>CM053034.1:27412476-27854976 GCA_028564925.1 Lithobates sylvaticus
CCTTCTGTGTAATGGTAACAATAGAGCAAACTTTTGCCAAAGTAAAGTAAAAGAATATCATATTCCACTGTGTACAAACCAAAGTCTCTGCCAATAAATTCACGTAAGTGGGACTAGATAATCAAGGGGCAAGCCTTAATGAGTCTTCTGAGTAACAGATGGTTCATTCAGAGATTGCACTGCTGATTCCCATGGATGAACTTTCAGCAGGCTTCCATAACATGAAAAACAAGGAACAAACAAGACCATTGCACAGATGGCATAACAAAGTGATCCCTATTTAGTTAGGGTGAACCTCACTCAGGCTTCCCCCGCAGGATAGATCGCATATGAAACGATCAGTTGCCTAAAGCTGTGTTCTCCTCATACACTGACAGTGCACACAAAACGCTGCTGGTAACGTCACAGGCTTCTCCTCCCGACTCCGTTCCCATCCATGGGAATCGGCAATGAAATCTCTGAATGAACCATCTGTTACTCAGAAGACTCATTAAGGCTTGATTATCTAGTCCCACATATGTGAATATATTGGCAGAGACTTTGGTTTGTACACAGTGGAATGTGATATTCTTTTACTTGTGGCAAAAGTTTGCTCTATTGTTACCATTACACAGAAGGAATTTCATATATATTTCTTATATTTTGTATGGTTCACTATATGTTCGTAATTCACTTAATTTGGTGGTACACTGTGCAATATTAGTAGGTTAATATTAGCGCAATTATTCATTTAAAACACTGAAGAAATCACACTTTGCTACAATGTAAAGTAGTGAGTGTACAGCTTGTATAACAGTGTAAATTTGCTGTCCTCTCAAAGAAACACACAACCTTTTAATGTCTAAACTGCTGGCAACAAAAATGGTTCCCTCAATGATCTGTAGCTCCCCAGTGGCGGCAGCACTCATGCAGCCCCAGACCATGACACTCCCACCACCATGCTAGACTGTAGGCAAGACACACTTGTCTTTGTACTCCTCACCTGATTGCCGCCAAACACAGTTGACACCATCTGAACCAAATAAGTTTATCTTGGTCTCCTCAGACCACAGGATATGGTTCCAGTAATCCATGTCCTTAGTCTGCTTGTCTTCAGCAAACTCTTTGCAGGCTTTCTGGTGCATCACCTTTAGAAGAGGATTCCTTCTGCAGACCAATTTGATGTGTGCGGTGTATGGTCTGAGCACTGACAGGCTGACCCCCCCCCACCCCTTCAACCTCTGCAGCAATGCCGGCAGCACTCATACGTCTATTTCCCAAAGACAACCTCTGGATATGACGCTGAGCACGTGCACTCAACTTCTTTGGCTGACCATGGTGAGGCCTGTTCTGAGTGGAACCCGTCCTGTTAAACTGCTGTATGGTCTTGACCACCGTGCTGCAGCTCAGTTTCAGGGTCTTGGCAATCTTATTATAGCCTAGGCCATCTTTATGTAGAGCAACATTTCTTTTTTCAGATCCTCAGAGTTCTTTGCCATGAGGTTCCATGCTGAACTACCAGTGACCAGAGAGAGTGAGAGCGATGACACCAAATTTAACACACCTGCTCCCCATTCACACCTGAGACCTTGTAACACTAACGAGTCACATGACACCGGGGAGAGAAAATGGCTAATCGGGCCCAATTTGGACATTTTCACTTAGGGGTGTACTCACTTTTGTTGCCAGCAGTTTAGACATTAACCACTTCAGCCCCGGAAGAATTTACCCTTCCTGACCAGAGCACTTTTTGCGATTCGACACTGTCGTGCGACGTGGCTCCCAAACAAAATTGACGTCTTTTTTTTTTTTTCCACAAATAGAGCTTTCGTTTGGTATTTGATCACCTCTGCGGTTTTTATTTTTTGCGCTATAAACAAAAAGAGTGACAGTTTTGAAAAAAACACATTTTTTACTTTATGCTATAATAAATATCCCCCAAAAATATATAAACATTTTTTTTTCCTCAGTTTAGGCCGATACGTATTCCTCTACATATTTTTGGTAAAAAAGAATCACAATAAGCGATTATTGATTGGTTTGCGCAAAAGTTATAGCGTTTACAAAATATTGGATAGTTTTATGGCATTTTTATTAAAATGTTTATTTTTTTTTGTGACGGACACATCGGACATTTTTGACACATTTTTGGGACCATTGTCATTTATACAACAATCAGTGCTATACAAATGCACTGATTCCTGTTTAAATAACACTGGCAGTGAAGGGGTTAACCACTAGGTGGCAGTGTAGGGGTTAAGTGTGTCCTAGGGACGTGTTTCTAACTGTGGGGGCGTGGCTGTGTTACACGTCACTGATCTCTGCTTCGATCGCACGGAGCTGTGATCAATGACACTGTCACTAGGCAGAATGGGGAGATGCTTGTTTACATTAGCATCTCCCCGTTCTTCCTCTCCGTGAGGCGATCGTGGGGATCGAGCCCGCGGGACCTGCGACCCGACTCGCGGAGCTTCCCACGTGCGCGCACCGCCTCTTACAGGGCAACGTACAGGTACGTGATTCTCCCTGTACGTGCCCTTCTGCCGCAGTATATCTGCGTGAGGCGGTCGGGAAGCTGTTAATTGCTGTGTGTTGTTATTTTGAGGGACAGCAAATTTACACTGTTATACAAGCTGTACACTCACTACTTTACATTGTAGCAAAGTGTCGTTTCTTCAGTGTTGTCACATGAAAAGATAGAATAAAATATTTACAGAAATGTGAGGGGTGTACTCACTTTTGTGAGATACTGTATTAGGCGGTTGGGGGGGAATCATCTATTGGTGGTAAGGATGGTTTGTATAGTGGGGTGTGTACATCAATTGTAAATATTGTATCTTGGAGGGTAGGAAATATGAATCGTATATGGGGGGGGACTGTATAGATTTTTAGGGAGTGTGAATGCTGTATTGGGGGAGTTTGTGTTTTGGAATAGGTGGTATGGTTTTGTATAGATGGCGTATTGGAGGAGGCAGAGCTGGGGGGGGAGGGGGGGGGAGTAGTATCCCCTCCGTCAGTGATGAAGGGTCTGCGCTCAGTGTCATCTCTTTGTGGACTGACTATAGAGGCTGAATTTTGTTATTTTTGCCTTTTAGCGCAGAGTACGATGTGGAATTCTTCCGGAAATTCACTCTGGTGATGAACGCCTTGGACAACAGAGGTACTGTACTCCACTGGGGGGTGATGATATAGCAAAACTAGGGGGTGTGCTGCTCTCAGGCCCTCAGTTGGGTCCCCCTTCATGGGAGGTCAGGTGAAAAACAAACTGGCTGCATCCCCAAAAAATAAAATAAAAAATGTAAACACTGGTAACTTTATTCACCTCCACAACATGAACATAGTCCCTGCAGAAGTGAACTGACTCGTTTCACCTAAAAGGCTGGGCTGAATAGAGGTCACTGCAGTTCAACCCAATGGTGCGGGTGAAACTTGTCAGGGAGGGGGTGGTCACATAAAGGGACTTTCTGTTCATGGTGTCCAGATGAATAAAGTTACCAGCATTTGAATTTTTTTTGGGTTGGGGTGACACCTTACACACAGCATTAGAAATGTGTTTTTGAATTATAGATGTTGGAGTGCAGTGTACACACAAGCTGGAAGAGCCGGCTGTCATAACATCAGCAGATGTAGGAAAAAGTGTAAATGAAACGTATTTATAAAGAAAAGTCCGGTGACTGGGTCTGTCTGTCTGTCTGTCCTTCCCACTCACAGTTGCCCGGAACCACGTGAACAGGATGTGCCTGGCAGCGGATATTCCCCTGATTGAGAGCGGCACGGCTGGGTACCTAGGACAAGTCACTGTCATCAAGAAGGTTGGTATCGTTGTCCTGGGTGACACCGCCACTGTCTGTACCGTCTGCCATAATAGCTCACACTGAGCTTTTCCCCCCGTGTACAGGGTGTCACCGAGTGCTATGAGTGCCGACCCAAACCCACCCAGAAGACCTTCCCCGGGTGCACCATCCGCAACACTCCCTCCGAGCCCATCCACTGCATTGTCTGGGCCAAATACCTCTTTAAGTAAGATCCGACATTCCGCCTGTTAGGATATTATCACCAAAATAGTCCTTTTTCTGTGCCGCTGATTTTGTCTTTTGTATCTGCAGTCAGCTGTTCGGGGAAGAGGATGCCGACCAGGAGGTGTCACCGGACACTGCCGACCCCGAGGCCTCCTGTGAGTACTAAACAGGTTTTATCTTTCTGTAAGGTGTGTCCCTGATTTACCCCACAAATGTCCCTGACATGTCCACTCACCCTCCAATATTTCATCCATCTTCCTCAATATACCTTCCACACCCCCTAACAATAGAATCCACACACCCCACCAACCAATATTTGAGCCCCTAGGATGCACCAACACCCCCCATTTACAGTTTATACACTCAGTGTCTCTGAACTGTCCACCTTTTATTACAGGGGATCCCACACAGGCCGCAGAGCGAGCTAAAGCCTCTAATGAAGACGGAGACATCAAGAGGGTGTCCACCAAGGTGTGGGCCCGGGACATCAGTTATGACTCTGTGAAACTCTTCAATAAGGTAAATTCACCAACGTTTTATACAGTTTGTGGCTTTTCGATTAGTGATATGTTTTAAAACTAAACTCTGGCTGAGGGTGCAATCTTTAAGACTGGTGACAATCTTTATGCTGTTGCTCCTGAGCATTATATGCAAGAACACCTCCCCAGCATCCCTTTAGATCAGGGATATGCAATTAGTGGACCTCCAGCTGTTGCAGAACTACAACTCCCATGAAACATAGCAAGACTCAGACAGCCACAAGCATGACACCCGAAGGCAGAGGCGTGATGGGACTTGTCGTTTTGCAACAGCTGGAGGTCCGCTAATTGCATATCCCTGCTTTAGATGTATATCCCTGCTGACAATTGTGTTCTGCAGATTTCAGCTGTGCAATCTGCTGATCAGTTGCTTGATTACTCTGTTAGATCTGATCAGCTGACTGCATGGCTAAAGTCTTCATCACCATGTGGCCAGCAGGAAGAAGCATGTATGTTTAAAGGGGTTCCGAGGATGTGTTCCCCAGCATCTCAAACCATGTGTAAGAGGGGGGGGGGGAGGAAGCTTCCTGATCATAGCTAGTAACTTTGAACAGTCTCACCAGCACCTGTATATTAACAATTTCACCTCCTCATATTTTATGTGCTGTGTGTGGTGCACTGCTATCAAGCTTTGTTCAAAGAGTTTTTCCACCCAAAACTGGAAGATCCGTTTATCTGCCCCCACCTTTCGGTGCCACATTTGGCATCTTTCGGTGGGGTGGGTCTTTTTTTTTTTTTGATCCCCCAACATCACCGGGCCAGGCAGTAAGCGCAGCAGATTTTGTGCATACGCAGTAGGAAACCGGCTGTGAAACCAAAGATTCCCCCAATTCTTTGGTCTTTTTTTATATATAAAATGCCTATGGGTACAGTATTGCATGGCAGTGTAATTGTCAGTCAAACCAAAACTGGAAGCTGATTGTTTTCTATGCAGAGCTGCACCAGATTTAGCAATCTCCAGTTTTCATAAATCAACCAGGCTCCATATAATCCCCCCTGTACCCAGTGTGCCTCAGGTTTGGTTATAATATTTCTGTTGCACTTGATCCATATCCTGCGGGTTTTGGGTGGTGAATGTGTCTGTCTCTTCTCACGCAGCTATTCAAAGACGATATCCGTTACCTGCTGACTATGGACAAGCTTTGGCGGAAGAGGACAGCCCCCGTGCCATTGGACTGGGCCAGCCTGCAGGACGGTGGTAATCACCTGGTGTGAGTGGAGAAAAAATGGCAGTGGATTGGTGTGATCGCTGTGTGCATGTGTACACACTTCTGATTGGTCTGAGTGATCGATGTGTGCGTATGTACGTTACATGCTGGACACACACTTCTGATTGGTCTGAGAGATCAGTGTACAAGCTTCTGATTGATCTGAGGCATTGATATATGCTCACATCCATTACATGTTTGAAGGCTTCTGATTGGTCTGACAGGTTGCCTTATGCGTATGTATATAAGGTGGAGGTGAACAATTTTCTGATTGGTCTAGGTCGCTGTGTCTTCCAGATAAAGACTCCGAACAGAAGAAAGATTCCTCTGCCATTGGGTTGAAGGATCAGCAAGTCCTGGATGTCTCCGGGTACGCAGAACTCTTCTCCCACAGCGTGAAGACATTATGGGGGCAGCTGAAGGAAAAGGGAGATAACGCCTCACTTGTATGGGACAAGGTGAGTCACCAGCGAGGGAAACGGGTGCTGCCCTCTAAAAGAATTCTGGTATTTGTTGTAGAGGAGGTCTATGTATCTGACATCCACTGTGCTGAGACACAACGTCTCTTGGGGAGGATGTGGCTATAAAGGTAGGAATATTTGTCAGCTTCTACCCCACTCGGTACAGCTAAGTTCATGTAATGGCTGAGATCTCCTACACACATCATTTAGTCTTTTTTTTTTTTTTTTTAAGGATAAGTTCACTTTTTAGAAAAAAAGAATAAATGCACTTTTTATTTTTTTGAGCCTGTAATGCATTACACCAGCCATCAGCAGATCTGTAGATCTGTCAGAGTATCTGTGTGCCGTACATCCCGTACAGGCAAGTGCATACAATCTGACATGAAGAATCAATGAACTATCAGAGCGCCGTGGTAGTTCGAGAACTACAAGCCAACAGCTGCAAAAGATGCTTGAAGTTCATTCATGCACAGAGCTGTGACTGAATGACGCGGCCAATGCCGCGCTGAGTTCAAAAAGTGACAGCTAGTATGGGGAACTTCTCCCCATACTGCTGTCACAGGGAGTGCGGGCAGCGGCTGCAGCATTGGAAACATGTTACATGTTCCACCCTAAAAACGAGTAATGAGAAGATTAAACTTTAACAAAAAGTTATGTGTAGTAGCGATCCCTTGTTTTTTGTGATGCTCACTGTCTGGTCTCTTTTGTAGGACGATCCCCCAGCGATGGACTTCGTTACGTCAGCTGCCAATCTTCGGATGCACATTTTCAGCATGAACATGAAAAGCCGCTTCGATATAAAGTGTAAGCCTCTCTCCCCCTCCCATCCCCCACCCCCTCTCCTTGCAGGATAAGGATTCAGCGTAGTAAATACTAAAGCGTGTTTGTCTCCCACAGCCATGGCGGGGAACATCATCCCAGCGATTGCTACCACCAACGCCATCATTTCCGGGCTGATTGTACTGGAGGGCCTGAAAATCTTATCGGGAAGTCTGGAGCAATGCAGAACGGTAAATCTCCCTCAATCCAATATTTGGGGTCATATAACTTCTAATAGTAGAATGGCCCTAAAAACTGTTTTGTTAAGCAGGTCTGGATCAGGGAAAAACTGTTTTCCATGATGCAGTAGGAGCTTTTCTGCTCCTGCATGAATTTTGCCCTCCAGTATGTATAGAGTGGTACTCTATGTAGAGCACAGTGTTTTCAGGTATTGTGTTTTTATATTGGCTCCTCTCCCATTACAAGCAGTGATAACTGGTCTTTTGTGATATCAGCAGTTCCTTTTTAAACATCATTCTGATTTCCACTTGGGTTGTAGTTTTCCTTTAAATACCAGCTTCATACTCTGGTCTCTCCTGTAGGTGTATCTGAGTAAACAGCCCAATCCGCGCAAAAAGCTGCTGGTTCCCTGCGTGCTGGATCGCCCCAACCCTGACTGCTACGTGTGCGCCAGCCGGCCGGAGGTGACAGTAAAGCTGAATGTCCACAAGTTGACGGTGCAATCACTACAGGACAAGGTGAATATAATGGAGGGTGATAGGCCTGTGTGTGTGTGTCTGATGGGGATGATAGGCCTGTGTGTGTGTGTCTGATGGGGGTGATGGGCCTGTGTGTGTGTGTGGTGTGTGTGTGTGTGTCTGTCTGTCTGTCTGTCTGATGGGGGTGACGGGCCTGTGTGTGTGTGTGTGTGTGTGTGTGTGTGTGTGTGTGTGTGTGTGTGTCTGATGGGGGTGACGGGCCTGTGTGTGTGTGTGTGTGTGTGTGTGTGTGTGTGTGTGTGTCTGATGGGGGTGACGGGCCTGTGTGTGTGTGTGTGTGTGTGTGTGTGTGTGTCTGATGGGGTGACGGGCCTGTGTGTGTGTGTCTGATGGGGTGACGGGCCTGTGTGTGTGTGTGTCTGGGGTGACGGGCCTGTGTGTGTGTGTCTGATGGGGTGACGGGCCTGTGTGTGTGTCTGATGGGGGTGACGGGCCTGTGTGTGTGTGTGTGTGTGTGTCTGATGGGGGTGACGGGCCTGTGTGTGTGTGTCTGATGGGGGTGACGGGCCTGTGTGTGTCTGATGGGGGTGACGGGCCTGTGTGTGTGTGTGTGTGTGTGTGTGTGTGTCTGATGGGGGTGACGGGCCTGTGTGTGTGTGTGTGTCTGATGGGGGTGACGGGCCTGTGTGTGTGTGTCTGATGGGGGTGACGGGCCTGTGTGTGTGTCTGATGGGGGTGATGGGCCTGTGTGTGTGTGTGTGTGTGTGTGTCTGATGGGAGTGACGGGCCTGTGTGTGTGTGTGTCTGATGGGGGTGAGGGGCGCGTGTGTGTGTCTGATGGGGGTGAGGGGCCTGTGTGTGTGTCTGATGGGGGTGACGGGCCTGTGTGTGTCTCTAGTGTGTTTGTCTCTGTCTGATGGGGGTAATGGGCCTCTATGGGTATGCCTACTCCCTCCACAGAGCACCAGTGCCTTTACACCACTTGGGCATTCATCTCCCCCCCCCCCCATCACTGAATTTGGGTACGAGAGGGGCAGCATTGAGGCTGAGCTGTGGCTGCATCTCCTTTGATGGGTCTTTCACAAGACAGCTGTGTATAGTGGAGAAGGGGGGATACACCAAGGGCCCAAATGATAGGTCTGTCAGAGGACCAGTGTGTATAGTGGAATTGGGGGCCCGGTGCGAGAGGTTGCAGTGTTGTGTTTTCCATGGGAGATCTCGGGCATTCCTCGTATGGCCATATTCTGTCCTTTTTATAATAACAGAAGTCACAGAGCAGAGTCTGCAAGTAATGCACTCCTATTCTACCATCATGGCTGCCTCTGTGCAGCCCCGCCTGTCTTCCATGAGTAAAAATGAGCTTGGGTTTTTTCAGATAATCAAGGAGAAGTTTGGCATGGTGGCTCCTGATGTCCAGATAGAAGATGGCAAAGGCACAATCCTCATCTCCTCCGAGGCTGGGGAGACAGACGGTGAGTGACAATGCTGCTAAGCTCCGTAATAACATGTTACATGTCTGTGTTGGAGGCGGGGCTTCATTAGAGGTAGACTTCAATGGGAAGAGCCACAGAAAACAATAGTCAATGGTGTGATGCTGATGCTGCAGATATGATATAACTGGTACAATAGCTCAGTGCTTGCACATAAACCTCCAGGTGATCTGTACTCCCCATCTTAAGCTGCTTTTTCTACAGTTCCCTCATCTCCCTTCACCATTTGGCTGAGCGACGTGTTCACCTGTAGGAAAACTAGCCTATAGCAACAAGCAGGAAGTACAGGGGAGATCAATTAATAGAAATACAAGACTTCCTGTGAATGGCTGAGAAGCGCTTAGCCTGACATATTTAGGACACAGTGCTGTATACTGTATTTTGCAGATGCTATATACGGTTATCTTTTGTTCCACTTGCCGCCCCCCTATTGGATTGTAAGCTCTTAGTTAACCCTCTTGTAATAAATTGTATTGTAACTTTACTGTCTCCCTGTAAAATGCATGGCAAATTGTTGGTGCTATATAATAATACAGGACTGACAGTGCTCACAGCAATTGGTAAATTTAAAGTGAAAGGAAAGATGAAGTTGGGTTTAATGTAACTGCTTATAAAAAGTTTTGTAGAATTTTATTTTTTTTGCTTATGTATTCCTTGTGTTGTATTTTTTTTATAGCAAACAACAACAGGAAGTTGTCAGATTTTGGCATTCGGAACAACACGCGGCTCCAGGCGGATGACTTTCTGCAGGATTACACCCTCCTGATCAATGTACTGCACAGGTCAGTTGAATGTTATCGTCATTCTTTGCTTAGCCTCAGCTATCCTTGGGATATGATCAGTGATGTCGCCAAAAAAGCCGCCGGTGTCTGATGTCTTACTGTATATATGTCCGTGTATCATCTCAAAGTTTCCATTAACTCGCAATGCAGATATTTTCACAATATGATGGCAGTTAAAGGCCATCATTCCTCAATGTATCTAAAACTTGCAGAGGTTTTGGGTTTGATTATACTTTTAACCTCTTGCCGACCAGCCACCATCATTATACTGCGGCAAGTCGGCTCTCCTGCGCAAAGCGCCATAGGTGTACGCCAGTCTGTGCAAGGATGATATTGGGTGTGGCCCGCAGATTCGATGTCCGCCAGCGACCCACGATCGCTGTGTACTTAGGCAGTTCCCTGTTCTGCCTATGTAAACAAGGCGATTCCCTGTTCTGCCAGATGACATGTCAGATCTTTTGTTCCCAGTGATCAGGAGCAGTGATCTCTGTCATGTCCCAGTGAGCCCATCCTCCCTACATTTAAAACACACCCAGGCAACACACTTAACCTCTTAATCGCACCCCCCCCCCCAGTGCTAACCCCTTCCCTGCCAGTGTCCTTTTTACATTTATCAGTGCATTTTTATATCACTGGTCCCCAAAAAGTGTAATTTGGGGTCAGATTTGCCTGCTGCAGTGTCTCAGTCCTGCTAAAAATAAAAGACCTTTAAATCTATCTGTAGTTTTGTAGACGTGATAACTTTTGTGCAAACCAATCAACCATTCAAAAATATGTAGAATATATATATATATATATATCGGCCTAAACAGATGAATTATTATTTTTTGGATCTGTATTATAACACAAAGTAAAGGGGTGTGGTTTTTTTTTTTTTTTTTTTCCTTTCAAAAATTGTCAGTCTTAATTTTTTGCGCTATATACAAAAACAAAACGCAGAGGTGATCAAATACCACTAAAGAAAAAGCTCTATTTGTGGGTAAAAAAGGACGTCAATTTTGTTTGGGTACAGCGTCGCACGACCGTGCAAATTGTTCAGTTAAAGCGTTGCAGTGCCGTATCGCAAAAAAGGGCCTGAACATTAAGGGGGCAAATCCTTCTGGGGCTAGAGAGGGCCTGTGCTTTGGAAGCTATACCCAAAAAAAGGTGACAAAGCTTTGTTCTTGGTAGAGAAGCAGGGTTTTGAATCCTCATATCAGAGCTGCCCCCCTGATGACTATCTGATGGCTAGTGGGGTAATGATATAGGTGGAAGAAGCACAGATTCACAGAATGAATGAAGCAGGGAGAGCTTTGCACTACAGGTCCTCAGGTACAGCTTCCTCTAAAAGCAGAGAACAATAAGCAGCACAGTAGTGACATGGCCAGACCTCCTGAGACTAGAAGTCAGAGGCATTGATGCTTTAGATCTCTCACTGCAGATATACAGCTGTAAAGTTGCAGAATATGAGTGCCTAGTCACAGGAAGTGCAGTGCTTTTATTTTTTGTTGTTTTTTTTTGGGGGGGGGGGGTACTTCTAAGGTACAGTTAACATTTCCTCCTCCTGCACTCAGAGGGGCGGATTTATTAAAACCGGAGCATATAGAATCTGGTGCAGCTCTGCATAGAGAAACCAGGCAGTTTTAAGGTTTTATTGTCAAACTTAATTGAACAAGCTGAGAATCTGGTTACTAAGCACAGCTGCACCAGACTCTGTGCCCCAGTTTTAGTTAGTCTCTCCCAGTGCCCCCCCTGCCTCTTCTTCTTCCTTTCTGCAGTTGATTTATTTTTCTTGTGTATATCCAGAGAGGATTTGGAGAAAGATGTGGAGTTTGAAGTTGTGGGAGATGCACCTGAAAAGGCTCCACAGCAACCAGCAGATGCGGCCAGTACCAGTATTACCAATGGCAGTGATGATGGAGCACAACCCTCAACATCCACAGGTAACGAGTGGGGAACCTGCCCCATTTACTAGTGTTTAAGGGAAGAACTTTTTATCCCATCCCCCATATTAGTATAGTAGTAGTATTGTAATAAGTATTATACATTTATATAGCTATGGCATATACTGCAGTGCTGTACAGAATACTGAGCCAGTCACATCAGTCTCCTCACCAGAGGAGCTTACACTCTAATTTCCCCCTACAAAAGTCACACTATTTTAGATCCCTTTATATTACTCTGACAGAAGACTGAACTAGTCAAATTAGTCTCTGTACCAGAGGAACTTAGATTTTTCGATACGGTTGGAGGTAGTTGTAGCAGAGCTGTGTCACCATAGTTATGTTGTCTATAAAGGTTCTGCATTATGCTGTAGTACCAGTTCTGATTTGGGAGATGTCACTCTTTCGCTCTCTATTTAGCACCAGAACAAGATGATGTGCTGATCATGGATTCAGACGAGGAGGTTCCGTCGTCTTCCAGCAACACTGATGTCAACATGGAGAGCGCCACTCTAAAGAGGAAAATGTCGGACGATGAAGTTGTGAGCAGTAAAAAGAAGCGTGTGGATCCAGCAGAGGAGCAGGATGATGACATCATTGCGCTGGACTGAGCACCATTTGCACACCGCTACAAATTTTCATATTTTGTCATGTGACTTCTGTTAGGGTGTGTTAAACGTCTGTAGCTAGAACTCTCCGCCCCCTCGTCGCGCCATCAAATCCAGCGGCACTCCTCTTGTTTTGCGATTCTCTGACATTGGGAAGCCATGATTAATTATGTGCTTGTGGCTTTTGCGTGCGACGGGACCCCTATCTTCGGTTACACGTTTAGCAAGCCATACTGTGGTATCCGGATACGTTTTTGTATTTATGTTTGTACGTATTTTTTTATACCTAGGTTAGAAAAGGGACTTTCTAGAGCAGAATGTTTCTCACACCCTACAAAGCGCTGCGTCACGTACCCTTGGCTCCCTGCAGGGGGCAGAGCTCTTCTGCACTGACAGGGGCTCAGTACGTTACTGTAAGCCGGATGTGGTCCATGCTCGGCAAGAACTGTGTGCTTTGTTTCAGGTTATTTATATTCCTTGTTTTGTAAAACTCAGTACTGCTCCTTACTGTATCCTCTGAAAGGACCAAATAAAAACACGTCTTGTATAACCATGAGTGATGACTTTCCAGGGCGCGTCTGAGGTCACTGGAAGGCCTCTTCTGGGCGGGCTGGGTTTGCTGTGAGGGAAGTACCTTCCTGAGTGGGCTCTCTGCGGTTGCTGCGATGGAGGCCCCTTCCTGGGTGGGCGCTCTGTGATGGAGGCCCCTTTCAGCTTATTCATTACAAAACTGTTGTGAATACTAGATCTCTTAGACCTTGTGCACACGGCTTAATTATCTGTAAGATGCAACTAATTACAGATTTTAGTATCGGCTTCATCTGATACTGTCTGTGACTCTACTTTGTCAAACCATGTCTGACTGGTCAAATTCCCTATCTCATTTTACATTTGTGGAACCTTTTGTGCAAGAAGTGTTTGATCCACATGGTAGCCAAGGTCTCTTCAGCCTGATCAAAAATGCTATAGGTTGTAAAAGTACCCATCCTCCTCAGCAGAAGAAGCCTAAGGGACAGCCTTCAAAGATTTCACCCTCTCTGCCACGAAATATCCTATTCGTGTCTCTACGACCACTTTAACCACTTAAGGACCGGGCCTCTTTCTGAGATTTGGTGTTTAATGATGTTAAAAACATATTTTTTTTTTTATTATTTATTTTTTCGAACACCCTAGAGAATGAATATGGTGATCATTGCAATAATTTGTCACACCGTTTTTGCGCAGCGGTCTTACAAGTGCACTCCATTTTGAAAAAATACAAGTTTTTGGCTTAAAAAATAAGACAACAGTAAAGTTAGCCCAATTTTTGTTTTATATTGTGAAAGATAATGTTACCTTGAGTAAATTGATACCCAACATGTCGCGCTTCAAAATTGTGCCCGCTCGTGGAATGGTGACAAACTTTTACCCTTAAAAAAAAAAAATCTCCATAGGCGACATTTAAAAAATTCTACAGGTTGCGTGTTTTGAGTTAGAGGAGGCCCTAAGAGGTATGGGCGGAAGCAACGTTTTGACGTCGCTTCCGCCCTGCAGTGTCATGGAGATGGGTGGGGGCCATCTTCCCCTCACTCGTCTCCATGCACAGCTAGGGAACGGACCGAATCGCCGCTGCCGACGGCTCCGGTATGAAGCTTGATGACAAAGCACGAATACAGCGCCTTGAGGCGATTCAATTCGCATTGTAGCAAATTATTCATTCATTCGTTCATGGAGAAGACTGCTGATTTGACAGTTCTCCAGATGACAACCATTGACACCCTCCACAAGGAGGGTAAATCACAAAGGGTCATTGCTAAAGAAGCTGGCTGTTCAGAGTGCTGTATCCAAGCATATTAATGGAAAGTTGAGTAGAAGGACAAAAGTGTGGTAGAAAAAGGTGCACAAGCAAGAGAAATAACCACAGCCCTGAGAGGATTGTGGAGCAAAGGCCATTTAAGAATTTGAGAGAGGTTTATGAGGAGTGGACTAAGGCTGGTGTCAGCGCTTCAAGAGCCACACCACACACAGACGTATATAAAGGACATGGGCTACAACTCTCGCATTCCTTGTCAAGCCACTCCTGAACCAGAAACAACGTCAGAAGCGTCTCAGCTCCAAAGTCTCCCCAACGTGCCCACAGCGGGGTATCCAGAGGATTGCCTTCTGAGGCAGGCAGGTGGGCCGGGTTTATAAAGGAGGAGGAGCTTATACACAGAGGAAAATGGTGCGTTAGCTGTGTGAATTGAGCCTGTTGTATGTCTTAGATTTCAGCAAAGCTGAACATATTTTACAGCAGTGTGGCTGTTTTTATTGAAAAGGAATTTTAGTTGTACTGATGTTCCTCGATAACTGATATGTTCCTGTCAAACCTTTATTTTTAAAAATAAAATAAAACGGAGAACACTTTGCTAAGCACCATGGGAAGGTTCCATTAAATCTTTACATGGAATCAATAATCAGAGATATCTGATGTATACAAAGTTCAGGCTTTCCAATTTGTACGCTGTGCTGGAATGGCTATGCACTGTTTCTTAATCTATAGTTATAGATCCACAAGAATATAATAATGTGCATAAAATAGTAAACATACAACTGGTGTAAAGTGCAAAATATAGCAAAAACAAATAATGTGCACAATCTGTAAACGCACAATTATAAGGTGCACAAAAAAAAAACTATGTGAGGTTATATGGACCCCTTAGACTCACAAGGTGCCATGCACAATAACACACCAAGAAATAAAATATCAATAATAATATTGGATGAAAAAAGTGCTAAATACATACATATGTGATAGCAAACATGTATAAATAAAAGGTGCATGTGCATAAACCACACAAGTGTCTCTATATTAAAAAACAGTTCTTTGTGGCAGCCGCCTGTCTTGGGCTGTGATAAGAACCACAAAATGTTGATTGATGTGAGACTAGATGCAGGTGACGTGATCTCTGGTGATCATACTATTGACATGCTTGTTACATCCAACCGCGGCTCTGAATCATGCATAGGTGATATCCGGGAACCCCTTATGGTAATAAGCTCACCTCAGAGCGTGTGACCAGCTTTTACACTGAGTCAAAACACTCATATGAACCACTATAGGGTTGTCTGCTGTTTCACTGGATCGGTAGTATCCTCAATGCAATTGTGACGGAACGTCCCTACACTCCTCTTGAGTGCGTTCGTCATATATAACTTCCTTCCAGTCTGGATATGGATATCAGATATTCCAACCGCTCCCAAGCACCAAACGAGACAACACTTGCTTAGTTGCTAAAACATGGACTGATCTTTATTTGACATGACACACAATTTTATAGAGCCAGATGACTAAGACCTAACTTAATTAGCATGAGCTAATTACCTTAATCAACACTGGACTCCTTCATTCAATTGCAGGGTTAATTAGCACATACAACAATAGGTGAAATATTCTTTAGAATTACACAAGGCAACAGACAGGCTGTCTGGAGTTGACGACATTAGCATCTGACAGTGTGTGGAATACACCTTACAAGCCAGACCAGCCTCATTTACACAATAGACAGGTGGCTTGAGTTCATCATGACATTGAATGGGACACAAGGTGTCAGATGCTAGTCTATTTCTAATGCCAAATGCATATACAGAGAGTGTATTTTGGGGGGCCCGTGATCAGCTGGCAGGAGGCTAGCATGTAGTCCTCTCAAAAAGCCCGTGTCCCGGCTAGGTCTGTCACATTTCTCCCCTTTCGGCAGGAGACTAACACAGGAGGAGACCCCAGACGGGTTGACTCCGAAGTTAGTCCATAGTTCCAGTCCTCTAATGCCTGTACCCACACAGTACCCCAAACAAATTGTTTCAAACAGAGTATTACTCACCCAGCCAACCTCTGCCTCTCTCATAGAACATATCTGCCGCTGGGGAGAGGCCTGGACTGGCCCTCCTCCCTGGAGTCTTTTCAGCCGCTGGAGAGAAGACAGGGTGACTGGGCTCAGTCTGTCATGCTGTTGGGCATATTGGCCTACTGCCCCGCATCCCTGGGGTATACAGGTGGAGACTGAATTCCCATCCACCTTTACAGGAAATCTGTCCTGTGTCAGTTGAGGGCAGAGGCCAGCAGCGCTCTGTTCCGTTGCCAGCAGTTCAGCTGGGCGTAGGAGCTTCCCTACATCATCTGCTCCAGCTAACTGTTGGGGAGAGAGGCCGACTGCCCCAGCTCCCTGGAACTCCGCAGCTGTTACCGGTGCTGGGCAGAGGTTGGTAGCACTCTGCCCGGTTGCCAGCACTTCTGCTGGTTTTCTGTTAGTGGAGACCACCGGCCCATCCACTGACACCAGATCAAGCTGCAGATGTGAAGTGCAGATTGCATTCTCTCCTTGGGTCCTGAGCTGCTGCTCGGGAGTGACCACCACCTCCTCACCCTGGGCCTCCAGAACTGCCACAGGTATGGGACAGAGGTCTTGGACCCTCTGTTCAGTGACCAGAGCTTCAGCTGGGGAAGTTCCTTGCAACTCCATGGATACTGGCGTTGGTGCTGGGCAGAGCACAGTGAAGTTCGGCCCTAATACCAGCTCTTCTGCTGGAGGCTCATCAGGTTGTTTTTCCTCAGCAGAAAAGTCTATCAAATCCCCAGTCTCTACAACTGATGTCTGGGGATAGAGGTTCACCATCTCCTGTCCATGGAACCCAGAAGATGCTATCAGTGCTGAGCAGAGGTTGGCCGAGCTCTGGCCGGTTGTCAGCACTTCAGCTTTGGGGATGGCAATTTCCAGATTTTCCACTGCCGATTCTCTGGCATGCTGCTGGACAGGCACATTCCTCCATCCAAGATCATCCCATGCAGAAACAGGATCATCAAGGTCAGTCAGCACTTGCTGCATCCGCCATAAGACCTCCACATCCATAGCTGCAGGGGCAGGTTGGCAAAGCACACTGTTACTCTGCCACATTGCTGACTCTTCAGCCAGGATTTCAGAGTTGTCCATTGGCATTTCCTTATAGTCCCAGGCAAAGGGAGCCCAGCCCTGGCACTGAGCAGAGTCTAGCAGCCGTCTGTAGGCGATCTCCAGCTCCCATTCCTGATCGGCCAGAAACTCCAAATCTTCCAGTGCCCAGTGCACTTCCGAGACGTTCAGTAGCCCTTTTCTGAAATCCATGATTTCATCCAACCGCCACTCCAAATCACTCCCAAAGTTAGAGTCCCCTGTCAGCTTCACATACAACAGTCCCAGGCCGCCGTAGCTTAAGCCTTCCGTTGGGCTGTCATCTGCTATCCAAGGGCATGCTTGGGATACATGCCACCGGAGGGCTCTGTAACTCTCATCCAGCTTCATCTCTGCCCAGACCAGCCTGCTTAATTCAGCTGTCTGCTCCTTGTGCGGTTTTTCTCCCAAAAACAGCACCCGCAATCCATACTGCGACCAGTACCTTTCCTGGATGGAGGGGAGAACTTTTCCCTGGTGACGCTGCTCACGGGCTAGCGCTTCCTTCCAGAGTTCGCAGCGAATAGAATCAAACCATCCCAGCAGGACCTGCTCTGATACTGGTCCTCTGTGCTGTAGCTGCATCTCTCGCAACCTCCTCCTGAATTCCTCTTCCATGGCGGCTGGTATCTGTACCTCTCCTCCTCTCCTGCTATCCGGACCTTGGATCCAGGTGGAGGTTTGGATGTCCCAGACTGCAGGAAGCATCCCACTGCTTGCCAACAATGTGACGGAACGTCCCTACACTCCTCTTGAGTGCGTTCGTCATATATAACTTCCTTCCAGTCTGGATATGGATATCAGATATTCCAACCGCTCCCAAGCACCAAACGAGACAACACTTGCTTAGTTGCTAAAACATGGACTGATCTTTATTTGACATGACACACAATTTTATAGAGCCAGATGACTAAGACCTAACTTAATTAGCATGAGCTAATTACCTTAATCAACACCGGACTCCTTCATTCAATTGCAGGGTTAATTAGCACATACAACAATAGGTGAAATATTCTTTAGAATTACACAAGGCAACAGACAGGCTGTCTGGAGTTGACGACATTAGCATCTGACAGTGTGTGGAATACACCTTACAAGCCAGACCAGCCTCATTTACACAATAGACAGGTGGCTTGAGTTCATCATGACATTGAATGGGACACAAGGTGTCAGATGCTAGTCTATTTCTAATGCCAAATGCATATACAGAGAGTGTATTTTGGGGGGCCCGTGATCAGCTGGCAGGAGGCTAGCATGTAGTCCTCTCAAAAAGCCCGTGTCCCGGCTAGGTCTGTCACAGCAATGATCTCAAAGGCGCATGGAAAAAGGAAAAAGACTAGTAGTGCAATACCGTTTTTCAAGATTTAATAGACCAGTTAAAAGACATTCCCCCGCCGGGGTACTCGCATGTATAAGGTGCGTCAGTGCACGGTACTTCATAAGGCTCAATAAATTACTGTAAACAGTATGGGTATGGCTTGTATCCCCTCCAGGCAGGTGTACTGTCTCTCGCTCCTCCAGGCAGGTGTACTGTCTCTCGCTCCGTCCTGGCCCCTCCCCTACGCGTGTCAATACTCAGGGTGTGGCGTATCTTCCTCACAGTCAGTCACAGCATCCTCCGGGACTGTGACATCATAAGGGGATGCGGTCACCATGTGACATGAGTCGGTGGCCCCGCCCCTTGTCCCTATATAACTGGCAGCGCAACACGTCTGAGCCATTAGAAGAGGAGACAGCGACGAGTCAACATCGGAAGCAGAAGGCGACAGCGACAGAAGCCCGGGCCACCGCTCGTGAAAGAGCTGGAAGAAGAAAGCGGAGGCCCGGCAAGAAGAACAGAAGAGCGGGACAAGACCCCCCAGACGGCGGCGACGAAGGAGAAAGCGGAGGTCCTCCGCTAGTGAAAGAGCTAGTAAAAGAGCAGAAGATAGCGGAGGAGTCCGGCGAGAAGACCCCCCCCAAGACGGAAGAAGACCCCCGGAGCTATGCAATAAAGTATTTTAAAAAATTGTGTTTTTTATTTACACTTTTTTGCTTAGGTGAATGGGTAGGGGTACATCGTACCCCATACTCATTCACATAGGGTGGGGGGGCCGGTATCTGGGAGCCCCCTTATTAAAGGGGGGTCCCGGATTCTGATAAGCCCCCCCGCCCGCAGACCCCGACAACCAACGGCCAGGGTTGTCTGGAAGAGGCCCTTGTCCTCATCAACATGGGGACAAGGTGCTTTGGGGTGGGGGCAGCTCTTCTTTCCCCAGGGCACCCCCCATGTTGAGGGCACGCAGCCTGGTACGGCTCAGGAGGGGGGGAGCGCTCGCTCGTCCCCACCCCCTTTCCTGACCGGCCAGGCTGCGTGCTAGTATAAGGGTCTGATATGGATATGGGGGGGACCCCCACACCGTTTTTTCGGCGTAGGGATTCCCCTTTAAATCCATACCAGGTGACGGGGCTAGCGCGGCGGCATTGCCTTCCTTCGCTAGTCTCGTCTACCTGGAGTCACGTTCTAAATGAACGGACATTCCTCCATGTGTGAGGCAAGTCCGTTCATTTCAAAAGTCCCGCGGACTAGCACACAGACGGCGGGATTGTCCGCCGGACAATTTTAAGTCAAAACCTAAAACTAGGTTTGCCAGACTTTTGGGAACAAAAAGTCCGCCGGAGCCCCACACACGGTCGGAATGTCCGGCAGACTCTAGTCCAGCGGACGATCCCGCCGGAAAGTCCGATCATGTGTACGCGGCATAAGGGGTCCATATAACCTCAGAGTTTTTTTGGCACTTGTGCACTTTATATTTAGTTGTGCGTTTTAGTTGTGCGTTTACAGATTTTGTGCAAACTATTTGTTTTTGCTATATTTTGCACTTTACACCAGTTGTATGTTTACTATTTTATGCACATTATTATATTCTTGTGGATCTAGAACTATAGATTAAGATACAGATTATCTAGTGCATAGCCATTCCAGCGCAGCGTATATTTAATTTTGTTTTTAATGTGCACGAATGTATGAGACGTGTTTTAACGTTTGCAGCTTGATAGTGGCAGGTTGGTAGGGGGTTCTTTTAAAGCTCGCAGGATTTTGTTTTGTTTTCCAATTTGTAGATTAGCCGCTAGATGGCGCCCAGCACCAGCTATTCCATTACACGCATGGTAGATGAAGCCTTAGACCCCTTTCACACTGGGGCCTTGGCCACGTTCGCAGTAAAGCGGCACTTTACCGCTGTTTACGCGGCGCGATTGCGTCGCTTTCGGACGCTAGCGGGGCTCTTTTAACCCAAAAAAAGGGTTAAAAACTCCAGTTTTGCGTCGCTTTTACGGCATTTTGAAAGCGTTGCCCATTCATTCCAATGGGCAGGGCGTTTTGGGAGCGCTGTATAGAACACTCCTAACCCACCCCCAAAGATGCTGCTTGCAGGACTTTTTTTTCCCATACCGCAAGCGCACCGCCCCAGTGTGGAAAGGCACACTGGAATAAATGGGAGGCGGTTTTCAGGTGCTCAGCAGAGGCTATATCTAGTGCTAAAGCACCTAAAAAAAAAAAAAGTGTGAAAAGGTTTTTATTAAAGGGAATCCGAAGACAAAAGTTGTTTTGTATGGAGCGGGGGAAGGGTTACACCCCCTGCCAGGTTCTCATATATCGTCCTTTCGCTGTGTTTTGCAACAAATTTGTTCTGGCAGAAAAGTTTACTGACAGGTCCTCTTTATATTGTTGAATGCCGGGGTGGGCAACTGTGGACCTCCAGCTGCTGTGGAACTACCTGTCCCATAAGGCAATGGTCCCCAACGGGGAACGGCTGCAAGGAAGAAAATTATGCCAAGGCCCTGGATTGTGGGGGAATTTGTCGGGGCAATGGCTGGTGTTGGCGCTTCAATCATCACGCTACCATGGTTGATGTGATGTCAGGGTGATGGAAGCGCATTATTTCTATTATTACATTGTAATATAAAATGAAATACTTCAACTCACCATAATGCGGAATCAATGGGAGCCCTGAGTGTGCCACGTCGCCTGCCACCAGATGCGGATTGTCACGTGCCACGTCGCCTGCCACCAGATGCGGATTGTCACGTGCCACGTCGCCTGCCACCAGATGCGGATTGTCACTTGTCACGTCACTTGCCACCAGATATAGTATGGGGTGTACAGTACAGCACGCGGTCCCCTCAGTACAGTGTATGGGGTGTACAGTACAGCACACGGTCCCCTCAGTACGGTGTATGGAATGCACAGTACAGTGTATGGAGTGTACAGTACAGCACACGGTCCCTTCAGTACAGTGTATGGGGTGTACAGTACAGCACACGGTCCCTTCAGTACGGTGTATGGGGTGTACAGTACAGCACACAGTCCCTTCAGTACGGTGTATGGAGTGTACAGTACAGCACACGGTCCCCTCAGTACGGTGTATGGAGTGTACAGTACAGCACACAGTCCCTTCAGTACGGTGTATGGGGTGTACAGTACAGCAAACGGTCCCCTCAGTACGGTGTATGGGGTGTACAGTACAGCAAACGGTCCCCTCAGTACGGTGTATGGGGTGTACAGTACAGCACACGGTCCCTTCAGTACGGTGTATGGGGTGTACAGTACAGCACACGGTCCCTTCAGTACGGTGTATGGAGTGTACAGTACAGCACACGGTCCCCTCAGTACGGTGTATGGGGTGTACAGTACAGCACACGGTCTCCTCAGTACAGTGTATGGGGTGTACAGTACAGCACACGGTCCCCTCAGTACAGTGTATGTGGTGTACAGTACAGCACACGGTCCCCTCAGTACAGTGTATGGAGTGTACAGTACAGCACACGGTCTCCTCAGTACAGTGTATGGGGTGTACAGTACAGCACACGGTCCCCTCAGTACAGTGTATGGAGTGTACAGTACAGCACACGGTCCCCTCAGTACGGTGTATGGAGTGTACAGTACAGCACACGGTCCCCTCGGTACAGTGTATGGAGTGTACAGTACAGCACACAGTCTCCTCAGTACAGTGTATGGAGTGTACAGTACAGTGTATGGGGTGTACAGTACAGCACACGGTCCCCTCAGTACGGTGTATGGAGTGTACAGTACAGCACACGGTCTCCTCAGTACAGTGTATGAGGTTACAGTACAGCACACGGTCCCCTCAGTACAGTGTATGGGGTGTACAGTACAGCACACGGTCCCCTCGGTACGGTGTATGGGGTGTACAGTACAGCACACGGTCCCCTCAGTACGGTGTATGGAGTGTACAGTACAGCACACGGTCTCCTCAGTACGGTGTATGGGGTGTACAGTACAGCACACAGTCCCCTCAGTACAGTGTATGGGGTGTACAGTACAGCACACGGTCCCCTCAGTACAGTGTATGGAGTGTACAGTACAGCACACGGTCCCCTCAGTACAGTGTATGTGGTGTACAGTACAGCACACGGTCCCCTCAGTACGGTGTATGTGGTGTACAGTACAGCACACGGTCTCCTCAGTACAGTGTATGGGGTGTACAGTACAGCACACGGTCCCCTCAGTACAGTGTATGTGGTGTACAGTACAGCACACAGTCTCCTCAGTACAGTGTATGGAGTGTACAGTACAGTGTATGGAGAGTACAGTACAGCACACGGTCCCCTCAGTACAGTGTATGTGGTGTACAGTACAGCACACGGTCCCCTCAGTACGGTGTATGGAGTGTACAGTACAGCACACGGTCTCCTCAGTACGGTGTATGGGGTGTACAGTACAGCACACGGTCCCCTCGGTACGGTGTATGGGGTGTACAGTACAGCACACGGTCTCCTCAGTACGGTGTATGGAGTGTACAGCACACAGTCTCCTCAGTACAGTGTATGGAGTGTACAGTACAGCACACGGTCTCCTCAGTACGGTGTATGGGGTGTACAGTACAGCACACGGTCTCCTCAGTACGGTGTATGGGGTGTACAGTACAGCACACGGTCTCCTCAGTACGGTGTATGGAGTGTACAGTACAGCACACGGTCCCCTCAGTACGGTGTATGGGGTGTACAGTACAGCACACGGTCTCCTCAGTACGGTGTATGGAGTGCACAGTACAGCACACAGTCTCCTCAGTACGGTGTATGGAGTGTACAGTACAGCACACAGTCTCCTCAGTACAGTGTATGGGGTGTACAGTACAGCACACAGTCTCCTCAGTACGGTGTATGGAGTGTACAGTACAGCACACGGTCCCCTCAGTACGGTGTATGGGGTGTACAGTACAGCACACGGTCTCCTCAGTACGGTGTATGGAGTGCACAGTACAGCACACAGTCTCCTCAGTACAGTGTATGGGGTGTACAGTACAGCACACAGTCTCCTCAGTACAGTGTATGGGGTGTACAGTACAGCACACGGTCTCCTCAGTACGGTGTATGGAGTGTACAGTACAGCACACGGTCCCCTCAGTACGGTGTATGGGGTGTACAGTACAGCACACGGTCTCCTCAGTACGGTGTATGGAGTGCACAGTACAGCACACAGTCTCCTCAGTACGGTGTATGGAGTGTACAGTACAGCACACAGTCTCCTCAGTACAGTGTATGGGGTGTACAGTACAGCACACAGTCTCCTCAATACAGTGTATGGGGTGTACAGTACAGCACACGGTCCCCTCAGTACAGTGTATGGGGTGTACAGTACAGCACACAGTCTCCTCAATACAGTGTATGGGGTGTACAGTACAGCACACGGTCCCCTCAGTACGGTGTATGGGGTGTACAGTACAGCACGCGGTCCCCTCAGTACGGTGTATGGAGTGTACAGTACAGCACACGGTCCCCTCAGTACGGTGTATGGGGTGTACAGTACAGCACACGGTCCCCTCAGTACAGTGTATGGGGTGTACAGTACAGCACACGGTCCCCTCAGTACAGTGTATGGAGTGTACAGTACAGCACACGGTCCCCTCAGTACGGTGTATGGGGTGTACAGTACAGCACACGGTCCCCTCAGTACAGTGTATGGGGTGTACAGTACAGCACACGGTCCCCTCAGTACGGTGTATGGGGTGTACAGTACAGCACACAGTCCCCTCAGTACAGTGTATGGAGTGTACAGTACAGCACACGGTCCCCTCAGTACAGTGTATGGGGTGTACAGTACAGCACACAGTCTCCTCAGTACAGTGTATGGGGTGTACAGTACAGCACACAGTCTCCTCAGTACAGTGTATGGGGTGTACAGTACAGCACACGGTCCCCTCAGTACAGTGTATGAGGTTACAGTACAGCACGCGGTCCCCTCAGTACGGTGTATGGAGTGTACAGTACAGCACACGGTCCCCTCAGTACAGTGTATGGAGTGTACAGTACAGCACGCGGTCCCCTCAGTACGGTGTATGGAGTGTACAGTACAGCACACGGTCCCCTCAGTACGGTGTATGGAGTGTACAGTACAGCACACGGTCCCCTCAGTACGGTGTATGGGGTGTACAGTACAGCACACAGTCTCCTCAGTACAGTGTATGGAGTGTACAGTACAGCACACGGTCCCCTCAGTACAGTGTATGGAGTGTACAGTACAGCACACGGTCTCCTCAGTACGGTGTATGGGGTGTACAGTACAGCACACGGTCCCCTCAGTACGGTGTATGGGGTGTACAGTACAGCACACAGTCTCCTCAGTACAGTGTATGGAGTGTACAGTACAGCACACGGTCCCCTCAGTACAGTGTATGGAGTGTACAGTACAGCACACGGTCTCCTCAGTACGGTGTATGGGGTGTACAGTACAGCACACGGTCTCCTCAGTACGGTGTATGGGGTGTACAGTACAGCACACGGTCCCCTCAGTACAGTGTATGGAGTGTACAGTACAGCACACGGTCCCCTCAGTACAGTGTATGGAGTGTACAGTACAGCACACGGTCCCCTCAGTACAGTGTATGGAGTGTACAGTACAGCACACGGTCCCCTCAGTACAGTGTATGGGGTGTACAGTACAGCACACGGTCCCCTCAGTACAGTGTATGGGGTGTACAGTACAGCACACGGTCTCCTCAGTACGGTGTATGGGGTGTACAGTACAGCACACGGTCCCCTCAGTACAGTGTATGGAGTGTACAGTACAGCACACGGTCCCCTCAGTACGGTGTATGGAGTGTACAGTACAGCACACGGTCCCCTCAGTACGGTGTATGGAGTGTACAGTACAGCACACGGTCTCCTCAGTACGGTGTATGGAGTGTACAGTACAGCACACGGTCTCCTCAGTACGGTGTATGGGGTGTACAGTACAGCACACGGTCCCCTCAGTACGGTGTATGGGGTGTACAGTACAGCACACGGTCTCCTCAGTACGGTGTATGGAGTGTACAGTACAGCACACGGTCTCTTCAGTACGGTGTATGGAGTGTACAGTACAGCACACGGTCCCCTCAGTACGGTGTATGGGGTGTACAGTACAGCACACGGTCCCCTCAGTACGGTGTATGGGGTGTACAGTAGAGCACACGGTCTCCTCAGTACAGTGTATGGGGTGTACAGTACAGCACACGGCCCCCTCAGTACGGTGTATGGAGTGTACAGTACAGCACACGGTCCCCTCAGTACAGTGTATGGAGTGTACAGTACAGCACACGGTCCCCTCAGTACAGTGTATGGAGTGTACAGTACAGCACACGGTCTCCTCAGTACAGTGTATGGGGTGTACAGTACAGCACACGGTCCCCTCAGTACAGTGTATGGGGTGTACAGTACAGCACACGGTCCCCTCAGTACAGTGTATGGAGTGTACAGTACAGCACACGGTCCCCTCAGTACGGTGTATGGAGTGTACAGTACAGCACACGGTCTCCTCAGTACGGTGTATGGGGTGTACAGTACAGCACACGGTCCCCTCGGTACGGTGTATGGGGTGTACAGTACAGCACACGGTCTCCTCAGTACGGTGTATGGGGTGTACAGTACAGCACACGGTCCCCTCGGTACGGTGTATGGGGTGTACAGTACAGCACACGGTCTCCTCAGTACGGTGTATGGAGTGTACAGCACACAGTCTCCTCAGTACAGTGTATGGAGTGTACAGCACACAGTCTCCTCAGTACAGTGTATGGAGTGTACAGCACACAGTCTCCTCAGTACAGTGTATGGAGTGTACAGTACAGCACACGGTCCCCTCAGTACGGTGTATGGGGTGTACAGTACAGCACACAGTCTCCTCAGTACAGTGTATGGGGTGTACAGTACAGCACACGGTCTCCTCAGTACGGTGTATGGAGTGTACAGTACAGCACACGGTCCCCTCAGTACGGTGTATGGGGTGTACAGTACAGCACACGGTCTCCTCAGTACGGTGTATGGAGTGCACAGTACAGCACACAGTCTCCTCAGTACGGTGTATGGAGTGTACAGTACAGCACACAGTCTCCTCAGTACAGTGTATGGGGTGTACAGTACAGCACACAGTCTCCTCAATACAGTGTATGGGGTGTACAGCACACGGTCCCCTCAGTACAGTGTATGGGGTGTACAGTACAGCACGCGGTCCCCTCAGTACGGTGTATGGAGTGTACAGTACAGCACACGGTCCCCTCAGTACAGTGTATGGAGTGTACAGTACAGCACACGGTCTCCTCAGTACGGTGTATGGAGTGTACAGCACACGGTCCCCTCAGTACGGTGTATGGGGTGTACAGTACAGCACACGGTCCCCTCAGTACGGTGTATGGGGTGTACAGTACAGCACACGGTCCCCTCAGTACAGTGTATGGGGTGTACAGTACAGCACACGGTCTCCTCAGTACAGTGTATGGGGTGTACAGTACAGCACACAGTCTCCTCAGTACAGTGTATGGGGTGTACAGTACAGCACACGGTCCCCTCAGTACAGTGTATGGGGTGTACAGTACAGCACACAGTCTCCTCAGTACGGTGTATGGAGTGTACAGCACACGGTCCCCTCAGTACGGTGTATGGGGTGTACAGTACAGCACACGGTCCCCTCAGTACGGTGTATGGGGTGTACAGTACAGCACACGGTCCCCTCAGTACAGTGTATGGGGTGTACAGTACAGCACACGGTCTCCTCAGTACAGTGTATGGGGTGTACAGTACAGCACACAGTCTCCTCAATACAGTGTATGGGGTGTACAGTACAGCACACGGTCCCCTCAGTACAGTGTATGGGGTGTACAGTACAGCACACAGTCTCCTCAGTACAGTGTATGGGGTGTACAGTACAGCACACAGTCTCCTCAGTACGGTGTATGGAGTGTACAGTACAGCACACGGTCTCCTCAGTACAGTGTATGGGGTGTACAGTACAGCACGCGGTCCCCTCAGTACGGTGTATGGAGTGTACAGTACAGCACACGGTCCCCTCAGTACAGTGTATGGAGTGTACAGCACACGGTCCCCTCAGTACGGTGTATGGAGTGTACAGTACAGCACACGGTCTCCTCAGTACGGTGTATGGGGTGTACAGTACAGCACACGGTCCCCTCAGTACAGTGTATGGAGTGTACAGTACAGCACACGGTCCCCTCAGTACGGTGTATGGGGTGTACAGTACAGCACACGGTCTCCTCAGTACGGTGTATGGAGTGTACAGTACAGCACACGGTCCCCTCAGTACAGTGTATGGAGTGTACAGTACAGCACACGGTCCCCTCAGTACGGTGTATGGAGTGTACAGTACAGCACACGGTCCCCTCAGTACGGTGTATGGAGTGTACAGTACAGCACACGGTCTCCTCAGTACGGTGTATGGGGTGTACAGTACAGCACACGGTCCCCTCAGTACAGTGTATGGAGTGTACAGCACACGGTCCCCTCAGTACGGTGTATGGGGTGTACAGTACACGGTCTCCTCAGTACGGTGTATGGGGTGTACAGCACACGGTCCCCTCAGTACGGTGTATGGAGTGTACAGTACAGCACACGGTCCCCTCAGTACGGTGTATGGAGTGTACAGCACACGGTCTCCTCAGTACGGTGTATGGGGTGTACAGCACACGGTCCCCTCAGTACGGTGTATGGAGTGTACAGTACAGCACACGGTCCCCTCAGTACGGTGTATGGAGTGTACAGTACAGCACACGGTCCCCTCAGTACGGTGTATGGGGTGTACAGTACAGCACACGGTCCCCTCAGTACGGTGTATGGGGTGTACAGTACAGCACACGGTCCCCTCAGTACAGTGTATGGAGTGTACAGTACAGCACACGGTCCCCTCAGTACAGTGTATGGGGTGTACAGTACAGCACACGGTCCCCTCAGTACAGTGTATGGAGTGTACAGTACAGCACACGGTCCCCTCAGTACAGTGTATGGAGTGTACAGTACAGCACACGGTCCCCTCAGTACGGTGTATGGGGTGTACAGTACAGCACACAGTCTCCTCAGTACGGTGTATGGAGTGTACAGTACAGCACACAGTCTCCTCAGTACAGTGTATGGAGTGTACAGTACAGCACACGGTCCCCTCAGTACAGTGTATGGGGTGTACAGTACAGCACACGGTCCCCTCAGTACAGTGTATGGAGTGTACAGTACAGCACACGGTCCCCTCAGTACGGTGTATGGAGTGTACAGTACAGCACACGGTCTCCTCAGTACGGTGTATGGGGTGTACAGTACAGCACACGGTCTCCTCAGTACAGTGTATGGGGTGTACAGTACAGCACACGGTCCCCTCAGTACAGTGTATGGAGTGTACAGTACAGCACACGGTCCCCTCAGTACGGTGTATGGAGTGTACAGTACAGCACACGGTCCCCTCAGTACAGTGTATGGAGTGTACAGTACAGCACACGGTCTCCTCAGTACAGTGTATGGGGTGTACAGTACAGCACACGGTCCCCTCAGTACAGTGTATGGGGTGTACAGTACAGCACACGGTCCCCTCAGTACGGTGTATGGAGTGTACAGTACAGCACACGGTCTCCTCAGTACGGTGTATGGGGTGTACAGTACAGCACACGGTCCCCTCAGTACGGTGTATGGGGTGTACAGTACAGCACACGGTCTCCTCAGTACGGTGTATGGAGTGTACAGCACACAGTCTCCTCAGTACAGTGTATGGAGTGTACAGTACAGCACACGGTCTCCTCAGTACAGTGTATGGAGTGTACAGTACAGCACACGGTCTCCTCAGTACAGTGTATGGAGTGTACAGTACAGCACACGGTCCCCTCAGTACGGTGTATGGGGTGTACAGTACAGCACACAGTCTCCTCAGTACAGTGTATGGGGTGTACAGTACAGCACACGGTCTCCTCAGTACGGTGTATGGAGTGTACAGTACAGCACACGGTCCCCTCAGTACGGTGTATGGGGTGTACAGTACAGCACACGGTCTCCTCAGTACGGTGTATGGAGTGAACAGTACAGCACACAGTCTCCTCAGTACGGTGTATGGAGTGTACAGTACAGCACACAGTCTCCTCAGTACAGTGTATGGGGTGTACAGTACAGCACACAGTCTCCTCAATACAGTGTATGGGGTGTACAGTACAGCACACGGTCCCCTCAGTACGGTGTATGGGGTGTACAGTACAGCACACGGTCCCCTCAGTACAGTGTATGGGGTGTACAGTACAGCACGCGGTCCCCTCAGTACGGTGTATGGAGTGTACAGTACAGCACACGGTCCCCTCAGTACGGTGTATGGAGTGTACAGTACAGCACACGGTCCCCTCAGTACAGTGTATGGGGTGTACAGTACAGCACACGGTCCCCTCAGTACAGTGTATGGAGTGTACAGTACAGCACACGGTCCCCTCAGTACGGTGTATGGAGTGTACAGTACAGCACACGGTCCCCTCAGTACAGTGTATGGGGTGTACAGTACAGCACACGGTCCCCTCAGTACAGTGTATGGGGTGTACAGTACAGCACACGGTCCCCTCAGTACAGTGTATGGGGTGTACAGTACAGCACACGGTCCCCTCAGTACAGTGTATGGGGTGTACAGTACAGCACACGGTCCCCTCAGTACAGTGTATGGGGTGTACAGTACAGCACACGGTCCCCTCAGTACAGTGTATGGGGTGTACAGTACAGCACGCGGTCCCCTCAGTACGGTGTATGGAGTGTACAGTACAGCACACGGTCTCCTCAGTACGGTGTATGGGGTGTACAGTACAGCACACGGTCCCCTCAGTACGGTGTATGGGGTGTACAGTACAGCACACGGTCCCCTCAGTACAGTGTATGGAGTGTACAGTACAGCACACGGTCTCCTCAGTACGGTGTATGGGGTGTACAGTACAGCACACGGTCCCCTCAGTACAGTGTATGGAGTGTACAGTACAGCACACGGTCCCCTCAGTACGGTGTATGGAGTGTACAGTACAGCACACGGTCCCCTCAGTACGGTGTATGGGGTGTACAGTACAGCACACGGTCTCCTCAGTACGGTGTATGGAGTGTACAGTACAGCACACGGTCCCCTCAGTACAGTGTATGGAGTGTACAGTACAGCACACGGTCCCCTCAGTACAGTGTATGGAGTGTACAGTACAGCACACGGTCTCCTCAGTACGGTGTATGGGGTGTACAGTACAGCACACGGTCCCCTCGGTACGGTGTATGGGGTGTACAGTACAGCACACGGTCTCCTCAGTACGGTGTATGGGGTGTACAGTACAGCACACGGTCCCCTCGGTACGGTGTATGGGGTGTACAGTACAGCACACGGTCCCCTCAGTACGGTGTATGGGGTGTACAGTACGGTGTATGGAGTGTACAGTACAGCACACGGTCCCCTCAGTACGGTGTATGGAGTGTACAGCACACGGTCCCCTCAGTACGGTGTATGGAGTGTACAGTACAGCACACGGTCTCCTCAGTACGGTGTATGGGGTGTACAGTACAGCACACGGTCCCCTCAGTACAGTGTATGGAGTGTACAGTACAGCACACGGTCCCCTCAGTACGGTGTATGGGGTGTACAGTACAGCACACGGTCTCCTCAGTACGGTGTATGGAGTGTACAGTACAGCACACGGTCCCCTCAGTACAGTGTATGGAGTGTACAGTACAGCACACGGTCCCCTCAGTACGGTGTATGGAGTGTACAGTACAGCACACGGTCCCCTCAGTACGGTGTATGGAGTGTACAGTACAGCACACGGTCTCCTCAGTACGGTGTATGGGGTGTACAGTACAGCACACGGTCCCCTCAGTACAGTGTATGGAGTGTACAGCACAGCACACGGTCCCCTCAGTACGGTGTATGAGGTTACAGTACAGCACGCGGTCCCCTCAGTACGGTGTATGGAGTGTACAGTACAGCACACGGTCCCCTCAGTACGGTGTATGGGGTGTACAGCACACGGTCCCCTCAGTACGGTGTATGGGGTGTACAGCACACGGTCCCCTCAGTACGGTGTATGGAGTGTACAGTACAGCACACGGTCCCCTCAGTACGGTGTATGGGGTGTACAGCACACGGTCCCCTCAGTACGGTGTATGGGGTGTACAGTACACGGTCCCCTCAGTACGGTGTATGGGGTGTACAGCACACGGTCCCCTCAGTACGGTGTATGGGGTGTACAGTACAGCACGCGGTCTCTTCAGTACGGTGTATGGAGTGTACAGTACAGCACACGGTCCCCTCAGTACAGTGTATGGGGTGTACAGTACAGCACACGGTCCCCTCAGTACGGTGTATGGGGTGTACAGTACAGCACACGGTCCCCTCAGTACGGTGTATGGGGTGTACAGTACAGCACACGGTCCCCTCAGTACAGTGTATGGGGTGTACAGTACAGCACACGGTCCCCTCAGTACAGTGTATGGAGTGTACAGTACAGCACACGGTCCCCTCAGTACAGTGTATGGAGTGTACAGTACAGCACACGGTCCCCTCAGTACGGTGTATGGGGTGTACAGTACAGCACACGGTCCCCTCAGTACGGTGTATGGAGTGTACAGTACAGCACACAGTCCCCTCAGTACAGTGTATGGAGTGTACAGTACAGCACACGGTCCCCTCAGTACGGTGTATGGAGTGTACAGTACAGCACACGGTCCCCTCAGTACGGTGTATGGGGTGTACAGTACAGCACACGGTCCCCTCAGTACAGTGTATGGAGTGTACAGTACAGCACACGGTCCCCTCAGTACGGTGTATGGAGTGTACAGTACAGCACACGGTCCCCTCAGTACGGTGTATGGGGTGTACAGTACAGCACACGGTCTCCTCAGTACGGTGTATGGAGTGTACAGTACAGCACACGGTCCCCTCAGTACAGTGTATGGAGTGTACAGTACAGCACACGGTCCCCTCAGTACGGTGTATGGAGTGTACAGTACAGCACACGGTCCCCTCAGTACGGTGTATGGAGTGTACAGTACAGCACACGGTCCCCTCAGTACGGTGTATGGAGTGTACAGTACAGCACGCGGTCTCTTCAGTACGGTGTATGGAGTGTACAGTACAGCACACGGTCCCCTCAGTACGGTGTATGGGGTGTACAGCACACGGTCCCCTCAGTACGGTGTATGGAGTGTACAGTACAGCACACGGTCCCCTCAGTACGGTGTATGGAGTGTACAGTACAGCACACGGTCCCCTCAGTACGGTGTATGGAGTGTACAGTACAGCACACGGTCTCCTCAGTACGGTGTATGGGGTGTACAGTACAGCACACGGTCCCCTCAGTACAGTGTATGGAGTGTACAGCACACGGTCCCCTCAGTACGGTGTATGGGGTGTACAGTACACGGTCCCCTCAGTACGGTGTATGGGGTGTACAGTACAGCACGCGGTCTCTTCAGTACGGTGTATGGGGTGTACAGTACAGCACACGGTCCCCTCAGTACGGTGTATGGAGTGTACAGCACACGGTCTCCTCAGTACGGTGTATGGGGTGTACAGTACAGCACACGGTCTCCTCAGTACGGTGTATGGGGTGTACAGTACAGCACACGGTCCCCTCAGTACGGTGTATGGAGTGTACAGCACACGGTCTCCTCAGTACGGTGTATGGGGTGTACAGTACAGCACACGGTCTCCTCAGTACGGTGTATGGGGTGTACAGTACAGCACACGGTCCCCTCAGTACGGTGTATGGAGTGTACAGTACAGCACACGGTCTCCTCAGTACGGTGTATGGAGTGTACAGTACAGCACACGGTCCCCTCAGTACGGTGTATGGAGTGTACAGTACAGCACACGGTCTCCTCAGTACGGTGTATGGAGTGTACAGTACAGCACACGGTCTCCTCAGTACGGTGTATGGAGTGTACAGTACAGCACACGGTCCCCTCAGTACGGTGTATGGAGTGTACAGTACAGCACACGGTCTCCTCAGTACGGTGTATGGGGTGTACAGTACAGCACACGGTCTCCTCAGTACGGTGTATGGAGTGTACAGTACACGGTCCCCTCAGTACGGTGTATGGAGTGTACAGTACAGTGTATGGAGAGTACAGTACAGCACACAGTCTCCTCAGTACGGTGTATGGGGTGTACAGTACAGTGTATGGGGTGTACAGTACAGTGTATGGGGTGTACAGTACAGCACGCGGTCCCCTCAGTACGGTGTATGGGGTGTACAGTACAGCACACGGTCTCCTCAGTACGGTGTATGGAGAGTACAGTACAGTGTATTGGGTGTACAGTACAGTGTATGGGGTGTACAGTACAATGTATGGGGGGTACAGTACAGCACGCGGTCCCCTCAGTACGGTGTATGGGGTGTACAGTACAGCACACGGTCTCCTCAGTACGGTGTATGGAGAGTACAGTACAGTGTATTGGGTGTACAGTACAGTGTATGGGGTGTACAGTACAATGTATGGGGTGTACAGTACAGCACGCGGTCCCCTCAGTACGGTGTATGGGGTGTACAGTACAGCACACGGTCTCCTCAGTACGGTGTATGGGGTGTACAGTACAGCACACGGTCCCCTCAGTACAGTGTATTGGGTGTACAGTATAGTGTATGGAGAGTACAGTACAGTGTATGGAGAGTACAGTACAATGTATGGAGTGTACAGTACAGTGTTTGGGTCTCCACAATGAAATGAAATGTAGTCCCAGTTTGTGGTAAGGGGCGGAGCTTTCTCTGAAGTGAGCGGTTTCCCGCGAGGAGGTAATCATTTGGAGTGGGCGGAGCTCTCTCTCAGATGGGCGGAGTGGTGCTCATAGTGTTAGCCTATGTAGGGGGCGGAGCTGTGCCAGCGGCGCGCGGTGTTCTCCCTCTTTTTCTCTCATGGGGAGGTGTAATTGGGCGGTGCCTCCTTGGGATCTAGTTTTGTGGGGGCGGAGTGACTTCAACGTGGGGCGGTACACACTTGCCCTATTATATGAGGGGGGCGGAGGGTTTCCAGCGTTGGGCGGTGCTCTTTAAAGATTTATTTTTCATAGGGGCGGAGTGATCCTAGCACTGAGCATTATGTTCTCGCTTTTTCTGTCATGGGGGAGGAGTAGTTGGGTGGTGCTTTCTTTTTTAGTGGGGGTGGAGTGATCCTATAGTTGGGCGGTGCACTCCCCTTCTGTATTTCATGAGGGGGCGGGGTGACTCAGCGGTGGGCGATGCTTTTTGAGAGCCATTTTTCTTAGTAGGCGGAGTGATCATACTGTTAGGCGGTACTGGCCGCTTTTTCTCTCATGGGGGCGGAGTGATTCCAGCGGTGAGCAATTCTCGTTTGTTAGGGGGCGGAGTGATCATACTGTTAGGCGGTCTCTCTCTCTCATGGGGGCGGAGTGATTCCAGTGGTGGGCAAAGCTTCTTTCTTAGGGGGGCGGAGTGATTCCAGCGGTGGGCAATGCTCCTTTCTTAGGGGGGCGGAGTGATCCTAGCGGTGGGCAAGCCTTCTTCCAGAGGGGGCGGAGTGATCCTAGCGAATGGCAATGCTTCTTTCTTAGGTGGGCGGGGTGATCCTAGTGGTGGGCAATGCTGTTTCGTAGGGGGGCGGAGTGATTCTATCTTTGGGCGGTACCCTCTGCGCTTTTTCTGATGGAGGCGGATTCATCCCGGTGTTGTGTCGAGAATGGTTTCCCCGTCGAAATCTGTTCCCCCTGGCTCTCGGCTGAGATCGGAACTCCGCCTGTCCAGTCCTCTGCTCCTCCTCCTCTACCCCGAATGCAAATCACACTTCTACCGTCCCCGTGCGCGTCCCCTGTACAATATTATTATTTCATCTACACACACACACATATATATATATATATATTGACTCCTTCTATATATATATATATATATATATATATATATATATATATATATATATATATATATATATATATATATATATATATATATATATATATATATATATATATATATATATATATATATATAATCTATATCTATTAGTCCAGCCACACACACATATATATAATGTGTGGAAGGAGTAATAAAATGATATATATATATATATATATATATTTCATGGCACGGCTTATTTTATGCAAAAAAAAAAAAAAAGGAAGCTGCGCTGAATTAGTGACCACACAATATATATATATAGCCAATACTTGGCTATACTTGTGACTTGTATATCAATCTAGTGATGTATAAAAAAATAATATATATATATAGAACAAATATGAATGGCCACAGTGTTATCAAGAGAGGTAACCACGGTTACCAATAAAAACATATAATAGTGATATATATATATATAAAAAAAAAAAAAAAAAAAAACTTGCATAAGTATTGAAAAGATAATATAGCAAAATTTTTATAAAATACGTGAAAAATAAAATAAAAATTATAAAAAGTGGAAAAAAATCTAAAATACGTATGTAAGTCGTACAAAGTCTGTAATGTGACTTCCAATCCACAAACACTAATAAGTGAGAGACCTCCACCACATCATCACACTGCAGCTTACCACAACTTAAAGCGGTAGTAAACCCGCTGACATTTTTTTTTTTTTTTTTTATTCACATGTAAGGGAAAAGGCATAATGAGCTAGTATGCACTGCATACTAGCTCATTATGAAATACTTACCTTAGAATGAGGCGTCGGTAACTCACCTGGTCCACGCCGAGGTCGCTGACATGTTGCCTCGGCGTGTCTTCCGGGTATCGCGACCCCAGCGCTGTGAGTGGCTGGAGCCGCGGTGTCGTCCCTCCCGCGCATGCGCACGGGAGACTTCTTCCCGGCAGGCTTCGGATTCTGCCGGCCCTTCAGCCGAGAATCCCCCGTGCGCATGCGCCGCTGCAGTCAGCGGCGCATTGCACGGGGAATATCTCCTAAACCGTACAGGTTTAGGAGATATTTTTTTTACCTACAGGTAAGCCTCATTATAGGCTTACCTGTAGGGGAAAGTCAAAATTTTGACTTTACTTCCACTTTAACTTATGTGTGTGTGTGGCTGGACTAATACATATAGATATTTTTATTTTTTTATATATATATATATATATATATGGAAGGAGTCAATATATATATATATATATATATATGTGTGTGTGTAGATGGACTAATAATATTGTACAGGGGACGCGCACGGGGGCGGGAACGGTAGAAGTGTGATTTGCATTCGGGGTAGAGGAGGAGGAGCAGAGGACTAGACAGGCGGTGTTCCGGTGCATTGCCATAGAATGAGATTTGCCGTGGAATGAGATGCTCCGCCTCCATCACATCCTATTGGCTTACACTGGTCACGTGACCTATTTAACCGTGTGATGGAGGCGGAGCATCTCATCCGACGGCAAATCTCATCCTGCTGTTAATCTCTAGCAGCTCAGCAGCACATGATGTGTTCAGGGAAACACTGTGATGCAAGATCTGTGTGTGTAAATAAAGAAAGCACTTTAGAAGGGGAGGGGAGTATGTTATAGTAAAACAAAATCAGTGTGCATATGACATAACAGGGGCGCAGCCGACCCTTGCGGCCCCAAGCTCCCGGTGTCCTGTCAAATAATGTCCCAGACAGCTGTGACAGAGACTGATGTGAGACTGATGTTTGCTCCGTGCAGCTCCAGCTATCACAGGGAGGAGATCCTCTCCCTGTGATAGCCAAAGTGAGACTGATGTTCGCGTCGAGATACACTCCGCTCCCCTCTCCTGGACTGACATGGAGACGAGTGAGGGAAAGATGGCCCCCACCCAACTCCATGACACTGCAGGGCGGAAGCGACCTCAAAACGTCACTTACGCCCATAGCTCTTAAAGGGCCATTTTATTTTTTTAAATGACAACATTTTTTTTTTTTTATATTGCATTTTAGTGTAAATATGAGATCTGAGGTCTTTTTGACCCCCAGATCTCATATGAGGTCCTGTCATGCTTTTTTTCTATTACAAGGGATATTTACCTTCCTTGTAATAGGAATAAAAGTGACAAATTTTTTTTTTTAAAACAGTGTAAAAATAAAAGGTAAAATAAATAAGAAAAAAAAAATACAAATTTTAAACGCGCCCCGTCCCGCCAAGCTTGCATGCAGAAGCGAACGCATACGCAAGTAGCGCCCGCATATGAAAACAGTGTTCAAACCACACATGTGAGGTATCGCCGCGATCGGTAGAGCGAGAGCAATAATTCTAGCCCTAGAACTCCTCTCTAACGTAAAACATGCAACCGGTAGAATTTTGCCTATGGAGATTTTTAAGGGTAAAAGTTTGTCGCCATTCCACGAGCGGGTGCAATTTTGAAGTGCGACATGTTGGGTATCAATTTACTTGGCGTAACATTATCTTTCACAATATAAAAACAATTGGGCTAACTTTACTGTTGCCTTATTTTTTAATTCAAAAAAGTGTATTTTTAAAAAAAAAGTGTGCTTGTAAGACCGCTGCGCAAAGACGGTCCGACAGAAAGTATTGCAACGACCGCCATTTTATTCTCTAGGATGTTAGAAAAAAAATGTATAATGTTTGGGGGTTCTAAGTAATTTTTTAGCAAAAATAAATGTTTTAACTTGTAAACAACACATCTAAACACAACACATCTAAAAAAGAGGCCTGGTCCTTAAGTGGTTAACACTTACCTCCTAGATTACCAGTAGCTGATATTCATGGTAAGTCACTATAATATATAACAGCAACTCCTCTGCCAAAGGCAAACAAATAACTGGTGTGGTTTTCCTTTCAGCCTGGGTACTTACTGCACCTCTCCCGACATGGGGTCTCCTCGCACAGTGGATAGCCCCTCCCCCTTCACTCTACTGGCCCACGCCCATCATCTGACTTTTTCCTCCAGACAATTTCAGCCTCCCGACATGACATCTGTCTCTCTGTAGCTGAGAACTCAGGTGAGAGGTCTGCTGTGATGATAGGACAGTCAAAACTAGAAGCGGCGGGCCTCCCCATAAGTTGGGGAACTTATACAACAACTCATTGGTTGGGGTCCGCCACCCGGGGCACCCTACATATGTATGGGCTGTTCCCTTCCCTGATGTCGGACACTTAATGGGGGCACCAGACCGATTTGCCTCCCGGCCCAGTCTGCTCCATAAGACTGGCGCTACAATAAAAGTGTAGCGCAAGCTGGCGGGGACTCTTTTCGTGCTGCCCTTCTTGCAAAGTGCCGCCCTAGGCCTGGGCCTTGTTGCCCTAGGCCTGGGCCTTGTTGGCCTAGGCTAAGATACAGCGTTGCCTCTACTATCACAGGAGTGAGCTCTTTCTCTGATTCAAACCCCCCTCACATGCTCTTACTCTCCCCGTTTGAGAACTCTCCTGTGATTTAGGATGTGAACAGTAACAGCTGGGAGTATCAGTCTTAGCAACTCCCTAGCAACAAGGCAGAATGGGATAATGCCATCTCTGTAATTTTTTCAGTCAGGCTTCAGAAGGTATGTAAATGGCCTACTACACCTAAAACAAGGGCATTATTCAACATTAGAGCTGCACCGTTTGTATTTATCTACCGACACCACCTAAATGCATAGGCACATTTACATTTTTGTAAAGGTGAACCAGACCTTTAAGTCAGCCAATAAAGGGTGTCGCATTCTATCTTTATGGGCTCATTCAGGCTTCATTTTCGTTCAGATCGTGCTTCAGACAGCAATAGACAGGCAGTGATAGAGTGTTGTATTGCCTCCTCTCTGCATGATTATCCCCCCAATTGACCAGATAACTGAGCATGTTGTGTGCGGTTACGGGGTGGTTGCCCAGTGGCCCCATTCACTTGAGCGTGACTAGCGATATACTTCCTGCCATGACATGTGTACTCCCCTGACTGCCACCTCAGCAAAAAAAGGAGGAGGAGCGGTTGAAGAGTGGTAAAAATGTGGCTCAACCGCGGGGGTTTTTACCGGAGCTCAGTCGCTAGTTTAAATGAGACCTTAGGCTCAATCCATCGTTGTTCTGGCAGCAGCTAGCTGCCATAACCCCGGTATTCTCTTGTTTGGCCGGCGGTCCGGTTTCCGATAATAGTGGTCTCTGTGGATTCGGCACGATATCACTTTCATCGGTGGCGGGAGAGGGCCCCCCCTCCCACCGCGCTATGGTGCCCTCCGCCGATTACCGGTGCCCTCCGCTGCTTACAGGAGCTGTCGGCAGCGGCGGAGGCGATCGGATCTTCACCCTTGCTGGGCATAGAGAAGAGTGGCCCCCATCCATCTCCATAACAATGAAGGGCGGAAGCGTCATCAAAATGTCACTTCCGCCCATAGCTCTTAAAGGGCCATTTTATTATTACATTTTTTTAAATGACCAATTTTTTTTTTTTTTTATTGCATTTTACTGTAAATATGAGATTTGAGGTCTTTTTGACCCCAGATCTCATATTTAAGAGGTCCTGTCATGCCTCTTTTATATTACAGGGGATGTTTACATTCCTTGTAATAGGAATAAAAGTGACACAATTTTTATTTATTTTTAAAACCGTGTAAAAATAAAAAATAAAAGGTAAAATAAAAAAATTTGTAACCATGCCCCGTCCTGACAAGCTAGCGTGCAGAAGTGAACGCATATGTGAGTAGCGCCCGCATATGAAAACGGTGTTCAAACCACACATGTGAGGTATCGCCGCGATCAGTAGAGTGAGAGCAATATTTCCAGCCCTAGACCTCCTCTGTAACTCAAAACATGCAACCTGTAGAATTTTTAAATGTCGCCTATGGAGATTTTTAAGGGAAAAAGTTTGTCGCCATTTCACGAGCGGGCGCAATTTTGAAGCGTGGCATGTTGGGTATCAATTTACTTGGCGTAGCATTACCTTTCATAATATAAATAAAATTGGGCTAACTTTACTTTTGTCTTATTTTTTAATTCAAAAAAGTGTATTTTTTCCAAAGAAAGTGGGTTTGTAAGACCGCTGCGCAAATACGGTGTGACAGAAAGCATTGCAACCTCTGCCATTTTATTCTCTAGGGTGTTAGAAAAAAATATATATAATGTTTGGGGGTTCTAAGTAATTTTCTAGCAAAAAAATTATGTTTTTAACTTGTAAACAACACATCTCAAAAAGAGGCTCGGCCCTTAAGTGGTTAAAAAAAATCCAAAAACGCAGAGGCCTAAAAATGCATTGATGTGAACGTGTTCCATAGGAACCCATGTTAAAAATAATGTCCTGCGTTTCTGCAAAAAGCATGAAAAAAACGCATAGGTGTTAACTGAGGCTGGGTTCCAACCAGGGCAAATTGGATGTGGGTTCGCCGCATCCAATTCGCAATAGCAGGAGATTTCGCACATCTCCAGAGCAGCTCCGGTGCGAATTTGCACAGGCGTCCTGTACGTCTTCTGGTCCGCTTCAGGTCTGAATTCAGCCAAAAATTCAGGCTAAAATTGGACCTGAAATGGTGAATGGGGATGCACCGGACCCCGGGTGTGAGCCGCATGGGGCAAGGTGAACCCCACCTCAGAAAACGCTTTCCCACGTGTTGGTTTCCCATTGTATGGATTCTTGTACTCAGAGCCGATCCGCCCTATACACTCACTATGCAAGATGCATAGGGCCCCGCCGCTGTGGGGGGCCCCCCCCAAGGGCGGATCGGCTTTGCTTCCCGAGCTCCAATCTCCTCCTCCCCTCCTCCTCTTGTCACACAGCGGGAGTCAGAAGACCGCTGTGTCTCAGAGCTGACTGAAACCTTCGGCCAGCGCTATGACAAAGATCCCGCCCTCCTCCTAGACCAGCTCGTGTGATAGATACAGTGTTCTGTCTATCACACAAGCTGGTCTAGAAGGAGGGTGGGACTTTTGTCATAGTGCGGCATAACATTTCACATTGAGCTCCGTGACACAGCGGGAGGTGCCTGCTGTGCGTAATCCACTGACACTGACTGGTGAGGCTACATTGATTGCCACAGTAAGACTGCAATGATGGGCACCATTAGGCTGCAATAATGATGGGCACAGTAAGGCTGCAATGATTGGCATGGTGAGGCGGCAGTGATTGGCATGGTAAGGTGGCAATGATTGGCATGGTGAGGTGGCAATTAACATGGCGAGGCTGCAATGAAAAGCATGGTAAGGCTGCAATGATAAGCATGGTAAGGCTGCAATGATTGGCATGGTGAGATGGCAATGATGGGCACGGTGAGGTGGCAATTATTAACACGGTGAGGCTGCAATGATAAGCATGGTAAGGCTGCAATGATTGCCATGGTGAGGTGGCAGTGATGGGCACGGTGAGGCTGCAATGATTGGCATGGTAAGGCTTTAATGATTGGCACGGTGAGGTGGCAATGATGGACAAGGTGAGGCGGCAGTGATGGGCACACTAAGGCTGCAATGATGGGCACGGTGAGGTGGCAATTATTAATATGATGAGGCTGCAATAATGGGCACGGTGAGGCTGCAATGATTGTCGCGGTGAGGATTTAAGGAAGTCTCTCTGGGGATCCTGATGTAGGGGGAGGCTCTCTGGGGACCCTGATTTGAGGAGGGGCTCTCTGAGGACACTGATGTAAGGGGAGCCCTCTGGGGACCCTGACGTAAGGGGAGGCTTTCTAGGGGCCCTGACGTAAGGGGAGGCTCTCTGAGGACCCTAATGTAAGGAGGGAGGCTCTCTGGGGACCTATGCTCACGGCATCATGGGTCAGGTAGAGGGCCCCTTAGCAGAATTTTGCTTAGGGCCCCAGGGAGGTCAGGATCGGCACTGCCTGTGTCTATAGATAAACTTCAACCTTTTATCTCTGATCTGTTAGGAATTGTATGCATTTGGCAGAGCCGAGCGCTGGAGCCATAGCAACTGATCAGCCAATCACAGATCTTCCTAGAAATTTCAAACTGATGCAGGAGAAATGTTGTGGGAAATTTCTAGGAAGATCTGTGATTGGTTGATCGGTTGCTATGGCTCCAGCGCTCGGCTCTGCCAAATCTATACAATGCAAACAATGCATACAATTCCTAACAGATCAGAGATAAAATGTTTCCATTTCTGCTACCAGCCTGCTTCTTTTACATAAACAATCGAATACAGATATCATTCTTTTCTAGGTAAGTAACAGCTTCTTGCGGTGATATTGTCAGCAAAATAATTATTATTTAACAACTTCAGCCCCGGACCAATTGTCAGCTTAAAGCGGTGTTCCGGCCGAAATTATACTTTTTAAATAAAAATACCCCTATAATACACAAGTTTAATGTATTCTAGTAAAGTTAGTCTGTAAACTAAGGTCTGTTTTGTTAGTTTTTAGCAGTAGTTTGTTATTTTATAAACTTGCAGCAGGCCGTGGCCATCTTAGGTGTGGGCATCTGAAGTCAGACTGTATTTCTTCCTGGATCTCATCCTTGCAGATCTCGTACATGCTCAGTGCAGCATAAGCAGTGTAATAGGTTTCAGGTCAGGTTTCCATAGCAACGGCAGTGTCAGAGGAAGTTGCTGCCCCTTCCCAGGAGGCATTGCAAACAGGAAATGATGCGATGGGCCACGGCCAGGGAGGAGGAAGTGAAAAATGAATACAGCATATATACAGTCTGTGCTGAAAAAAAAATAAAAAAAATATCCAATTTGTTTACAGTGCACAGTTTAGTGAGGGATGCTGAAGAGTTGTAAAAGTGGGTGGAACTCCACTTTAAGGACCAGAGGTCTTTTTTCAATTTCGCACTGCACTGCTTTAACTGGTAATTGCGCGGTCATGCAATGTTGTAACCAAACGAAATTTGCGTCCTTTTCTTCCCACAAATAGAGCTTTCTTTTGATGGTATTTGATTGCCTCTGTGATTTTTATTTGTTGCGCTATAAACGCAAAAAGACTGCAAATTTTGAAAAAAAAAGATATTTTCTACTTTTTGTTATAAGAGAAATCGAATAAACTCAATTTTAGTCAAACATTTGGGCCAAAATGTATTCAGCCACATGTCTTTAGTAAAAAAAAATGCCAATAAGCGTATATTTATTGGTTTGCGCAAAAGTTCTAGCGTCTACAAACTAGAGTACATTTTCTGGAATTTACACCGCTTTTAATTTATGACTGCCTATCTCATTTCTTGAGGTGCTAAAATGGCAGAGAAGTACAAAACCCCCCCAAATGACCCCATTTTGGAAAGTAGACACCCCAAGCTATTTGCTGAGAGGCATGTTGAGCCCATTGAATATTTTTTTTTTTTTAGTCCCAAGTGATTGAATAAAGACAAAAAAAAAAAAAGTTGTCACTAAATGATATATTGCTCACACATGCCATGGTTATATGTGGAGATGCACCCCAAAATACATTTTGCTGCTTCTCCTGAGTATGGGGATACCACATGTGTGGAACTTTTTGGGAGCCTAGCTGTGTACGGGGCCCCGAAAACCAATCACCACCTTCAGGATTTCTAAGGGTGCAAATTTTTGATTTCACTCCTCACTACCTATCACAGTTTCGAAGGCTATAAAATGCCAAAATAGCACAAACCCCCCCCAAATGAACCCATTTTGGAAAGTAGACACCCCAAGCTATTTGCTGAGAGGCATGTTGAGTCCATGGAATATTTTATATTTTGCCACAAGTTGCGGGAATATTACAAACTTTTTTTTTTTTTTTTTTTGCCCAAAGTTGTCACTAAATGATATATTGCCCACACATGTCATGGGCATATGTGGAATTACACCCCAAATACATTCTGCTGCTTCTTCTGAGTACGGGGATACCACATGTGTAGGACTTTTTGGGAGCCTATCCGCATACGGGCCCCCGAAAACCAAGCACCGCCTTCAAGATTTCTAAGGGCATAAATTTTTGATTTCATTCCTCACTACCTATCACTACCTATCACAGTTTTGAAGGCCATAAAATGCCAAGATGGCACAAAACCCCCCCCCAAATGACCCCATTTTGGAAAGTAGACACCCCAAGCTATTTGCTGAGAGGCATGTTGAGCCCATTGAATATTTATTTTTTTAGTCCCAAGTGATTGAATAAAGACAGAAAAAAAAAAATGTATTCAAAAAGTTGTCACTAAATGATATATTGCTCACACATGCCATGGTTATATTTGGAATTGCACCCCAAAATACATTTTTCTGCTTCTCCTGAGTACGGGGATACCACATGTGTGGGACTTTTTGGGAGCCTAGCCGCGTACGGTGCCCCGAAACCCAAGCACCGCCTTCAGGATTTCTAAGGGTGCAAATTTTTGATTTCACTCCTCACTACCTATCACAGTTTCGAAGGCCATAAAATGCCAAAATAGCACAAGACCCCCCCAAATGGCCCCATTGTGGAAAGTAGACACCCCAAGCTATTTGCTGAGAGGCATGTTGAGTCCATGGAATATTTTATATTTTGCCACAAGTTGCAGGAATATTACAAACATTTTTTTTTTGCCCAAAGTTGTCACTAAATTATATATTGCTCACACATGCCATGGTTATATGTGGAGATGCACCCCAAAATACATTTTGCTGCTTCTCCTGAGTATGGGGATACCACATGTGTGGAACTTTTTGGGAGCCTAGCTGTGTACGGGGCCCCGAAAACCAATCACCACCTTCAGGATTTCTAAGGGTGCAAATTTTTGATTTCACTCCTCACTACCTATCACAGTTTCGAAGGCTATAAAATGCCAAAATAGCACAAAACCCCCCCAAATGAACCCATTTTGGAAAGTAGACACCCCAAGCTATTTGCTGAGAGGCATGTTGAGTCCATGGAATATTTTATATTTTGCCACAAGTTGCGGGAATATTACAAACTTTTTTTTTTTTTTGCCCAAAGTTGTCACTAAATGATATATTGCCCACACATGTCATGGGCATATGTGGAATTACACCCCAAATACATTCTGCTGCTTCTCCTGAGTACGGGGATACCACATGTGTAGGACTTTTTGGGAGCCTATCCGCATACGGGCCCCCGAAAACCAAGCACCGCCTTCAAGATTTCTAAGGGCATAAATTTTTGATTTCATTCCTCACTACCTATCACTACCTATCACAGTTTTGAAGGCCATAAAATGCCAAGATGGCACAAAACCCCCCCAAATGACCCCATTTTGGAAAGTAGACACCCCAAGCTATTTGCTGAGAGGCATGTTGAGCCCATTGAATATTTATTTTTTTAGTCCCAAGTGATTGAATAAAGACAGAAAAAAAAAAAATGTATTCAAAAAGTTGTCACTAAATGATATATTGCTCACACATGCCATGGTTATATTTGGAATTGCACCCCAAAATAAATTTTTCTGCTTCTCCTGAGTACGGGGATACCACATGTGTGGGACTTTTTGGGAGCCTAGCCGCGTACGGTGCCCCGAAACCCAAGCACCGCCTTCAGGATTTCTAAGGGTGCAAATTTTTGATTTCACTCCTCACTACCTATCACAGTTTCGAAGGCCATAAAATGCCAAAATAGCACAAGACCCCCCCAAATGGCCCCATTGTGGAAAGTAGACACCCCAAGCTATTTGCTGAGAGGCATGTTGAGTCCATGGAATATTTTATATTTTGCCACAAGTTGCAGGAATATTACAAACATTTTTTTTTTTGCCCAAAGTTGTCACTAAATTATATATTGCCCACACATGCCATGGGCATATGTGGAATTACACCCCAAAATACATTCTGCTGATTCTCCTGAGTACGGGATACCACATGTGTGGGACTTTTTGGGAGCCTATCCGCATACGGGACCCCGAAAACCAAGCACCGCTTTCAGGATTTCTAAGGGCATAAATTTTTGATTTCACTCCTCACTACCTATCACTACCTATCACAGTTTTGAAGGCCATAAAGTGTCCTGTCAGTGTCAGTGCTGAGTGCTGAGTGAAGGAAGAGGACGTGCGCCCAGCAGCTCCGGCCGTCAGAAGCCCACAGCCCCCAGCGAGCAGGACCCAGCCAGTGCATATCCCATCCCGGACCCCTGAGCAGTGAGGACAGGGAGCAGGAGTACAACGGGACCCCACTGCGGATCCCGCGGCCCCCCGCAATCAATCGGCCCCCTTTCTTTCTCCGCGCCGGCCCATCTGCCCATTGGGCATCAGAAACTAGGAGAGTCCCCGGCCTAGTCCCGGCCGAAGCCGGCCATCCGCCTCCCCAATCACCTCTCTAGCCCTCTTTTTCGGCTCAACAGGGCTGAGGCGAGCCTCCCCCCCCCCCCCCCTCCAAGCCCTTCAGCGCCCACCAAACACTCACGGAAGAACTGGGAGCCGTCAGGGCTAGGACAGGCCGCAGCTCGGGCCTAGTCCGGCGGCCATCTTGGTACACCCAAATCCACAGCACTTCACCTGCTTCTACATAGTACGGCGGCCATCTTGGTACACCCAGACCGGCCAAGTTATTTTAAAATGCAGGTTTTTAACCACAAGTGGTTAGACAACAGTCTAATTGCTTGTTTTAATTGTTTTTAACCAAAGTTTTTAACCAAGTTTTTGCAAGGCTTTTAATTACAGTATACACCCAGACCAGCCAGTTTTAACCACAAGTTTTTTAACAGCACACACCAGTATCATCAGCATCACCATATAGCCGCCTCTTCTTCCCCAGGTGATCAACATCAGGATTCACCCTATCCCCATCATTTGAGCAACCCGGTAAGGTAAATATTCTGGTAAGTATCGCAGGGGACCACCATTAGCAGTTGATCCAGGGACCAACGTCCGACCGCCCCTCGGGGGGTCAGGAAGGAATTTTTTCCTCTGCAATAGCAATTGGCCGCGCTAGTAGGGGTTTTTCGCCTTCCTCTGGATCAACGGGAGGGAGGGTGTAGGTCTACAGGGTTTCCCACAGATCCGCAACATCTTCAACCAGCTTGCGCAAGACCGTTATCGCCTCAACAAAGGCATCCACTTTTTTCAACGCATCATCTCGCCCACAGCAGGGAAAAAAAATTTTGGAGCACCTCAACATGTGCAATTTCAAATACTCAGCAGAGTCACTCCGCAGACTAAGAAATTTGACTGCAACTCTACCGACCGACATTCAAAAAATATTACAAAAAGAACGACTACTAAGGATCAATCCACAAGCAACGATCAAACATAAGAAGACTACAACTCAACCGCAACAGTTAGCATGCGCCTTGATTAACACCAGATCGGCGGTCAAGCACAGGCACGAAATCCATGACTTCATCACACAAAACAACAAAGATTGCCTCTTCATCACGGAAAGCTGGCTAACACCCGACTGCAACACCATCCTAACAGAATTAGTGCCAGAAAACTACAGGATCCTAACCGAGCATAGGAAAGGAAAAAAAGGAGGAGGCCTAGCTGTGATCTTCAAAGCTCATCTAGCGCTCGTCAAACCTACGGTACAGAACACAGCAACTTTTATGGAGACACTTACTCTACAGATGCAAACCACACCACAAGAAACCATCCACATGCTGCTATGCTACAGACCACCAGGACCAAACACAAACCTACCGATACCACTCACGGAATTCATCTCGGCACACACCCTGAAAAACAACAAGGTTCTGGTACTCGGAGATTTCAACCTCTGGGCGAACTCCACCGAAGACCCCATCGCCACCACCTGCATCAATCAACTGGAAGATCTAGGGCTCCAACAACTAGTAAAGGCTCCCACACATGGGTCAGGTCACATCCTGGACCTCATCTTCAAGCAAAATACGGACATCAGCATTCGAGACAACATAGCGCTATCATGGTCAGACCACCACGCTATCAAATTTGAGATCGCCACCAACATCTTCCTGCAAAAACCAAACCCGGCGGCAACAACACACTGGATTAGATCGCAGAAGAAACTACACTCGGAAATCTTCAAAACCACACTAACATACAAAATGGCTACACTGAATCAAAACCACTCAACAGAACGAACACTCAGCTTCATAAACAGGGCACTTCTACAAACAGCAGATGCAGTCGCCCCAAAACATCGAGCACCCATCCGCAAGAAAAATTCTGGATGGTTTAATGGCACGCTTACTCTACTGAAACGGGAACACAGAAGAGCAGAAAGAGCCTGGAGAAGAAACACCACAAAGGAAAATCACACAAAATACAGAATACTCACCAAGAGATATCATAAAGCAATTTTCACAGCAAAAAAAGAATATGTCTCAAACACCCTCTCAAAAGCCGTCAACCGACCACGGGAACTTTTCAAACTAGTCGCCCAGACTATGAACCCCACCTGCCTTGAGCCCCTAGGAAACGAAACTCAAGAATACTGCAACAAATTATCCGATTTTTTTTTCATCAACAAAATAGTCAACATTCATAAAATAATTCAACAAAAAAAAAAAAACAACAACCAACTCTACTCAACTCAACCCAGGTAAGGAATTTTACATCCACAGCGCACAAGCACCACATTTTTCACTTACCCCGATCACCGTGGATGAAACCAAAAACGTCATCAAGAGCCTCCGAGACAGCACATCACTAAACGACATCATCCCCACAAAACTCTTGAAAGAATGCTCCGACATTCTGGCCCCCGCTATTACACACCTAGTAAATCAGTCGTTCAAAGAAGGATTGGTTCCGAATTCCCTCAAGCAAGGCATCGTTAAAGAAACCCAACCTCGACCCCAAAGATCCGAACAATCACAGACCGGTAACAAGCCTGAACACCATTTCCAAAATTATGGAGAAAGCAGTAGTACAACAGCTTCAACTTCATCTGGACACACACAAGCTCCTGGACCCACTACAATCGGGCTTCCGCCCAGGCCATGGCACAGAAACGGCACTTCTGAAAATATGGGATGATGCCCTAGAAGCAGCGGATGATGGAGAATCGTGTCTTCTGGTATTGCTGGATCTTAGTGCGGCGTTCGACACAGTGGACCACAACACGCTTCTCATCCGCCTCAAGGAAGGGGCAGGAGTTACAGATGTAGATCTTCCATGGTTCGCTTCCTTCTTAGGAAACCGGTCACAGACAGTGAAGTTAGGAGCCTTCACATCGGAAACCCGGGCAATCACTTATGGAGTCCCTCAAGGATCACCATTGTCACCAGTACTCTTCAACATTTACATCCGGCCACTCTTCAAAATTATTAGCAAATTTGATCTGTGCTTCCACTCATACGCGGACGACACTCAACTGTATTTCCGGATCACCGGACAAAAGGACCAATACCAGGAACTAGGAAAATGTCTCACATTGATAGATGACTGGATGACCACTAGCTCCCTCAAACTAAATGGATCAAAAACAGAACTACTGCTCCTCGACGCAAACTCAAGGAAAAAGACAAAGACCCCTTGGACACCACCAACCATCCTGGGACAGACCATCATCCCAAGCACAAAAGCCAAAAGCCTCGGAGTCATCTTTGATTCAGAGATGACCATGGAGGCACAAATAGGATCCATAATCAGTGGATCCCACCATCTCCTTCGCATGCTACGCAGACTCATCCCCTTCATCACGGAAAAGGAAAAAGCGGTAGTAGTAGGAACGATCATCAATTCGCGTCTCGACTATGCAAACTCCCTGTACATAGGATTACCGGATTACCAGATTGCGCGCCTTCAAAGTGTCCAAAACACAGCAGCAAGATTAGTCACCGGAAAGAAACCCTGGGAATCCATCTCCCCATCCCTAAGGATCCTCCATTGGCTCAAGGTAAAAGACAGGATCACATTCAAGACCCTCTGCCTCACCCACAAATGTACACAAGGAAATGCGCCTCAATACCTTTGTGAGAAAATAGAAAAATACATACCAAATCGCAGCCTTCGATCAACAAACCAAAATCTCCTTCTCATCCCCAAAGCCCGATACAAATCGAAGGGAGAGCGAAGATTCGCAGTACAGGGACCTCGGCTATGGAATGCTCTACCCACCAACATCCGCTTGGAAGAAAACCATCAGGCCTTCAGGAAAAAACTCAAGACTCACCCCTCTTCTAAACGTGGCATCCCAACAAGAGCAGACAAGTGCCTTGAGGCGATTCAGTTCGCAGTTGTAGCGCCATACAAATCATTCATTCATAAAATGCCAAGATGGCACAAAACCCCCCCAAATGACCCCATTTTGGAAAGTAGACACCCCAAGCTATTTGCTGAGAGGCATGTTGAGCCCATTAAATATTTTTTTTTTTAGTCCCAAGTGATTGAATAAAGACAAAAAAAAAAAAATGTATTCAAAAAGTTGTCACTAAATGATATATTGCTCACACATGCCATGGTTATATGTGGAATTGCACCCCAAAATACATTTTTCTGCTTCTCCTGAGTACGGGGTTACCACATGTGTGGGACTTTTTGGGAGTCTAGCCGCGTACGGGGCCCCGAAACCCAAGCACCGTCTTCAGGATTTCTAAGGGTGCAAATTTTTGATTTCACTCCTCACTACCTATCACAGTTTTGAAGGCCATAAAATGCCAAAATAGCACAAAACCCCCCCAAATGGCCCTATTTTGGAAAGTAGACACCCCAAGCTATTTGCTGAGAGGCATGTTGAGTCCATGGAATATTTTATATTTTGCCACAAGTTGCGGGAATATTACAAACATTTTTTTTTTTGCCCAAAGTTGTCACTAAATTATATATTGCCCACACATGCCATGGGCATATGTGGAATTACACCCCAAAATACATTCTGCTGCTTCTCCTGAGTACGGGGATTCCACATGTGGGAGCCTATCCGCATACGGGACCCCGAAAACCAAGCACCGCCTTCAGGATTTCTAAGGGCATAAATTTTTGATTTCACTCCTCACTACCTATCACTACCTATCACAGTTTTGAAGGCCATAAAATGCCAAGATGGCACAAAACCCCCCCAAATGACCCCATTTTGGAAAGTAGACAACCCAAGCTATTTGCTGAGAGGCATGTTGAGACCATTGAATATTTTTTTTTTTGTCCCAAGTGATTGAATAAAGACAAAAAAAAAAAGAAAAATGTTTTACAAAAAGTTGTCGCTAAATGATATATTGCTCACACATGCCATGGTTATATGTGGAATTGCACCCCAAAATACATTTTCCTGCTTCTCCTGAGTACGGGAATACCACATGTGTGGGACTTTTAGGCAGCCTAGCCGTGTACGGGGCCCCGAAACCCAAGCACCGCCTTCAGGATTTCTAAGGGTGCAAATTTTTGATTTCACTCCTCACTACCTATCACAGTTTCGAAGGCCATAAAATGCCAAAATAGCACAAACCCCCCCCCAAATGACTCCATTTTGGAAAGTAGACACCCCAAGCTATTTGTTGAGAGGCATGGTGAGTATTTTACAGCTCTCATGTGTTTTTGAAAATGAAGAAAGTAAAGAAAAAAATTTTTTTTTTCAATTTTCAAAACTTTGTGACAAAAAGCGAGATCTGCAAAATAATCACCGTACCTCTCAGCAAATAGCTTGGGGTGTCTACTTTCCAAAATGGGGTCATTTGGGGGTGGTTTGTGCCATCTGGGCATTCCATGGCCTCCGAAACTGTGATTGGCAGTGAGGAGTGAAATAAAAAAATTACACCCTTAGAAAGCCTGAAGGCAGTGCTTGGTTTTTGGGGTCCCGTACGCAGCTAGGCTCCCAAAAAATTCCACACATGTGGTATCCCCGTACTCAGGAGAAGCAACAGAATGTATTTTGGGGTGTATTTCCACATATGCCCATGACATGTTTGAGCAATATATCATTTAGTGACAACTTTTTGTAAAAAAAAAATTTTTTTTTTTTTCTTCATTATTCAATCTCTTGGGACAAAAAAAAAAAAAAATATTTAATGGGCTCAACATGGCTCTCAGCAAATAGCTTGGGGTGTCTACTTTCCAAAATGGGGTCATTTGGGGGGGGGGGGGGGTTTGAACTGTCCTGGCATTTTATGCACAACGTTTAGAAGCTTATGTCACACATCACCCACTCTTCTAACCACTTGAAGACAAAGCCCTTTCTGACACTTTTTGTTTACATGAAAACATATTTTTTTTGCAAGAAAATTACGTTGAACCCCCAAACACTATATATATTGTTAAAGCAAAGGCCATACAGATTAAAATGGTGGGTGTTGCATTTTTTTTTTCCACACAGTATTTGCGCAGCGATTTTTCAAACGCATTTTTTGTGGAAAAAATACACTTTTTTTTTATTTTAATGCACTAAAACACACTATATTGCTCAAATTTTTGATGAAATAAAAAAATATGATCTTAGGCCGAGTACATGGATACCAAACACGACATGCTTTAAAATTGCGCACAAAAACGCAGTGGAGACAAACTACATACATTTTTAAAAGCCTTTACAGGTTACCACATTAGATTCACAGAGGAGGTCTACTGCTAAAATTACTGCCCTCGATCTGACCTTCGCGGTGATACCTCACATGCATGGTGCAATTGCTGTTTACATATGACGCCAGACCAACGCTTTTTTATTTTAGTTTTAAACTGTTCCTTCCATTTTTTTTCTTAGTTATCATTTTTATTGTTATCGCAGGGAATGTAAATATCCCCTATGATAGCAATAGGCAGTGACAGGTACTCTTTTTTTGAAAAAATATATTAGACCCTAGATCTTTCCTCTGCCCTCAAAGCATCTGACCACACCAAGATCGGTGTGATAAAACGCTTTCTCAATTTCCCAATGGCGCGGTTTATATCCGGGAGGGGGGTCATTCCCTCCCACTGCTTGTAAAAGCAGTCTAGAGGCTAATTACCCACTAGAATTGCTTTTACATGAAAGCCGATCACTGGCTGAAAAGAATGATACCAAGATGATACCTAAACCTGCAGGCATCATTCTGGTATAACCATTCAAAGTCCAGCAACATACTGGACATATATTGTAATCTTTTTTTTTCATGCAGCCTCTTGGCTGAACGAAAAAAAAGAGATTGATTGGTGGGTATGCCCACCATTAGAATACCTCCCTTCATCCACCCACTTCTAATGGTGGGCATACATGCACCATTTATATATGCCGAAGCAGGGGGCATCCTCCCGCAAAAAAGTTATGCCACGTACACATGGTCAGACTTTTCCACGGGCAAGCCTCCGTCGGAATTTCGACCGTATGTACGTGGCATTAGGAGCAAAACCGCTCCTCCGCCCCTGCTGCCCCCATGCTTCGGCATATATGCTCCTTTTTTTAACTGTGGTGGTGAAATCACCTCCTACAGCGTTGGAGTCGCGGCTTTATGTATCGTGGGAGCAAACGCTATTGCTGTCAAGATAAATAAATCCGCGCTGCAACTGAATGGCGTACCTGCTAAGCAAATAATGGTTAACATTAAAACAAAGTAACATTACAGTATAACAGTAAGACCTTACCATACCATACCTGCAAAGCAAATACCCCCAAAAAAATAGTAAAAAATAAAACATTTTGTTAACGCAACCGGTGCCTAAAATATATATATATGCCGAAGCATGGGGCATCCTCCCGCAAAAAAGTTATGCCACGTACACATGGTCGGACTTTTCCACGGGCAAGCCTCCGTCGGAATTTCGACCGTATGTACGTGGCATTAGGAGCAAAATCGCTCCTCCGCCCCTGCTGCCCCCATGCTTCGGCATATATGCTCTTTTTTTTAACTGTGGTGGTGAAATCACCTCCTACAGCGTTGGAGTCGCGGCTTTATGTATCGTGGGAGCAAACGCTGTTGCTGTCAAGATAAATAAATCCGCGCTGCAACTGAATGGCGCACCTGAAAACAAAAAAATGGCTAACAATAAAACACAGTAAACAAAATTACATACCTGAAAAGCAAGCATGATAAAACATAATAAAACATTGCAGAATAGAATAGAGTAAAAAAGAGCAACAATAGAGAGAATAGAGAGAGAGAGAGAGAACAATAAAACAACAACTATTTTTGTTTTTTTTATTTTATATTTTTTTGGGGTTTTTTTTTTTTCGTACTTTTTTTTAATTTTTATTTTTGACATTTTTTTTTTTTATTTTAAAATTTTTAAACTTTTTTTTAAACTATAACTGTAACGGTCGGGTCTCAAAATGCGATGGCATTCTTGAGACCCTGTAACTATAATTTTAACTGTCGGGTCTCAAAATGCAATGGTATTCTTGAGACCCTGTGAAAGTGTATCCTAACAACAAAGCCTGGGGAATGCCCAGGAAAAAACCCAAGCCTACTTACCACCAGCTCGCAGAAAACCAAATTAGCCTGTCTAACAGTGCGTTAAAAACAGGGGTTTAGTCCGCACGCATTTGCAAACGCATGCGTAAGCCACAGAGCCACGTCACGGCACCCTGATATCTGTGGTCCTAACACTAAACTATGAGTGTCCCCACAGTGGAGGCACATGCATTCTAATGGATAGATGAGGGCAGGTGGACTGAAGGGGAGCCCACTCCTTCTTAAAGGTACAGGAGCACACCAAGCACCCAGCAGATTGCACAATGGCTGCAAAGGTGTTGGTGCGTTGCTGGACCAATACAAACACCAACGTGATAATGATACAAAAAACTTGCCACCACCCTCATCTATAGCCAGCTCGTGCGGACTAACCCCCTGTTTTTAACGCACTGTTAGACAGGCTAATTTGGTTTTCTGCGAGCTGGTGGTAAGTAGGCTTGGGTTTTTTCCTGGGCATTCCCCAGGCTTTGTTGAAAGTGTATCCTAGCCTGTGAAATGCTGTACCCTACGCTAATACCTTACTAGTGAGTGGTAGCGTTCAAAACATTCACCAATGCAGAGACCAGGATTGTCAGGACAGCGTGGACAATAATAACGGGTGTCACGCCTACATCCGCGCTTGGTACAGACACGACATCTTCTTTGGGGGGCTCGTTGGGTAGGGGTACTCTGGAGGGCATAAGAAAAATGCCTCTCATGCAGCCGGCTTACTGCATTTGGCAGGGGATGTTGAGGTGCAGAACCGCCTGGATACAGGAGTTCTGTGACAACCTCTTCCTGGAATTCAAGGAAGGGTAAAGTCCCGCCTGAAGCTCCGTATAGCACATGAGCGTTCAGCAAAGCCAATTGGAACAAATAAATAGACACTTTTTTGTACCAGCGTCTAGCCTTATGGGCAACTAGGTACGGCGCCAACAACTGGTCGTTGAGGTCCACCCCTCCCATATTAAGGTTATACTCGTGGACACAGAGGGGTTTCGTCACAACACCAGCCGCCGTACGAATTTGGACTGTCGTGTCTGCATGAAGGGAGGTAAGAACGAAAACATTCCTATTATCCCTCCACTTCACAGCGAGCAAATTATTACACTTGAAGCAGGCTCTCTCCCCCAGCCTAAGAGGGGAATCTACAAGCCGCTGGGGAAAGCCCCGGCGATTAGGTCGCACAGTGCCACATGCTCCAATTTGCTGATCAAACAAATGACTAAACAGTGGCACGCTCGTGTAATAATTGTCCACGTACAAGTGGTACCCCTTTCCGAAAAAGGGTGACACCAAGTTCCACACTATCTTGCCAGCGCTCCCGTAACTATCTTTTCCCTCATAAACCGAAAAGCTCCACTTATAGCCTGTTGCCCTGTCACAGAGCTTGTAGAGCTTGACCCCGTATCTGGCACGCTTGCTGGGAAGGTACTGTCTGAAAGACAAGCGGCCAGAAAACTTAATCAAGGACTCGTCAATGCAGACAACTTGATTGGGCGTAAACAAGGCTGCAAAACGTTGGTTGAAGTGGTTTATGAGGGGCCGAATTTTGTAGAGCCGATCAAATTCAGGGTCTCCACGAGGACGACAAAGTTCATTGTCACTGAAGTGCATGAACCGCAAGATCTGTTCGTATCGTGCCCTGGACATGGAGGCAGTGAACACGGGCATTTGGTGGACTGGTGAGGTGGACCAATAAGTCCTCAGAGTCGGGAATTTATGTATGCCCATGTTGAGGGAAAGGCCCAGAAAGGACTTAAATTCGGAAACCGTAATTGGTTTCCAATCTCTGGCAAGGGAAGGCAACTGGGGATTAGCGGCGATGTATTGACCAGCTTATATATTACTTTGGTCCACAATAGATCTATAGAGATCTTCCGTGAAAAACAGCGAATAAAAATCGGATGGCTTAAAATCAGCTGTTTCCACCTGAATACCGGGTTGGCCAGTGAATGGGGGAAGTACGGGTTCTGCAGAAGTGGTGGGCACCCAATCAGGATTGGCAAATTCTGCAGGAAGGGCACTATGTGATCGACGGGCCTGCCTTTGTCTTCTTCTTGGTGGCAGCGGGACACTACTTGTGCTTGCCACCTCGCCAGCTTGAACTGCACTTATGGGACTCGCCACGTCATCACGTGTTACTGCAGTGCTGGATGTCCAGGGTGTACTAGGCCGCTGGTGCTTGCCAGTTCACCAGAAGGAATAGCGGCGCTAGTACTTCTCTGCTCCATACGAGAGACCTGCGGTTCCTGCACCTCAACAACATCAGAAGATCGGGATCGGGTACGCCTGACCTTAGCAGGGACCACACCTTCGTCGCCAGAGCTATCTGTCATGGAGCCGCTATCGTCTACTGGATCGTATTCTGAGCCTGATTCTGACAGATGAGTGACCTCCTCTTCACTATCTGACATACTCAGAAACAAGTAGGCCTGTTCACTAGTGTACTTGCGATTTGCCATTTTGGGCTATAAATTTAGTAGTACACTAGTGAGATTCACGGGTAAAAAAGCTCCTAGGCTGCTGGCGACTGAATCAAAACGCTACCAAAAAAACTGTTAGCGATCGCAGGGATCAGGCCTGACTCTGCGAACGCTGCAGTTATGTGTGCTTAGTGTTTTGTAAGTGACAGTGATCGATCGATACTGCACTTGGGTGGGCTGGGCGGAGGGGGAAAACGCAGGTGCTAGCAGGTATCTGGGCTGATCCCGCTAACAATGCGTTTTTTGGAACCCTAAACTGCTGGGACGCTAGTATAGATCTGATCAGATCAGATATTGATCTGTTCAGATACTGTACCACTAAGGGAGGTGTATGCTTTGCGCGTGGGTGTTTGTGGTACTGACACTAACCTGGGGCGACGCAGACCTTATTGATATCACCCGCCGGGCGATCAGGGGGTTAAACTGTTATTGGGTAATAAATGGCGGGTGCCCTGACACTATAAAAAACAAACTAACTAACCAGCGTCACCCGTAACAGTTATACGGTGATCACTGGTGAAAGGGTTAACTAGGGGCAATCAGGGGGTTAAATCCTTTATTGGGTAATATATGGGGGTACCTGACGCTATATAAAAACCTGACGGGGAACCTAAATAACTAACTGGCTAACCAGCGTCACCAGTGACACTTATACGGTGATCACTGGTGAAAGGGTTAACTCTAGGGGAAATCAAGGGTTTAAAACCTTTATTTAGGTTGTAATATGGGGGTACCTGACCTATAAACCTATTTATGAACCTATATAAACCTGGCGGTTAACCTAGAAAAAAACTGGCTACCTAGCGGCACCAGTGACACTAATGCAGCGATCAGAAAAACGATCGCTTAGTGACACTGGCAAAAGGGGGTGAAAGGGTTACCTAGGGGGCAATCAAGGGGTTAAACCTTTTTTATTAAGGTGGGGGGGGTAGGGGGCTACCTTAGACCTAAAGGGGCCTAAAACTAACTGCCCTGACAGTTATTGCAGTCACAACCAGTGTTGGTCATCTTACTTTAAAAAAGTAATTAGTTACATTACAAATTATTTCTCCCAAAAAAGTAATTGAGTTAGTAACTCAGTTACTACATTGGAAAAGTAATTAGTTACTCAGCAAAGTAACTGACTTTTTTTTTTTAATATTCTTAGGGGCGGGTCTAGTATTACTGTAAGCAAGGGGCGCGTTCCCCCCTGCACGTCTATTTCCCCCCCAACACATATATCTGTTCCCCCTCTGTACCCCACTACACGTCTGCCCCCCCCCACACACATATATCTGTTCCCCTCTGTACCCCACTACACGTCTGTCCCCCCCCCACACATATATCTGTTCCCCCCCTGTACATCTGTCCCCCCCAAACTCACGGATCGGATCGTTGCAGAGTCACGGATCGGATCATTTTTCGGATCAGCAAATAGTAATTGAATTTGCAAAAACCTTTGAAAATTCCACCACCATAAAGCCCCCACTGTAATATCCACGTCATCTCCCCAACTGTAATATTGTCTGGGTATAGCCGGGTATGGCTGGGTATAGCCGGGTATGGCTGGGTATCGCCGAGTATGGCTGGGTATCGCCGAGTATGGCTGGGTATTACCGCGTATTGCAGAGTGTGGCGGGGTATGGCCAGGTGTTGCGGGGTATGGCGGGGTGTTGCAGGGTATGGCAGGGTGTTGCAGAGTATTGCGCAGTATTGGCAGGGTGTTGCAGAGTATTGCGCAGTATTGGCACTGGCAGGGTGTTGCAGAGTATTGCGCTGTATTGGCAGGGTGTTGCAGAGTATTGCGCAGTATTGGCAGGGTGTTGCAGAGTATTGTGCAGTATTGGCAGGGTGTTGCAAAGTATTGCGCAGTATTGGCAGGGTGTTGCAAAGTATTGCGCAGTATTGGCAGGGTGTTGCAGAGTATTGCGCAGTATTGGCAGGGTGTTGCAGAGTATTGCGCAGTATTGGCAGGGTGTTGCAGAGTATTGCGCAGTATTGGCAGGGTGTTGCAGAGTATTGCGCAGTATTAGCAGGGTGTTGCAGAGTATGGAGGGATGGCTGCTGCCATCCGATCTCTCCCCTCCACTGTACAGATCTGTACACAGAGGGGAGACCAGCGTCATCTTGACGCCGGTTTGTTTACAAAGTGATCGCTCCGTCATTTGATGGAGCAATCACATTGTAAACGGCCGACGGGTGCACCAAGATGGCCGCCGCTCCGCAGCTAGGCCGGAGCGGCGGCCATCTTGGTGCACCCGTCGCCCGCCGCTCCGGAGCGAGGCCGAAGCCGCGGCCTTTCCTGAGGCCGCGGATGGCTCCGCGATCGCGGCGGGTAATTGCGGTAACGCCGCCCCAGTAATGGGAACGGCGTTACCGCGAGGGGAAGAGTAATCAGTTGGATTACTCGTTACCCTCTAAAGTAACGCAGTTTACTTTAACGTCGTTAGTGCCATCACTGGTCACAACTGACACTAAATGCAGTGATCAGTAAATAAATAATCCCTGCAATCAGTGACACTGTGACTGGGGGGGCAGGGGGTGATCTGGGGGGTGATCTGGGGGTGGAATGTGTGCCTATGTGTGACTGGTGTCAGTGTAGTGTTGGTGCACTAACCTGATGTCTTCTCCGCTCGGCGTCCCGGTCAGAAAGACCGGCACGAGGAGCGTGACATCACTTCCTCTTGCCTGTGTTTACAATACGCAGGCAAGAGGAAGCATCTGATTCGCCAGGAGCGATCGCAAGGGGGTGGCCAGAAACCACTGGCCGGCCCCTCGTCTATGATTGCTCCTGAAGCGATGCCGACCGTCCCCGCCGGACGAATGGCACGTACAGGTACGTGGTTTTGCCTGTACGTGCCATTCTGCCGACGTATATGTACATGGGGCGGTCGGCAAGTGGTTAACCGCTTCCCGAACGCCTCCTGTAGATATGCGTCATCAGAATGGCACGGGCAGGCAAAAGGACGTACCTGTACGTCCCCTTTAATTTGCCTGCCCGGGGGGCGCGCGCGCGCGGTCGGGAGCTCCGGGAGCTCCGTGACCACGGCCGCGGGACCAGCGGACCCGATCGCCGCTGGTATCCCGCGATCGGGTTACGGAGCGGAAGAACGGGGAGAGGTCTATGTAAACAAACCTCTCCCCGCGCTTCCTACACTGACTGTCAGTGATCGGCGGTTCCCTGTCATCGGGAACGCCGATCAATGACGTCAGACGTACAGCCACGCCCCCCTACAGTAACCACAACACAACACGTCACACTGACTCCTCCCCGCCCCCTTGTGGTTAACCCCCTAACTACAACTGTCATTTACATAGGAATCAGTGCTATTTAAATAGCACTGATTTCTGTATAAATGACAAATGTCCCAAAAATGTGTCAAAAATGTCCGATGTGTCCGCCAAAATGTCGCAGTCACAATAAAAATCGCTGATCGCCGCCATTACTAATAAAAAAAAAAATATTAATAAAAATGCTATAAAACTATCCCCTATTTTGTAAACGCTATAACTTTTGCGCAAACTAATCAATAATCGCTAATTGCGATTTTTTTTACCAAAAATATGTAGAAGAATACGTATCGGCCTAAACTGAGGAAAAAAAATGTTTTTTTATATATTTTTTGGGGATATTTATTATAGCAAAAAGTAAAAAATATTGCATTTTTTTCAAAATTGTCGCTCTATTTTTGTTTATAGCGCAAAAAATAAAAACCGCAGGGGCGATCAAATACCACCAAAAGAAAGCTCTATTTGTGGGAAAAAAAGGACGCCAATTTTGTTTTGGAGCCACGTCGCATGACCGCGCAATTGTTAGTTAAAGCGACGCAGTGCCGAATTGCAAAAAGGGGCCTGGTCCTTTGGCTGCCAATTGGTCCGGGGCTGAAGTGGTTAAATTGACAAAAATAAGATGGATAGATTAACTAGGAAAGCTACAATTTCTGGGGAAATTGTGTGAAGTGTTCTTGCCTCCACCTACTGGAGTGGCTGGAGTAACTGTGAAAAGTGTTAAAAAGTATATTTTAAAAAGTATAAATAGTAGTAAAAAAGTTGAAGTTCCATCATTAGCTAAAAGAGCTGAACATATTTTTCCCCAAAAATTTTTTTTTCAAACAAACATTTTTTTTTCAAATAAAAAATTTTTTTTTCAAATAAAAATTTAGTTTTTTTCAAACAAAAATGTATTGGCTGATCATGGGGTGGTCATAATATTTTGTCTGATCATGAGGTGGTGATAATGTTTTGGCTGATCATGATTTTTAAAATATTTATTTTTTATTATTATTTTTTTTTTCATGGGGTGGTCATAATATTTTGGCTTATTTTTCTTTTTCAAAATTGTTTTTATTATTTTTTTTTTTTTTTTTTTTCATGAGGTGGTCATAATGTTTTGGCTGATCATCGGCTACAGGAAATAGGTATATTTTTAAAGACATGTTGTATATTGCTAAATCCTTTTAATAATCCTTTTAATAATCTATTGTCATAGGGGTATTTACATTTTTATATGTTTTTCTATTTGGCTTTTGTCTTCTGTCCTCTTCTGTCTTCTGTCTTCTGTCCTCTTCTGTCTTCTGTCCTCTTCTATCCTCTTCTGTCCTTTTCTATCCTCTTCTGTCCTCTTCTCTCTCGTCTGTCCTTCTGTCCTCTTCTCTCTCGTCTGTCCTCGTCTGTCCTCGTCTGTCCTCTTCTGTCCTCGTCTCTCTCGTCTGTCCTCTTCTCTGTCCTCTTCTGTCCTCTTCTCTGTCCTCTTCTGTCCTCTTCTCTGTCCTCTTCTCTCTCTTCTGTCCTCGTCTCTCTCGTCTGTCCTCTTCTGTCCTCGTCTCTCTCGTCTGTCCTCTTCTGTCCTCTTCTGTCCTCTTCTGTCCTCTTCTCTGTCCTCTTCTCTCTCTTCTGTCCTCGTCTCTCTCGTCTGTCTTCTTCTGTCCTCTTCTCTCTCGTCTGTCCTCTTCTCTCTCGTCTGTCCTCGTCTGTCCTCGTCTGTCCTCGTCTGTCCTCGTCTGTCCTCGTCTGTCCTCTTCTCTCTCGTCTGTCCTCTTCTCTCTCGTCTGTCCTCTTCTCTCTCGTCTGTCCTCTTCTCTCTCGTCTGTCCTCTTCTCTCTCGTCTGTCCTCGTCTGTCCTCGTCTGTCCTCGTCTGTCCTCGTCTCTCTCGTCTGTCCTCTTCTCTCTCGTCTGTCCTCTTCTCTCTCGTCTGTCCTCTTCTCTCTCGTCTGTCCTCGTCTGTCCTCGTCTGTCCTCGTCTGTCCTCGTCTGTCTTCTTCTGTCCTCGTCTGTCCTCGTCTGTCTTCTTCTGTCCTCGTCTGTCCTCGTCTGTCTTCTTCTGTCCTCTTCTCTGTCCTCTTCTGTCCTCTTCTCTCTCTTCTGTCCTCTTCTCTCTCTTCTGTCCTCTTCTCTCTCTTCTGTTCTCTTCTGTCCTCTTCTGTGAGGAATGGTGCCTTATATCAGTTGAAGGAATAGCCCTCCAAGTTCCAGATATAAGACAAGCAAAGGTTTGCCTCTGGCCTGCAGGACACAGTTTGGAGACCAATGAGGTAGAACAATAAAATATGATGGCTGGATTACTTACCAATGTGTGATGCGCTTGCTATGAAGACATTGTATGGCACACAGCACCTCCGCAGCAATATATCTGATAGAAAAAGAAGAAAAGTTTTATTAGTGATAAACATGCCCTATAGTAACCTAGGTCCCCGATTAATATTTTCTGATCCTAATGCTACAGGAAATGGGTATATTTTTAAAGACATGTTGTATATTGCTAAATCATTTTAATAATCTATTGTAATAGGGGTATTTACATTTTTATATGTATTTCTATTTGGCTTCTGTCTTCTGTCCTCTTCTGTCCTCTTCTGTCCTCTTCTGTCTTCGGTCCTCTTCTGTCTTCGGTCCTCTTCTGTCTTCGGTCCTCTTCTGCTGACGGTCGTCCTCTTCTGCCCTCTTCTGCTGTCGGTCCTCTTCGGTCGTCCTCTTCTGCTGACGGTCGTCCTCTTCTGCTGACGGTCCTCCTCTTCTGCTGACGGTCCTCCTCTTCTGCTGACGGTCTCCTCTTCTGCTGACGGTCCTCTTCGGTCGTCCTCTTCTGCTGACGGTCGTCCTCTTCTGCTGACGGTCGTCCTCTTCTGCTGACGGTCGTCCTCTTCTGCTGACGGTCGTCCTCTTCTGCTGACGGTCCTCCTCTTCTGCTGACGGTCCTCCTCTGCCCTCTTCTGCTGTCGGTCCTCTTCGGTCGTCCTCTTCTGCTGACGGTCGTCCTCTTCTGCTGACGGTCCTCTTCTGCCCTCTTCTGCTGACGGTCGTCCTCTTCTGCTGACGGTCCTCTTCTGCCCTCTTCTGCTGTCGGTCCTCTTCGGTCGTCCTCTTCTGCTGACGGTCGTCCTCTTCTGCCCTCTTCTGCTGTCGGTCCTCTTCGGTCGTCCTCTTCTGCTGACGGTCGTCCTCTTCTGCTGACGGTCGTCCTCTTCTGCTGACGGTCGTCCTCTTCTGCTGACGGTCCTCCTCTTCTGCTGACGGTCCTCCTCTTCTGCTGACGGTCCTCCTCTTCTGCTGACGGTCCTCCTCTTCTGCTGACGGTCCTCTTCGGTCGTCCTCTTCTGCTGACGGTCCTCTTCGGTCGTCCTCTTCTGCTGACGGTCGTCCTCTTCTGCTGACGGTCGTCCTCTTCTGCTGACGGTCGTCCTCTTCTGCTGACGGTCGTCCTCTTCTGCTGACGGTCCTCCTCTTCTGCTGACGGTCCTCCTCTTCTGCTGACGGTCCTCCTCTTCTGCTGACGGTCCTCTTCGGTCGTCCTCTTCTGCTGACGGTCGTCCTCTTCTGCTGACGGTCCTCCTCTTCTGCTGACGGTCCTCCTCTTCTGCTGACGGTCCTCCTCTTCTGCTGACGGTCCTCCTCTTCTGCTGACGGTCCTCCTCTTCTGCTGACGGTCCTCTTCGGTCGTCCTCTTCTGCTGACGGTCGTCCTCTTCTGCTGACGGTCCTCCTCTTCTGCTGACGGTCCTCTTCGGTCGTCCTCTTCTGCTGACGGTCCTCCTCTTCTGCTGACGGTCCTCCTCTTCTGCTGACGGTCCTCCTCTTCTGCTGACGGTCCTCCTCTTCTGCTGACGGTCGTCCTCTTCTGCTGACGGTCGTCCTCTTCTGCTGACGGTCGTCCTCTTCTGCTGACGGTCGTCCTCTTCTGCTGACGGTCGTCCTCTTCTGCTGACGGTCCTCTTCTGCCCTCTTCTGCTGTCGGTCCTCTTCGGTCGTCCTCTTCTGCTGACGGTCGTCCTCTTCTGCTGACGGTCCTCTTCTGCCCTCCTCTTCTGCTGACGGTCCTCTTCGGTCGTCCTCTTCTGCTGACGGTCCTCTTCTGCCCTCTTCTGCTGTCGGTCCTCTTCTGCTGACGGTCGTCCTCTTCTGCTGACGGTCCTCTTCTGCCCTCTTCTGCTGTCGGTCCTCTTCGGTCGTCCTCTTCTGCTGACGGTCGTCCTCTTCTGCTGACGGTCGTCCTCTTCTGCTGACGGTCGTCCTCTTCTGCTGACGGTCTCCTCTTCTGCTGACGGTCCTCTTTGGTCGTCCTCTTCTGCTGACGGTCGTCCTCTTCTGCTGACGGTCGTCCTCTTCTGCTGACGGTCTCCTCTTCTGCTGACGGTCCTCCTCTTCTGCTGACGGTCCTCCTCTTCTGCTGACGGTCCTCCTCTTCTGCTGACGGTCCTCCTCTTCTGCTGACGGTCCTCTTCGGTCGTCCTCTTCTGCTGACGGTCGTCCTCTTCTGCTGACGGTCGTCCTCTTCTGCTGACGGTCGTCCTCTTCTGCTGACGGTCGTCCTCTTCTGCTGACGGTCCTCCTCTTCTGCTGACGGTCCTCCTCTTCTGCTGACCGTCCTCTTCTGCCCTCTTCTGCTGTCGGTCCTCTTCGGTCGTCCTCTTCTGCTGACGGTCGTCCTCTTCTGCTGACGGTCCTCTTCTGCCCTCTTCTGCTGACGGTCGTCCTCTTCTGCTGACGGTCCTCTTCTGCCCTCTTCTGCTGTCGGTCCTCTTCGGTCGTCCTCTTCTGCTGACGGTCGTCCTCTTCTGCTGACGGTCCTCTTCTGCCCTCTTCTGCTGTCGGTCCTCTTCGGTCGTCCTCTTCTGCTGACGGTCGTCCTCTTCTGCTGACGGTCGTCCTCTTCTGCTGACGGTCGTCCTCTTCTGCTGACGGTCCTCCTCTTCTGCTGACGGTCCTCCTCTTCTGCTGACGGTCCTCCTCTTCTGCTGACGGTCCTCTTCGGTCGTCCTCTTCTGCTGACGGTCCTCTTCGGTCGTCCTCTTCTGCTGACGGTCGTCCTCTTCTGCTGACGGTCGTCCTCTTCTGCTGACGGTCGTCCTCTTCTGCTGACGGTCGTCCTCTTCTGCTGACGGTCGTCCTCTTCTGCTGACGGTCCTCCTCTTCTGCTGACGGTCCTCTTCGGTCGTCCTCTTCTGCTGACGGTCCTCCTCTTCTGCTGACGGTCCTCCTCTTCTGCTGACGGTCCTCCTCTTCTGCTGACGGTCCTCCTCTTCTGCTGACGGTCGTCCTCTTCTGCTGACGGTCCTCTTCGGTCGTCCTCTTCTGCTGACGGTCGTCCTCTTCTGCTGACGGTCGTCCTCTTCTGCTGACGGTCCTCCTCGGTCGTCCTCTTCTGCTGACGGTCCTCTTCGGTCGTCCTCTTCTGCTGACGGTCCTCCTCTTCTGCTGACGGTCCTCCTCTTCTGCTGACGGTCCTCCTCTTCTGCTGACGGTCCTCCTCTTCTGCTGACGGTCTCCTCTTCTGCTGACGGTCCTCTTCGGTCGTCCTCTTCTGCTGACGGTCGTCCTCTTCTGCTGACGGTCGTCCTCTTCTGCTGACGGTCGTCCTCTTCTGCTGACGGTCCTCCTCTTCTGCTGACGGTCGTCCTCTTCTGCTGACGGTCGTCCTCTTCTGCTGACGGTCGTCCTCTTCTGCTGACGGTCGTCCTCTTCTGCTGACGGTCGTCCTCTTCTGCTGACGGTCCTCCTCTTCTGCTGACGGTCCTCTTTGGTCGTCCTCTTCTGCTGACGGTCGTCCTCTTCTGCTGACGGTCCTCCTCTTCTGCTGACGGTCGTCCTCTTCTGCTGACGGTCGTCCTCTTCTGCTGACGGTCCTCCTCTTCTGCTGACGGTCCTCCTCTTCTGCTGACGGTCCTCTTCGGTCGTCCTCTTCTGCTGACGGTCGTCCTCTTCTGCTGACGGTCGTACTCTTCTGCTGACGGTCCTCTTCGGCTGACGGTCGTCCTCTTCTGCTGACGGTCGTCCTCTTCTGCTGACGGTCGTCCTCTTCTGCTGACGGTCGTCCTCTTCTGCTGACGGTCCTCCTCTTCTGCTGACGGTCCTCCTCTTCTGCTGACGGTCGTCCTCTTCTGCTGACGGTCGTCCTCTTCTGCTGACGGTCGTCCTCTTCTGCTGACGGTCCTCCTCTTCTGCTGACGGTCCTCTTCTGCTGACGGTCGTCCTCTTCTGCTGACGGTCCTCCTCTTCTGCTGACGGTCGGTCCTCCTCTTCTGCTGACGGTCCTCCTCTTCTGCTGACGGTCCTCTTCTGCTGACGGTCCTCTTCGGCTGACGGTCCTCTTCTGCTGACGGTCGTCCTCTTCTGCTGACGGTCGTCCTCTTCTGCTGACGGTCGTCCTCTTCTGCTGACGGTCGTCTTCGGTCGTCCTCTTCTGCTGACGGTCCTCCTCTTCTGCTGACGGTCCTCCTCTTCTTCTGCTGACGGTCCTCTTCTGCTGACGGTCCTCCTCTTCTGCTGACGGTCGTCCTCTTCGGTCGTCCTCTTCTGCTGACGGTCTCCTCTTCTGCTGACGGTCCTCCTCTTCTGCTGACGGTCCTCCTCTTCTGCTGACGGTCCTCTTCTGCTGACGGTCGTCCTCTTCTGCTGACGGTCCTCTCTCTTCTGCTGACGGTCCTCCTCTTCTGGTGACGGTCCTCTTCGGTCGTCCTCTTCTGCTGACGGTCGTCCTCTTCTGCTGACGGTCGTCCTCTTCTGCTGACGGTCGTCCTCTTCTGCTGACGGTCCTCCTCTTCTGCTGACGGTCCTCCTCTTCTGCTGACGGTCGTCCTCTTCTGCTGACGGTCGTCCTCTTCTGCTGACGGTCCTCCTCCTCTTCTGCTGACGGTCCTCCCCTTCCGCTGACGGTCCTCCTCTTCCGCTGACGGTCCTCCTCTTCTGCTGACGGTCTTCCTCTTCGGCTGACGGTCGTCCTCTTCTGCTGACGGTCCTCCTCTTCTGCTGACGGTCCTCCTCTTCTGCTGACGGTCCTCCTCTTCTGCTGACGGTCTCCTCTTCTGCTGACGGTCTCCTCTTCTGCTGACGGTCGTCCTCTTCTGCTGACGGTCGTCCTCTTCTGCTGACGGTCGTCCTCTTCTGCTGACGGTCGTCCTCTTCTGCTGACGGTCGTCCTCTTCTGCTGACGGTCGTCCTCTTCTGCTGACGGTCGTCCTCTTCTGCTGACGGTCGTCCTCTTCTGCTGACGGTCCTCCTCTTCTGCTGACGGTCTCTTCTGCTGACGGTCCTCCTCTTCTGCTGACGGTCCTCCTCTTCTGCTGACGGTCCTCTTCTGCTGACGGTCGTCCTCTTCTGCTGACGGTCCTCCTCTTCTGCTGACGGTCCGTCCTCTTCTGCTGACGGTCCTCCTCTTCTGCTGACGGTCGTCCTCTTCTGCTGACGGTCGTCCTCTTCTGCTGACGGTCGTCCTCTTCTGCTGACGGTCGTCCTCTTCTGCTGACGGTCGGCCTCTTCTGCTGACGGTCCTCCTCTTCTGCTGACGGTCGTCCTCTTCTGCTGACGGTCGTCCTCTTCTGCTGACGGTCGTCCTCTTCTGCTGACGGTCCTCCTCTTCTGCTGACGGTCCTCCTCTTCTGCTGACGGTCCTCTTCGGTCGTCCTCTTCTGCTGACGGTCGTCCTCTTCTGCTGACGGTCCTCCTCTTCTGCTGACGGTCTCCTCTTCTGCTGACGGTCCTCTTCTTCGGTCGTCCTCTTCTGCTGACGGTCCTCCTCTTCTGCTGACGGTCCTCCTCTTCTGCTGACGGTCTCCTCTTCTGCTGACGGTCCTCCTCTTCTGCTGACGGTCCTCTTCGGTCGTCCTCTTCTGCTGACGGTCCTCCTCTTCTGCTGACGGTCCTCCTCTTCTGCTGACGGTCCTCCTCTGCTGCGGACCGTCCTCTTCTGCTGACGGTCGTCCTCTTCTGCTGACGGTCCTCCTCTGCTGCTGACGGTCCTCTTCTGCTGACGGTCGTCCTCTTCTGCTGACGGTCGTCCTCTTCTGCTGACGGTCCTCCTCTTCTGCTGACGGTCGTCCTCTTCTGCTGACGGTCCTCTTCGGTCGTCCTCTTCTGCTGACGGTCCTCCTCTTCTGCTGACGGTCCTCCTCTTCTGCTGACGGTCCTCCTCTTCTGCTGACGGTCGTCCTCTTCTGCTGACGGTCCTCCTCTTCTGCTGACGGTCGTCTCTTCTGCTGACGGTCCTCTTCTGCTGACGGTCCTCCTCTCTTCTGCTGACGGTCCTCTTCGGTCGTCCTCTTCTGCTGACGGTCCTCCTCTTCTGCTGACGGTCGTCCTCTTCTGCTGACGGTCCTCCTCTTCTGCTGACGGTCCTCCTCTTCTGCTGACGGTCGTCCTCTTCTGCTGACGGTCCTGCTGACGGTCCTCCTCTTCTGCTGACGGTCCTCCTCTTCTGCTGACGGTCGTCCTCTTCTGCTGACGGTCGTCCTCTTCTGCTGACGGTCCTCCTCTTCTGCTGACGGTCCTCCTCTTCGGTCGTCCTCTTCTGCTGACGGTCGTCCTCTTCTGCTGACGGTCGTCCTCTTCTGCTGACGGTCGTCCTCTTCTGCTGACGGTCCTCTTCTGCTGACGGTCGTCCTCTTCTGCTGACGGTCGTCCTCTTCTGCTGACGGTCCTCCTCTTCGGTCGTCCTCTTCTGCTGACGGTCGTCCTCTTCTGCTGACGGTCGTCCTCTTCTGCTGACGGTCCTCCTCTTCTGCTGACGGTCCTCCTCTTCTGCTGACGGTCCTCCTCTTCTGCTGACGGTCCTCCTCTTCTGCTGACGGTCCTCCTCTTCTGCTGACGGTCCTCTTCGGTCGTCCTCTTCTGCTGACGGTCGTCCTCTTCTGCTGACGGTCGTCCTCTTCTGCTGACGGTCGTCCTCTTCTGCTGACGGTCCTCCTCTTCGGCTGACGGTCGTCCTCTTCTGCTGACGGTCGTCCTCTTCTGCTGACGGTCCTCCTCTTCTGCTGACGGTCCTCCTCTTCTGCTGACGGTCCTTCCTCCTCTTCTGCTGTCGGTCCTCTTCGGTCGTCCTCTTCTGCTGACGGTCGTCCTCTTCTGCTGACGGTCGTCCTCTTCTGCCCTCTTCTGCTGACGGTCGTCCTCTTCTGCTGACGGTCCTCTTCTCCTGACGGTCGTCCTCTGCTGACGGTCCTCTTCGGTCGTCCTCTTCTGCTGACGGTCGTCCTCTTCTGCTGTCGGTCCTCCTCTTCTGCTGGTCCTCTTCTGACGTCCTCTTCTGCTGACGGTCGTCCTCTTCTGCTGACGGTCGTCCTCTTCTGCTGACGGTCGTCCTCTTCTGCTGACGGTCCTCCTCTTCTGCTGACGGTCGTCCTCTTCTGCTGACGGTCCTCCTCTTCTGCTGACGGTCCTCTTCGGTCGTCCTCTTCTGCTGACGGTCCTCTTCTGCTGACGGTCGTCCTCTTCTGCTGACGGTCGTCCTCTTCTGCTGACGGTCGTCCTCTTCTGCTGACGGTCGTCCTCTTCTGCTGACGGTCCTCCTCTTCTGCTGACGGTCGTCCTCTTCTGCTGACGGTCGTCCTCTTCTGCTGACGGTCCTCCTCTTCTGCTGACGGTCCTCCTCTTCTGCTGACGGTCCTCCTCTTCTGCTGACGGTCGTCCTCTTCTGCTGACGGTCGTCCTCTTCTGCTGACGGTCGTCCTCTTCTGCTGACGGTCGTCCTCTTCTGCTGACGGTCCTCCTCTTCTGCTGACGGTCCTCCTCTTCTGCTGACGGTCCTCCTCTTCTGCTGACGGTCCTCTTCGGTCGTCCTCTTCTGCTGACGGTCCTCCTCTTCTGCTGACGGTCGTCCTCTTCTGCTGACGGTCGTCCTCTTCTGCTGACGGTCCTCTTCGGTCGTCCTCTTCTGCTGACGGTCGTCCTCTTCTGCTGACGGTCCTCCTCTTCTGCTGACGGTCCTCCTCTTCTGCTGACGGTCCTCCTCTTCTGCTGACGGTCGTCCTCTTCTGCTGACGGTCGTCCTCTTCTGCTGACGGTCGTCCTCTTCTGCTGACGGTCGGTCCTCTTCTGCTGACGGTCCTCCTCTTCTGCTGACGGTCGTCCTCTTCTGCTGACGGTCGTCCGGTTCTGCTGACGGTCCTCCTCTTCTGCTGACGGTCCTCCTCTTCTGCTGACGGTCCTCCTCTTCTGCTGACGGTCCTCCTCTTCTGCTGACGGTCGTCTCTTCTGCTGACGGTCCTCTTCTTCTGCTGACGGTCCTCCTCTTCTGCTGACGGTCGTCCTCTTCTGCTGACGGTCGTCCTCTTCTGCTGACGGTCGTCCTCTTCTGCTGACGGTCGTCCTCTTCTGCTGACGGTCGTCCTCTTCTGCTGACGGTCGTCCTCTTCTGCTGACGGTCGTCCTCTTCTGCTGACGGTCGTCCTCTTCTGCTGACGGTCGTCCTCTTCTGCTGACGGTCGTCCTCTTCTGCTGACGGTCCTCCTCTTCTGCTGACGGTCCTCCTCTTCTGCTGACGGTCCTCTTCGGTCGTCCTCTTCTGCTGACGGTCCTCTTCTGCTGTCGTCCTCTTCTGCTGACGGTCCTCCTCTTCTGCTGACGGTCCTCCTCTTCTGCTGACGGTCCTCCTCCTCTTCTGCTGACGGTCCTCTTCTGCTGACGGTCCTCCTCTTCTGCTGACGGTCCTCCTCTTCTGCTGACGGTCCTCTTCGGTCGTCCTCTTCTGCTGACGGTCCTCCTCTTCTGCTGACGGTCCTCCTCTTCTGCTGACGGTCTCCTCTTCTGCTGACGGTCCTCTTCTGCTGACGGTCCTCTTTTGCTGACGGTCCTCTTCTGCTGACGGTCTCTTCTGCTGACGGTCCTCCTCTTCTGCTGACGGTCGTCCTCCTCTTCTGCTGACGGTCCTCCTCTTTGCTGACGGTCCTCCTCTTCTGCTGACGGTCCTCCTCTTCTGCTGACGGTCCTCTCTTCTGCTGACGGTCGTCCTCTTCTGCTGACGGTCCTCCTCTTCTGCTGACGGTCCTCCTCTTCTGCTGACGGTCCTCCTCTTCTGCTGACGGTCCTCCTCTTCTGCTGACGGTCCTCTTCTGCTGACGGTCGTCCTCTTCTGCTGACGGTCCTCCTTCTGCTGACGGTCCTCCTCTTCTGCTGACGGTCCTCCTCTTTGCTGACGGTCCTCCTCTTCTGCTGACGGTCGTCCTCTTCTGCTGACGGTCTCCTCTTCTGCTGACGGTCCTCCTCTTCTGCTGACGGTCGTCCTCTTCTGCTGACGGTCCTCCTCTTCTGCTGACGGTCCTCCTCTTCTGGTGACGGTCCTCTTCTTCTGCTGACGGTCCTCCTCTTCTGCTGACGGTCCTCCTCTTCTGCTGACGGTCGTCCTCTTCTGCTGACGGTCCTCTTCGGTCGTCCTCTTCTGCTGACGGTCCTCCTCTTCTGCTGACGGTCCTCCTCTTCTGCTGACGGTCCTCCTCTTCTGCTGACGGTCCTCCTCTTCTGCTGACGGTCCTCCTCTTCTGCTGACGGTCCTCCTCTTCTGCTGACGGTCCTCCTCTTCTGCTGACGGTCGTCCTCTTCTGCTGACGGTCCTCCTCTTCTGCTGACGGTCCTCCTCTTCTGCTGACGGTCGTCCTCTTCTGCTGACGGTCTCCTCTTCTGCTGACGGTCCTCCTCTTCTGCTGACGGTCCTCCTCTTCTGCTGACGGTCCTCCTCTTCTGCTGACGGTCCTCTTCTGCTGACGGTCCTCTTCTGCTGACGGTCCTCCTCTTCTGCTGACGGTCCTCCTCTTCTTCTGACGGTCCTCCTCTTCTGCTGACGGTCCTCCTCTTCTGCTGACGGTCCTCCTCTTCTGCTGACGGTCTCCTCTTCTGCTGACGGTCCTCCTCTTCTGCTGACGGTCCTCCTCTTCTGCTGACGGTCGTCCTCTTCTGCTGACGGTCCTCCTCTTCTGCTGACGGTCCTCCTCTTCTGCTGACGGTCGTCCTCTTCTGCTGACGGTCCTCCTCTTCTGCTGACGGTCTCCTCTTCTGCTGACGGTCCTCCTCTTCTGCTGACGGTCCTCCTCTTCTGCTGACGGTCCTCCTCTTCTGCTGACGGTCGTCCTCTTCTGCTGACGGTCGTCCTCTTCTGCTGACGGTCGTCCTCTTCTGCTGACGGTCGTCCTCTTCTGCTGACGGTCCTCCTCTTCTGCTGACGGTCCTCCTCTTCTGCTGACGGTCCTCTTCGGTCGTCCTCTTCTGCTGACGGTCCTCCTCTTCTGCTGACGGTCCTCCTCTTCTGCTGACGGTCCTCCTCTTCTGCTGACGGTCCTCCTTCTGCTGACGGTCCTCTTCGGTCGTCCTCTTCTGCTGACGGTCCTCCTCTTCTGCTGACGGTCCTCCTCTTCTGCTGACGGTCCTCCTCTTCTGCTGACGGTCCTCCTCTTCTGCTGACGGTCCTCCTCTTCTGCTGACGGTCCTCCTCTTCTGCTGACGGTCGTCCTCTTCTGCTGACGGTCGTCCTCTTCTGCTGACGGTCGTCCTCTTCTGCTGACGGTCGTCCTCTTCTGCTGACGGTCGTCCTCTTCTGCTGACGGTCGTCCTCTTCTGCTGACGGTCGTCCTCTTCTGCTGACGGTCGTCCTCTTCTGCTGACGGTCGTCCTCTTCTGCTGACGGTCGTCCTCTTCGGTCGTCCTCTTCTGCTGACGGTCCTCCTCTTCTGCTGACGGTCCTCCTCTTCTGCTGACGGTCCTCTTCGGTCGTCCTCTTCTGCTGACGGTCCTCCTCTTCTGCTGACGGTCCTCCTCTTCTGCTGACGGTCCTCCTCTTCTGCTGACGGTCCTCTTCGGTCGTCCTCTTCTGCTGACGGTCCTCCTCTTCTGCTGACGGTCCTCCTCTTCTGCTGACGGTCCTCCTCTTCTGCTGACGGTCCTCTTCGGTCGTCCTCTTCTGCTGACGGTCCTCCTCTTCTGCTGACGGTCCTCCTCTTCTGCTGACGGTCTCCTCTTCTGCTGACGGTCCTCTTCTGCTGACGGTCCTCCTCTTCTGCTGACGGTCCTCTCTTCTGCTGACGGTCCTCTTCGGTCGTCCTCTTCTGCTGACGGTCGTCCTCTTCTGCTGACGGTCGTCCTCTTCTGCTGACGGTCCTCCTCTTCTGCTGACGGTCCTCCTCTTCTGCTGACGGTCCTCTTCTGACGTCCGTCCTCTTCTGCTGACGGTCCTCCTCTTCTGCTGACGGTCCTCCTCTTCTGCTGACGGTCCTCCTCTTCTGCTGACGGTCCTCCTCTTCTGCTGACGGTCCTCCTCTTCTGCTGACGGTCCTCCTCTTCTGCTGACGGTCCTCTCTTCTGCTGACGGTCCTCCTCTTCTGCTGACGGTCCTCCTCTTCTGCTGACGGTCCTCTTCGGTCGTCCTCTTCTGCTGACGGTCGTCCTCTTCTGCTGTCGGTCGTCCTCTTCTGCTGACGGTCCTCCTCTTCTGCTGACGGTCCTCCTCTTCTGCTGACGGTCCTCCTCTTCTGCTGACGGTCCTCCTCTTCTGCTGACGGTCCTCCTCTTCTGCTGACGGTCGTCCTCTTCTGCTGACGGTCCTCCTCTTCTGCTGACGGTCGTCCTCTTCTGCTGACGGTCGTCCTCTTCTGCTGACGGTCCTCCTCTTCTGCTGACGGTCCTCCTCTTCTGCTGCGGTCCTCCTCTTCTGCTGACGGTCCTCCTCTTCTGCTGACGGTCGTCCTCTTCTGCTGACGGTCCTCCTCTTCTGCTGACGGTCCTCCTCTTCTGCTGACGGTCGTCCTCTTCGGTCGTCCTCTTCTGCTGACGGTCCTCCTCTTCTGCTGACGGTCGTCCTCTTCTGCTGACGGTCCTCCTCTTCTGCTGACGGTCCTCTTCGGTCGTCTGCTGACGGTCCTCCTCTTCTGCTGACGGTCCTCCTCTTCTGCTGACGGTCCTCCTCTTCTGCTGACGGTCCTCCTCTTCTGCTGACGGTCTCCTCTTCTGCTGACGTCCTCCTCTTCTGCTGACGGTCCTCCTCTTCTGCTGACGGTCCTTCTCTTCTGCTGACGGTCCTCCTCTTCTGCTGACGGTCGTCCTCTTCTGCTGACGGTCCTCCTCTTCTGCTGACGGTCGTCCTCTTCTGCTGACGGTCCTCCTCTTCTGCTGACGGTCCTCCTCTTCTGCTGACGGTCGTCCTCTTCTGCTGACGGTCGTCCTCTTCTGCTGACGGTCCTCCTCTTCTGCTGACGGTCGTCCTCTTCTGCTGACGGTCTCCTCTTCTGCTGACGGTCCTCCTCTTCTGCTGACGGTCGTCCTCTTCTGCTGACGGTCGTCCTCTTCTGCTGACGGTCGTCCTCTTCTGCTGACGGTCGTCCTCTTCTGCTGACGGTCCTCCTCTTCTGCTGACGGTCCTCCTCTTCTGCTGACGGTCCTCCTCTTCTGCTGACGGTCCTCCTCTTCTGCTGACGGTCCTCTTCGGTCGTCCTCTTCTGCTGACGGTCCTCCTCTTCTGCTGACGGTCCTCCTCGGTCGTCCTCTTCTGCTGACGGTCCTCCTCTTCTGGTGACGGTCGTCCTCTTCTGCTGACGGTCCTCCTCTTCTGCTGACGGTCTCCTCTTCTGCTGACGGTCCTCCTCTTCTGCTGACGGTCCTCCTCTTCTGCTGACGGTCTCCTCTTCTGCTGACGGTCGTCCTCTTATGCTGACGGTCCTCCTCTTCTGCTGACGGTCCGGTCCTCTTCTGCTGACGGTCGTCCTCTTCTGCTGACGGTCGTCCTCTTCTGCTGACGGTCGTCCTCTTCTGCTGACGGTCCTCCTCTTCTGACCTCCTCTTCTGCTGACGGTCCTCCTCTTCTGCTGACGGTCCTCATCTTCGGTCGTCCTCTTCTGCTGACGGTCCTCCTCTCTGCTGACGGTCCTCCTCTTCTGCTGACGGTCGTCCTCTTCTGCTGACGGTCCTTTTCTTCTGCTGACGGTCCTACTCTTCTGCTGACGGTCGTCCTCTTCTGCTGACGGTCCTGTCCTCTTCTGCTGACGGTCGTCCTCTTCTGCTGACGGTCCTCCTCTTCTGCTGACGGTCCTCCTCTGCTGACGGTCTTCTTCTGCTGACGGTCCTCCTCTTCTGCTGACGGTCGTCCTCTTCTGCTGACGGTCCTCCTCTTCTGCTGACGGTCGTCCTCTTCTGCTGACGGTCCTCCTCTTCTGCTGACGGTCCTCCTCTTCTGCTGACGGTCGTCCTCTTCTGCTGACGGTCCTCCTCTTCTGCTGACGGTCGTCCTCTTCTGCTGACGGTCGTCCTCTTCTGCTGACGGTCGTCCTCTTCTGATGACGGTCGTCCTCTTCTGCTGACGGTCGTCCTCTTCTGCTGACGGTCGTCCTCTTCTGCTGACGGTCGTCCTCTTCTGCTGACGGTCGTCCTCTTCTGCTGACGGTCGTCGTCCTCTTCTGCTGACGGTCCTCTTCGGTCGTCCTCTTCTGCTGACGGTCGTCCTCTTCGGTCGTCCTCTTCTGCTGACGGTCGTCCTCTTCTGCTGACGGTCGTCCTCTTCTGCTGACGGTCGTCCTCTTCGGTCGTCCTCTTCTGCTGACGGTCGTCCTCTTCGGTCGTCCTCTTCTGCTGACGGTCGTCCTCTTCGGTCGTCCTCTTCTGCTGACGGTCGTCCTCTTCGGTCGTCCTCTTCTGCTGACGGTCGTCCTCTTCGGTCGTCCTCTTCTGCTGACGGTCGTCCTCTTCTGCTGACGGTCGTCCTCTTCTGCTGCAAAATAAAAAAAGACATTTAGGTGTCCATTTATGAAACAGTGAAATCCTATTCACTGCTTCATTCTCCGGCATTCACAGAGGAGATTTTTCTCTTCTGTGTGCCAGTTTATGAAGCGGAGTAGATCTTGGAGGAGTGAAGAGATCTACAAATGCTTCTAACACTGGAGAACGGCCCCTGATACTGGAATCTCGTGAGACTTTACGAGATTACAGCACCAGAAATTCACAGAAACACAGATGTCAGTTTATTAAGCAGTGATAGATTATCACCGCTCAATACACGGACAGACGGTGTGATTTAATGTTAATAAAATAAAGAGTCCCCCTACATAATATATACATGTATACACACACACATTATATATACATGTGTGTATATATACACACACACATTATATATATATATATATATATATATATATATATATATATATACTCTAACTATATATATAAAATAGGGGGACATGGTTACAGTGTTGGGGGGGTCTGAACGAGGCACAAGGAAGTTAATTATCTTCCTCTTTCCTCCTCAGATCCCCCCACATTCCCTCTTCACTCCCCGATTCTCCACCTCTGAGCTGGTGAATCAGGGACTGTGAATTCTGACACAGATCGCCAGTGAAGCACTCAGATCGCAGCTTCATAAACTGGTCGTCACAGTGCACCTGTGTCTATAGATAAACTTTAACCAGTTGACTATGAGACGTAATCCCCAGTCATTCCTATGTGTCAGTGCTGTGATAGTCTGATAACTACTCCATCATACAGCACTACACACAAATACATTTTATATCCTTTTTGGATACACAGTGATGGTGTGGAATATAAGCCACTGGTCACCAATAGGGGGGATATATAATCTATTGTTTACCAATAAGAAGATACAATGCAATTCTTCTAAATATAATGGATCATAAATGTACCTTTTGATGATTAATTGAGGAACAGATTACATTTTTTTAATGATACGGTTCATTCTCCAAAAAAATCTAATTTCTCCTGGAGCTCAATAGAAACCAACCTTCAGGCTTGCCTTCAATCCGTAGACTGACTGGCTAACTCAGGTGCAGCTGAACTGTAGTGTCATTGGCCATGTGACCTGCACTGTGAGGTCATCAGTTATGTTGCTAGGCAACTGCAACTGCCACAACATTTCTCCTGCATCAGTTTGAAATTTCTAGGAAGATCTGTGATTGGTTGATCGGTTGCTATGGCTCCAGCGCTCGGCTCTGCCAAATCTATACAATGCATACAATTCCTAACAGATCAGAGATAAAATGTTTCCATTTCTGCTACCAGCCTGCTGCTTTTACATAAACAATCGAATACAGATATCATTCTTTTCTAGGTAAGTAACAGCTTCTTGCGGTGATATTGTCAGCAAAATAATTATTATTTAAATTGACAAAAATAAGATAGATAGATTAACTAGGAAAGCTACAATTTCTGTTGAAATTGTGTGAAGTGTTTAGGGCATGTTTATCACTAATAAAACTTTTCTTCTTTTTCTATCAGATATATTGCTGCGGAGGTGCTGTGTGCCATACAATGTCTTCATAGCAAGCGCATCACACATTGGTAAGTAATCCAGCCATCATATTTTATTGTTCTACCTCATTGGTCTCCAAACTGTGTCCTGCAGGCCAGAGGCAAACCTTTGCTTGTCTTATATCTGGAACTTGGAGGGCTATTCCTTCAACTGATATAAGGCACCATTCCTCACAGAAGAGGACAGAAGAGAACAGAAGAGAGAGAAGAGGACAGAAGAGAGAGAAGAGGACAGAAGAGAGAGAAGAGGACAGAAGAGGACAGAGAAGAGGACAGAAGAAGACAGACGAGGACAGACGAGGACAGAAGAAGACAGACGAGGACAGACGAGGACAGAAGAAGACAGACGAGGACAGACGAGGACAGACGAGGACAGACGAGGACAGACGAGGACAGACGAGAGAGAAGAGGACAGACGAGAGAGACGAGGAGAGACGAGGACAGACGAGAGAGACGAGGACAGACGAGGACAGACGAGAGAGAAGAGGACAGAGGAGAGAGAAGAGGACAGACGAGAGAGAAGAGGACAGACGAGAGAGAAGAGGACAGACGAGAGAGAAGAGGACAGACGAGGACAGACGAGGACAGACGAGAGAGAAGAGGACAGACGAGAGAGAAGAGGACAGAAGAAGACAGACGAGAGAGACGAGGACAGAAGAGAGAGAAGAGGACAGAGAAGAGGACAGAAGAGGACAGAAGAGGACAGAAGAGGACAGACGAGAGAGACGAGGACAGAAGAGGACAGACGAGAGAGACGAGGACAGAAGAGAGAGAAGAGGACAGAGAAGAGGACAGAAGAGGACAGAGAAGAGGACAGAAGAGGACAGAGAAGAGGACAGACGAGAGAGACGAGGACAGAAGAGGACAGACGAGGACAGACGAGGACAGACTAGAGAGAAGAGGACAGAAGGACAGACGAGAGAGAAGAGGACAGAAGAGGATAGAAAAGGACAGAAGAGGATAGAAGAGGACAGAAGACAGAAGAGGACAGAAGACAGAAGACAGAAGAGGACAGAAGACAAAAGCCAAATAGAAAAACATATAAAAATGTAAATACCCCTATGACAATAGATTATTAAAAGGATTATTAAAAGGATTTAGCAATATACAACATGTCTTTAAAAATATACCTATTTCCTGTAGCCGATGATCAGCCAAAACATTATGACCACCTCATGAAAAAAAAAAAAATAATAATAATAAAAACAATTTTGAAAAAGAAAAATCAGCCAAAATATTATGACCACCCCATGAAAAAAAAATAATAATAAAAAATAAATATTTTAAAAATCATGATCAGCCAAAACATTATCACCACCTCATGATCAGACAAAATATTATGACCACCCCATGATCAGCCAATACATTTTTGTTTGAAAAAAACTAAATTTTTATTTGAAAAAAAAATTTTTTATTTGCAAAAAAAAATGAAAATTTGTTTGAAAAAAAAAATTGAAATTTGAAATTCAAATGACGGAGCGATCACTTTGTAAACAAACCGGCGTCAAGATGACGCTGGTCTCCCCTCTGTGTACAGATCTGTACAGTGGAGGGGAGAGATCGGATGGCAGCAGCCATCCCTCCATACTCTGCAACACCCTGCTAATACTGCGCAATACTCTGCAACACCCTGCCAATACTGCGCAATACTCTGCAACACCCTGCCAATACTGCGCAATACTCTGCAACACCCTGCCAATACTGCGCAATACTCTGCAACACCCTGCCAATACTGCGCAATACTTTGCAACACCCTGCCAATACTGCGCAATACTTTGCAACACCCTGCCAATACTGCGCAATACTCTGCAACACCCTGCCAATACTGCGCAATACTCTGCAACACCCTGCCAATACAGCGCAATACTCTGCAACACCCTGCCAGTGCCAATACTGCGCAATACTCTGCAACACCCTGCCAATACTGCGCAATACTCTGCAACACCCTGCCATACCCTGCAACACCCCGCCATACCCCGCAACACCTGGCCATACCCCGCCACACTCTGCAATACGCGGTAATACCCAGCCATACTCGGCGATACCCAGCCATACTCGGCGATACCCAGCCATACCCGGCTATACCCAGCCATACCCGGCTATACCCAGACAATATTACAGTTGGGGAGATGACGTGGATATTACAGTGGGGGCTTTATGGTGGTGGAATTTTCAAAGGTTTTTGCAAATTCAATTATTATTTGCTGATCCGAAAAATGATCCGATCCGTGACTCTGCAACGATCCGATCCGTGAGTTTGGGGGGGACAGATGTACAGGGGGGAACAGATATATGTGTGGGGGGGGGGACAGACGTGTAGTGGGGTACAGAGGGGGAACAGATATATGTGTGTGGGGGGGGCAGACGTGTAGTGGGGTACAGAGGGGGAACAGATATATGTGTTGGGGGGGAAATAGACGTGCAGGGGGGAACGCGCCCCTTGCTTACAGTAATACTAGACCCGCCCCTAAGAATATTAAAAAAAAAAAAAGTCAGTTACTTTGCTGAGTAACTAATTACTTTTCCAATGTAGTAACTGAGTTACTAACTCAATTACTTTTTTGGGAGAAATAATTTGTAATGTAACTAATTACTTTTTTTAAAGTAAGATGACCAACACTGGTTGTGACTGCAATAACTGTCAGGGCAGTTAGTTTTAGGCCCCTTTAGGTCTAAGGTAGCCCCCTACCCCCCCCCCCCCTTAATAAAGGTTTAACCCCTTGATTGCCCCCTAGGTAACCCTTTCACCCCCTTTTGCCAGTGTCACTAAGCGATCGTTTTTCTGATCGCTGCATTAGTGTCACTGGTGCCGCTAGGTAGCCAGTTTTTTTCTAGGTTAACCGCCAGGTTTATATAGGTTCATAAATAGGTTTATAGGTCAGGTACCCCCATATTACAACCTAAATAAAGGTTTTAAACCCTTGATTTCCCCTAGAGTTAACCCTTTCACCAGTGATCACCGTATAAGTGTCACTGGTGACGCTGGTTAGCCAGTTAGTTATTTAGGTTCCCCGTCAGGTTTTTATATAGCGTCAGGTACCCCCCATATATTACCCAATAAAGGATTTAACCCCCTGATTGCCCCTAGTTAACCCTTTCACCAGTGATCACCGTATAACTGTTACGGGTGACGCTGGTTTAGTTAGTTTTTTATAGTGTCAGGGCACCCGCCATTTATTACCCAATAACAGTTTAACCCCCTGATCGCCCGGCGGGTGATATCAATAAGATCTGCGTCGCCCCAGGTTAGTGTCAGTACCACAAACACCCACGCGCAAAGCATACACCTCCCTTAGTGGTACAGTATCTGAACAGATCAATATCTGATCTGATCAGATCTATACTAGCGTCCCAGCAGTTTAGGGTTCCAAAAAACGCATTGTTAGCGGGATCAGCCCAGATACCTGCTAGCACCTGCGTTTTCCCCCCTCCGCCCAGCCCACCCAAGTGCAGTATCGATCGATCACTGTCACTTACAAAACACTAAGCACACATAACTGCAGCGTTCGCAGAGTCAGGCCTGATCCCTGCGATCGCTAACAGTTTTTTTGGTAGCGTTTTGATTCAGTCGCCAGCAGCCTAGGAGCTTTTTTACTTGTGAATCTCACTAGTGTACTACTAAATTTAGAGCCCAAAATGGCAAATCGCAAGTACACTAGTGAACAGGCCTACTTGTTTCTGAGTATGTCAGATAGTGAAGAGGAGGTCACTCATCTGTCAGAATCAGGCTCAGAATACGATCCAGTAGACGATAGCGGCTCCATGACAGATAGCTCTGGCGACAGAGGTGAGGTCCCTGCTAAGGTCAGGCGTACCCGATCCCGATCTTCTGCTGTTGTTGAGGTGCAGGAACCGCAGGTCTCTCGTATGGAGCAGAGAAGTACTAGCGCCGCTATTCCTTCTGGTGAACTGGCAAGCACCAGCGGCCTAGTACACCCTGGACATCCAGCACTGCAGTAACACGTGATGACGTGGCAAGTCCCATAAGTGCAGTTCAAGCTGGCGAGGTGGCAAGCACAAGTAGTGTCCCGCTGCCACCAAGAAGAAGACAAAGGCAGGCCCGTCGATCACATAGTGCCCTTCCTGCAGAATTTGCCAATCCTGATTGGGTGCCCACCACTTCTGCAGAACCCGTACTTCCCCCATTCACTGGCCAACCCGGTATTCAGGTGGAAACAGCTGATTTTAAGCCATCCGATTTTTATTCGCTGTTTTTCACGGAAGATCTCTATAGATCTATTGTGGACCAAAGTAATATATAAGCTGGTCAATACATCGCCGCTAATCCCCAGTTGCCTTCCCTTGCCAGAGATTGGAAACCAATTACGGTTTCCGAATTTAAGTCCTTTCTGGGCCTTTCCCTCAACATGGGCATACATAAATTCCCGACTCTGAGGACTTATTGGTCCACCTCACCAGTCCACCAAATGCCCGTGTTCACTGCCTCCATGTCCAGGGCACGATACGAACAGATCTTGCGGTTCATGCACTTCAGTGACAATGAACTTTGTCGTCCTCGTGGAGACCCTGAATTTGATCGGCTCTACAAAATTCGGCCCCTCATAAACCACTTCAACCAATGTTTTGCAGCCTTGTTTACGCCCAATCAAGTTGTCTGCATTGACGAGTCCTTGATTAAGTTTTCTGGCCGCTTGTCTTTCAGACAGTACCTTCCCAGCAAGCGTGCCAGATACGGGGTCAAGCTCTACAAGCTCTGTGACAGGGCAACAGGCTATACGTGGAGCTTTTCGGTTTATGAGGGAAAAGATAGTTACGTAGAGCCGGAGAACTGTCCAGATTACATAGGGAGCGCTGGCAAGATAGTGTGGAACTTGGTGTCACCCTTTTTCGGAAAGGGGTACCACTTGTACGTGGACAATTATTACACGAGCGTGCCACTGTTTAGTCATTTGTTTGATCAGCAAATTGGAGCATGTGGCACTGTGTGACCTAATCGCCGGGGCTTTCCCCAGCGGCTTGTAGATTCCCCTCTTAGGCTGGGGGAGAGAGCCTGCTTCAAGTGTAATAATTTGCTCGCTGTGAAGTGGAGGGATAATAGGAATGTTTTCGTTCTTACCTCCCTTCATGCAGACACGACAGTCCAAATTCGTACGGCGGCTGGTGTTGTGACGAAACCCCTCTGTGTCCACGAGTATAACCTTAATATGGGAGGGGTGGACCTCAACAACCAGTTGTTGGCGCCGTACCTAGTTGCCCATAAGGCTAGACGCTGGTACAAAAAGTGTCTATTTATTTGTTCCAATTGGCTTTGCTGAAAGCTCATGTGCTATACGGACCTTCAGGTGGGACTTTACCCTTCCTTGAATTCCAGGAAGAGGTTGTCACAGAACTCCTGTATCCAGGCGGTTCTGCACCTCAACATCCCCTGCCAAATGCAGTAAGCCGGCTGCATGAGAGGCATTTTTCTTATGCCCTCCAGAGTACCCCTACCCAACGAGCCCCCCAAAGAAGATGTCGTGTCTGTACCAAGCGCGGATGTAGGCGTGACACCCGTTATTATTGTCCACGCTGTCCTGACAATCCTGGTCTCTGCATTGGTGAATGTTTTGAACGCTACCACTCACTAGTAAGGTATTAGCGTAGGGTACAGCATTTCACAGGCTAGGATACACTTTCAACAAAGCCTGGGGAATGCCCAGGAAAAAACCCAAGCCTACTTACCACCAGCTCGCAGAAAACCAAATTAGCCTGTCTAACAGTGCGTTAAAAACAGGGGTTTAGTCCGCACGAGCTGGCTATAGATGAGGGTGGTGGCAAGTTTTTTGTATCATTATCACGTTGGTGTTTGTATTGGTCCAGCAACGCACCAACACCTTTGCAGCCATTGTGCAATCTGCTGGGTGCTTGGTGTGCTCCTGTACCTTTAAGAAGGAGTGGGCTCCCCTTCAGTCCACCTGCCCTCATCTATCCATTAGAATGCATGTGCCTCCACTGTGGGGACACTCATAGTTTAGTGTTAGGACCACAGATATCAGGGTGCCGTGACGTGGCTCTGTGGCTTACGCATGCGTTTGCAAATGCGTGCGGACTAAACCCCTGTTTTTAACGCACTGTTAGACAGGCTAATTTGGTTTTCTGCGAGCTGGTGGTAAGTAGGCTTGGGTTTTTTCCTGGGCATTCCCCAGGCTTTGTTGTTAGGATACACTTTCACAGGGTCTCAAGAATACCATTGCATTTTGAGACCCGACAGTTAAAATTATAGTTACAGGGTCTCAAGAATGCCATCGCATTTTGAGACCCGACCGTTACAGTTATAGTTTAAAAAAAAGTTTAAAAGTTTAAAAAAAAAAAGTGTCAAAAATAAAAATAAAAAAAAAGTACGAAAAAAAAAAACCCCCAAAAAAATATAAAATAAAAAAAACAAAAATAGTTGTCGTTTTATTGTTCTCTCTCTCTCTCTCTATTCTCTCTATTGTTGCTCTTTTTTACTCTATTCTATTCTGCAATGTTTTATTATGTTTTATCATGCTTGCTTTTCAGGTATGTAATTTTGTTTACTGTGTTTTATTGTTAGCCATTTTTTTGTTTTCAGGTGCGCCATTCAGTTGCAGCGCGGATTTATTTATCTTGACAGCAACAGCGTTTGCTCCCACGATACATAAAGCCGCGACTCCAACGCTGTAGGAGGTGATTTCACCACCACAGTTAAAAAAAAGAGCATATATGCCGAAGCATGGGGGCAGCAGGGGCGGAGGAGCGATTTTGCTCCTAATGCCACGTACATACGGTCGAAATTCCGACGGAGGCTTGCCCGTGGAAAAGTCCGACCATGTGTACGTGGCATAACTTTTTTGCGGGAGGATGCCCCATGCTTCGGCATATATATATATTTTAGGCACCGGTTGCGTTAACAAAATGTTTTATTTTTTACTATTTTTTTGGGGGTATTTGCTTTGCAGGTATGGTATGGTAAGGTCTTACTGTTATACTGTAATGTTACTTTGTTTTAATGTTAACCATTATTTGCTTAGCAGGTACGCCATTCAGTTGCAGCGCGGATTTATTTATCTTGACAGCAATAGCGTTTGCTCCCACGATACATAAAGCCGCGACTCCAACGCTGTAGGAGGTGATTTCACCACCACAGTTAAAAAAAAGAGCATATATGCCGAAGCATGGGGGCAGCAGGGGCGGAGGAGTGGTTTTGCTCCTAATGCCACGTACATACGGTCGAAATTCCGACGGAGGCTTGCCCGTGGAAAAGTCTGACCATGTGTACGTGGCATAACTTTTTTTGCGGGAGGATGCCCCCTGCTTCGGCATATATAAATGGTGCATGTATGCCCACCATTAGAAGTGGGTGGATGAAGGGAGGTATTCTAATGGTGGGCATACCCACCAATCAATCTCTTTTTTTTTTCGTTCAGCCAAGAGAAAAAAAGATTACAATATATGTCCAGTATGTTGCTGGACTTTGAATGGTTATACCAGAATGATGCCTGCAGGTTTAGGTATCATCTTGGTATCATTCTTTTCAGCCAGTGATCGGCTTTCATGTAAAAGCAATTCTAGTGGGTAATTAGCCTCTAGACTGCTTTTACAAGCAGTGGGAGGGAATGACCCCCCTCCCAGATATAAACCGCGCCATTGGGAAATTGAGAAAGCGTTTTATCACACCGATCTTGGTGTGGTCAGATGCTTTGAGGGCAGAGGAAAGATCTAGGGTCTAATATATTTTTTCAAAAAAAGAGTACCTGTCACTGCCTATTGCTATCATAGGGGATATTTACATTCCCTGCGATAACAATAAAAATGATAACTAAGAAAAAAAATGGAAGGAACAGTTTAAAACTAAAATAAAAAAGCGTTGGTCTGGCGTCATATGTAAACAGCAATTGCACCATGCATGTGAGGTATCACCGCGAAGGTCAGATCGAGGGCAGTAATTTTAGCAGTAGACCTCCTCTGTGAATCTAATGTGGTAACCTGTAAAGGCTTTTAAAAATGTATGTAGTTTGTCTCCACTGCGTTTTTGTGCGCAATTTTAAAGCATGTCGTGTTTGGTATCCATGTACTCGGCCTAAGATCATATTTTTTATTTCATCAAAAATTTGAGCAATATAGTGTGTTTTAGTGCATTAAAATAAAAAAAAGTGTATTTTTTCCACAAAAAATGCGTTTGAAAAATCGCTGCGCAAATACTGTGTGGAAAAAAAAATGCAACACCCACCATTTTAATCTGTATGGCCTTTGCTTTAACAATATATATAGTGTTTGGGGGTTCAACGTAATTTTCTTGCAAAAAAAAATATGTTTTCATGTAAACAAAAAGTGTCAGAAAGGGCTTTGTCTTCAAGTGGTTAGAAGAGTGGGTGATGTGTGACATAAGCTTCTAAACGTTGTGCATAAAATGCCAGGACAGTTCAAACCCCCCCCCCCCCCCCCAAATGACCCCATTTTGGAAAGTAGACACCCCCAAGCTATTTGCTGAGAGCCATGTTGAGCCCATTAAATATTTTTTTTTTTTTTGTCCCAAGAGATTGAATAATGAAGAAAAAAAATAATTTTTTTTTTACAAAAAGTTGTCACTAAATGATATATTGCTCACACATGTCATGGGCATATGTGGAAATACACCCCAAAATACATTCTGTTGCTTCTCCTGAGTACGGGGATACCACATGTGTGGAATTTTTTGGGAGCCTAGCTGCGTACGGGACCCCAAAAACCAAGCACTGCCTTCAGGCTTTCTAAGGGTGTAATTTTTTTATTTCACTCCTCACTGCCAATCACAGTTTCGGAGGCCATGGAATGCCCAGATGGCACAAACCACCCCCAAATGACCCCATTTTGGAAAGTAGACACCCCAAGCTATTTGCTGAGAGGTACGGTGATTATTTTGCAGATCTCGCTTTTTGTCACAAAGTTTTGAAAATTGAAAAAAAAAATTTTTTTCTTTACTTTCTTCATTTTCAAAAACACATGAGAGCTGTAAAATACTCACCATGCCTCTCAACAAATAGCTTGGGGTGTCTACTTTCCAAAATGGAGTCATTTGGGGGGGGGGGGGTTTGTGCTATTTTGGCATTTTATGGCCTTCGAAACTGTGATAGGTAGTGAGGAGTGAAATCAAAAATTTGCACCCTTAGAAATCCTGAAGGCGGTGCTTGGGTTTCGGGGCCCCGTACACGGCTAGGCTGCCTAAAAGTCCCACACATGTGGTATTCCCGTACTCAGAAGAAGCAGGAAAATGTATTTTGGGGTGCAATTCCACATATAACCATGGCATGTGTGAGCAATATATCATTTAGCGACAACTTTTTGTAAAACATTTTTCTTTTTTTTTTTTTTTGTCTTTATTCAATCACTTGGGACAAAAAAAAAAATATTCAATGGGCTCAACATGCCTCTCAGCAAATAGCTTGGGTTGTCTACTTTCCAAAATGGGGTCATTTGGGGGGGTTTTGTGCCATCTTGGCATTTTATGGCCTTCAAAACTGTGATAGGTAGTGATAGGTAGTGAGGAGTGAAATCAAAAATTTATGCCCTTAGAAATCCTGAAGGCGGTGCTTGGTTTTCGGGGTCCCGTATGCGGATAGGCTCCCAAAAAGTCCCACACATGTGGTATCCCCGTACTCAGGAGAAGCAGCAGAATGTATTTTGGGTGTAATTCCACATATGCCCATGGCATGTGTGGGCAATATATAATTTAGTGACAACTTTGGGCAAAAAAAAAAATGTTTGTAATATTCCCGCAACTTGTGGCAAAAATAAAATATTCCATGGACTCAACATGCCTCTCAGCAAATAGCTTGGGGTGTCTACTTTCCAAAATAGGGCCATTTGGGGGGGTTTTGTGCTATTTTGGCATTTTATGGCCTTCGAAACTGTGATAGGTAGTGAGGAGTGAAATCAAAAATTTGCACCCTTAGAAATCCTGAAGACGGTGCTTGGGTTTCGGGGTCCCCGTACGCGGCTAGACTCCCAAAAAGTCCCACACATGTGGTAACCCCGTACTCAGGAGAAGCAGAAAAATGTATTTTGGGGTGCAATTCCACATATAACCATGGCATGTTTTTCTTCCAAGCGGATGTTGTTTGGTAGAGCGTTCCATAGCCGAGGTCCCTGTACTGCGAATCTTCGTTCTCCCTTCGATTTGTATCGGGCTTTGGGGATGAGAAGGAGATTTTGGTTTGTTGATCGAAGGCTGCGATTTGGTATGTATTTTTCTATTTTCTCACAAAGGTATTGAGGCGCATTTCCTTGTGTACATTTGTGGGTGAGGCAGAGGGTCTTGAATGTGATCCTGTCTTTTACCTTGAGCCAATGGAGGATCCTTAGGGATGGGGAGATGGATTCCCAGGGTTTCTTTCCGGTGACTAATCTTGCTGCTGTGTTTTGGACACTTTGAAGGCGCGCAATCTGGTAATCCGGTAATCCTATGTACAGGGAGTTTGCATAGTCGAGACGCGAATTGATGATCGTTCCTACTACTACCGCTTTTTCCTTTTCCGTGATGAAGGGGATGAGTCTGCGTAGCATGCGAAGGAGATGGTGGGATCCACTGATTATGGATCCTATTTGTGCCTCCATGGTCATCTCTGAATCAAAGATGACTCCGAGGCTTTTGGCTTTTGTGCTTGGGATGATGGTCTGTCCCAGGATGGTTGGTGGTGTCCAAGGGGTCTTTGTCTTTTTCCTTGAGTTTGCGTTGAGGAGCAGTAGTTCTGTTTTTGATCCATTTAGTTTGAGGGAGCTAGTGGTCATCCAGTCATCTATCAATGTGAGACATTTTCCTAGTTCCTGGTATTGGTCTTTTTGTCCGGTGATCCGGAAATACAGTTGAGTGTCGTCCGCGTATGAGTGGAAGCACAGATCAAATTTGCTAATAATTTTGAAGAGTGGCCGGATGTAAATGTTGAAGAGTACTGGTGACAATGGTGATCCTTGAGGGACTCCATAAGTGATTGCCCGGGTTTCCGATGTGAAGGCTCCTAACTTCACTGTCTGTGACCGGTTTCCTAAGAAGGAAGCGAACCATGGAAGATCTACATCTGTAACTCCTGCCCCTTCCTTGAGGCGGATGAGAAGCGTGTTGTGGTCCACTGTGTCGAACGCCGCACTAAGATCCAGCAATACCAGAAGACACGATTCTCCATCATCCGCTGCTTCTAGGGCATCATCCCATATTTTCAGAAGTGCCGTTTCTGTGCCATGGCCTGGGCGGAAGCCCGATTGTAGTGGGTCCAGGAGCTTGTGTGTGTCCAGATGAAGTTGAAGCTGTTGTACTACTGCTTTCTCCATAATTTTGGAAATGGTGTTCAGGCTTGTTACCGGTCTGTGATTGTTCGGATCTTTGGGGTCGAGGTTGGGTTTCTTTAACGATGCCTTGCTTGAGGGAATTCGGAACCAATCCTTCTTTGAACGACTGATTTACTAGGTGTGTAATAGCGGGGGCCAGAATGTCGAAGCATTCTTTCAAGAGTTTTGTGGGGATGATGTCGTTTAGTGATGTGCTGTCTCGGAGGCTCTTGATGACGTTTTTGGTTTCATCCACGGTGATCGGGGTAAGTGAAAAATGTGGTGCTTGTGCGCTGTGGATGTAAAATTCCTTACCTGGGTTGAGTTGAGTAGAGTTGGTTGTTGTTTTTTTTTTTGTTGAATTATTTTATGAATGTTGACTATTTTGTTGATGAAAAAAAAATCGGATAATTTGTTGCAGTATTCTTGAGTTTCGTTTCCTAGGGGCTCAAGGCAGGTGGGGTTCATAGTCTGGGCGACTAGTTTGAAAAGTTCCCGTGGTCGGTTGACGGCTTTTGAGAGGGTGTTTGAGACATATTCTTTTTTTGCTGTGAAAATTGCTTTATGATATCTCTTGGTGAGTATTCTGTATTTTGTGTGATTTTCCTTTGTGGTGTTTCTTCTCCAGGCTCTTTCTGCTCTTCTGTGTTCCCGTTTCAGTAGAGTAAGCGTGCCATTAAACCATCCAGAATTTTTCTTGCGGATGGGTGCTCGATGTTTTGGGGCGACTGCATCTGCTGTTTGTAGAAGTGCCCTGTTTATGAAGCTGAGTGTTCGTTCTGTTGAGTGGTTTTGATTCAGTGTAGCCATTTTGTATGTTAGTGTGGTTTTGAAGATTTCCGAGTGTAGTTTCTTCTGCGATCTAATCCAGTGTGTTGTTGCCGCCGGGTTTGGTTTTTGCAGGAAGATGTTGGTGGCGATCTCAAATTTGATAGCGTGGTGGTCTGACCATGATAGCGCTATGTTGTCTCGAATGCTGATGTCCGTATTTTGCTTGAAGATGAGGTCCAGGATGTGACCTGACCCATGTGTGGGAGCCTTTACTAGTTGTTGGAGCCCTAGATCTTCCAGTTGATTGATGCAGGTGGTGGCGATGGGGTCTTCGGTGGAGTTCGCCCAGAGGTTGAAATCTCCGAGTACCAGAACCTTGTTGTTTTTCAGGGTGTGTGCCGAGATGAATTCCGTGAGTGGTATCGGTAGGTTTGTGTTTGGTCCTGGTGGTCTGTAGTATAGCAGCATGTGGATGGTTTCTTGTGGTGTGGTTTGCATCTGTAAAGTAAGTGTCTCCATAAAAGTTGCTGTGTTCTGTACCGTAGGTTTGACGAGCGCTAGATGAGCTTTGAAGATCACAGCTAGGCCTCCTCCTTTTTTTCCTTTCCTATGCTCGGTTAGGATCCTGTAGTTTTCTGGCACTAATTCTGTTAGGATGGTGTTGCAGTCGGGTGTTAGCCAGCTTTCCGTGATGAAGAGGCAATCTATGTTGTTTTGTGTGATGAAGTCATGGATTTCGTGCCTGTGCTTGACCGCCAATCTGGTGTTAATCAAGGCGCATGCTAACTGTTGCGGTTGAGTTGTAGTCTTCTTATGTTTGATCGTTGCTTGTGGATTGATCCTTAGTAGTCGTTCTTTTTGTAATATTTTTTGAATGTCGGTCGGTAGAGTTGCAGTCAAATTTCTTAGTCTGCGGAGTGACTCTGCTGAGTATTTGAAATTGCACATGTTGAGGTGCTCCAAAAAATTTTTTCCCTGCTGTGGGCGAGATGATGCGTTGAAAAAAGTGGATGCCTTTGTTGAGGCGATAACGGTCTTGCGCAAGCTGGTTGAAGATGTTGCGGATCTGTGGGAAACCCTGTAGACCTACACCCTCCCTCCCGTTGATCCAGAGGAAGGCGAAAAACCCCTACTAGCGCGGCCAATTGCTATTGCAGAGGAAAAAATTCCTTCCTGACCCCCCGAGGGGCGGTCGGACGTTGGTCCCTGGATCAACTGCTAATGGTGGTCCCCTGCGATACTTACCAGAATATTTACCTTACCGGGTTGCTCAAATGATGGGGATAGGGTGAATCCTGATGTTGATCACCTGGGGAAGAAGAGGCGGCTATATGGTGATGCTGATGATACTGGTGTGTGCTGTTAAAAAACTTGTGGTTAAAACTGGCTGGTCTGGGTGTATACTGTAATTAAAAGCCTTGCAAAAACTTGGTTAAAAACTTTGGTTAAAAACAATTAAAACAAGCAATTAGACTGTTGTCTAACCACTTGTGGTTAAAAACCTGCATTTTAAAATAACTTGGCCGGTCTGGGTGTACCAAGATGGCCGCCGTACTATGTAGAAGCAGGTGAAGTGCTGTGGATTTGGGTGTACCAAGATGGCCGCCGGACTAGGCCCGAGCTGCGGCCTGTCCTAGCCCTGACGGCTCCCAGTTCTTCCGTGAGTGTTTGGTGGGCGCTGAAGGGCTTGGAGGGGGGGGGGGAGGCTCGCCTCAGCCCTGTTGAGCCGAAAAAGAGGGCTAGAGAGGTGATTGGGGAGGCGGATGGCCGGCTTCGGCCGGGACTAGGCCGGGGACTCTCCTAGTTTCTGATGCCCAATGGGCAGATGGGCCGGCGCGGAGAAAGAAAGGGGGCCGATTGATTGCGGGGGGCCGCGGGATCCGCAGTGGGGTCCCGTTGTACTCCTGCTCCCTGTCCTCACTGCTCAGGGGTCCGGGATGGGATATGCACTGGCTGGGTCCTGCTCGCTGGGGGCTGTGGGCTTCTGACGGCCGGAGCTGCTGGGCGCACGTCCTCTTCCTTCACTCAGCACTCAGCACTGACACTGACAGGACACTTTATGGCCTTCAAAACTGTGATAGGTAGTGATAGGTAGTGAGGAGTGAAATCAAAAATTTATGCCCTTAGAAATCCTGAAAGCGGTGCTTGGTTTTCGGGGTCCCGTATGCGGATAGGCTCCCAAAAAGTCCCACACATGTGGTATCCCGTACTCAGGAGAAGCAGCAGAATGTATTTTGGGGTGTAATTCCACATATGCCCATGGCATGTGTGGGCAATATATAATTTAGTGACAACTTTGGGCAAAAAAAAAAATGTTTGTAATATTCCCGCAACTTGTGGCAAAATATAAAATATTCCATGGACTCAACATGCCTCTCAGCAAATAGCTTGGGGTGTCTACTTTCCACAATGGGGCCATTTGGGGGGGTCTTGTGCTATTTTGGCATTTTATGGCCTTCGAAACTGTGATAGGTAGTGAGGAGTGAAATCAAAAATTTGCACCCTTAGAAATCCTGAAGGCGGTGCTTGGGTTTCGGGGCACCGTACGCGGCTAGGCTCCCAAAAAGTCCCACACATGTGGTATCCCCGTACTCAGGAGAAGCAGAAAAATGTATTTTGGGGTGCAATTCCAAATATAACCATGGCATGTGTGAGCAATATATCATTTAGTGACAACTTTTTGAATACATTTTTTTTTTTTCTGTCTTTATTCAATCACTTGGGACTAAAAAAATAAATATTCAATGGGCTCAACATGCCTCTCAGCAAATAGCTTGGGGTGTCTACTTTCCAAAATGGGGTCATTTGGGGGGGTTTTGTGCCATCTTGGCATTTTATGGCCTTCAAAACTGTGATAGGTAGTGATAGGTAGTGAGGAATGAAATCAAAAATTTATGCCCTTAGAAATCTTGAAGGCGGTGCTTGGTTTTCGGGGGCCCGTATGCGGATAGGCTCCCAAAAAGTCCTACACATGTGGTATCCCCGTACTCAGGAGAAGCAGCAGAATGTATTTTGGGGTGTAATTCCACATATGCCCATGACATGTGTGGGCAATATATCATTTAGTGACAACTTTGGGCAAAAAAAAAAAAAGTTTGTAATATTCCCGCAACTTGTGGCAAAATATAAAATATTCCATGGACTCAACATGCCTCTCAGCAAATAGCTTGGGGTGTCTACTTTCCAAAATGGGTTCATTTGGGGGGGTTTTGTGCTATTTTGGCATTTTATAGCCTTCGAAACTGTGATAGGTAGTGAGGAGTGAAATCAAAAATTTGCACCCTTAGAAATCCTGAAGGTGGTGATTGGTTTTCGGGGCCCCGTACACAGCTAGGCTCCCAAAAAGTTCCACACATGTGGTATCCCCATACTCAGGAGAAGCAGCAAAATGTATTTTTTGGGTGCATCTCCACATATAACCATGGCATGTGTGAGCAATATATCATTTAGTGACAACTTTTTTTTTTTTTTGTCTTTATTCAATCACTTGGGACTAAAAAAAAAAAAAAAAATATTCAATGGGCTCAACATGCCTCTCAGCAAATAGCTTGGGGTGTCTACTTTCCAAAATGGGGTCATTTGGGGGGGTTTTGTACTTCTCTGCCATTTTAGCACCTCAAGAAATGAGATAGGCAGTCATAAATTAAAAGCGGTGTAAATTCCAGAAAATGTACTCTAGTTTGTAGACGCTAGAACTTTTGCGCAAACCAATAAATATATGCTTATTGGCATTTTTTTTACTAAAGACATGTGGCTGAATACATTTTGGCCCAAATGTTTGACTAAAATTGAGTTTATTCGATTTCTCTTATAACAAAAAGTAGAAAATATCTTTTTTTTTCAAAATTTGCAGTCTTTTTGCGTTTATAGCGCAACAAATAAAAATCACAGAGGCAATCAAATACCATCAAAAGAAAGCTCTATTTGTGGGAAGAAAAGGACGCAAATTTCGTTTGGTTACAACATTGCATGACCGCGCAATTACCAGTTAAAGCAGTGCAGTGCGAAATTGAAAAAAGACCTCTGGTCCTTAAAGTGGAGTTCCACCCACTTTTACAACTCTTCAGCATCCCTCACTAAACTGTGCACTGTAAACAAATTGGATATTTTTTTTATTTTTTTTTCAGCACAGACTGTATATATGCTGTATTCATTTTTCACTTCCTCCTCCCTGGCCGTGGCCCATCGCATCATTTCCTGTTTGCAATGCCTCCTGGGAAGGGGCAGCAACTTCCTCTGACACTGCCGTTGCTATGGAAACCTGACCTGAAACCTATTACACTGCTTATGCTGCACTGAGCATGTACGAGATCTGCAAGGATGAGATCCAGGAAGAAATACAGTCTGACTTCAGATGCCCACAGTTAAGATAGCCACAGCCTGCTGCAAGTTTATAAAATAACAAACTACTGCTAAAAACTAACAAAACAGACCTTAGTTTACAGACTAACTTTACTAGAATACATTAAACTTGTGTATTATAGGGGTATTTTTATTTAAAAAGTATAATTTCGGCCGGAACACCGCTTTAAGCTGACAATTGGTCCGGGGCTGAAGTTGTTAAATAATAATTATTTTGCTGACAATATCACCGCAAGAAGCTGTTACTTACCTAGAAAAGAATGATATCTGTATTCGATTGTTTATGTAAAAGCAGCAGGCTGGTAGCAGAAATGGAAACATTTTATCTCTGATCTGTTAGGAATTGTATGCATTGTTTGCATTGTATAGATTTGGCAGAGCCGAGCGCTGGAGCCATAGCAACCGATCAACCAATCACAGATCTTCCTAGAAATTTCCCACAACATTTCTCCTGCATCAGTTTGAAATTTCTAGGAAGATCTGTGATTGGCTGATCAGTTGCTATGGCTCCAGCGCTCGGCTCTGCCAAATGCATACAATTCCTAACAGATCAGAGATAAAAGGTTGAAGTTTATCTATAGACACAGGCAGTGCCGATCCTGACCTCCCTGGGGCCCTAAGCAAAATTCTGCTAAGGGGCCCTCTACCTGACCCATGATGCCGTGAGCATAGGTCCCCAGAGAGCCTCCCTCCTTACATTAGGGTCCTCAGAGAGCCTCCCCTTACGTCAGGGCCCCTAGAAAGCCTCCCCTTACGTCAGGGTCCCCAGAGGGCTCCCCTTACATCAGTGTCCTCAGAGAGCCCCTCCTCAAATCAGGGTCCCCAGAGAGCCTCCCCCTACATCAGGATCCCCAGAGAGGCTTCCTTAAATCCTCACCGCGACAATCATTGCAGCCTCACCGTGCCCATTATTGCAGCCTCATCATATTAATAATTGCCACCTCACCGTGCCCATCATTGCAGCCTTAGTGTGCCCATCACTGCCGCCTCACCTTGTCCATCATTGCCACCTCACCGTGCCAATCATTAAAGCCTTACCATGCCAATCATTGCAGCCTCACCGTGCCCATCACTGCCACCTCACCATGGCAATCATTGCAGCCTTACCATGCTTATCATTGCAGCCTCACCGTGTTAATAATTGCCACCTCACCGTGCCCATCATTGCCATCTCACCATGCCAATCATTGCAGCCTTACCATGCTTATCATTGCAGCCTTACCATGCTTTTCATTGCAGCCTCGCCATGTTAATTGCCACCTCACCATGCCAATCATTGCCACCTTACCATGCCAATCACTGCCGCCTCACCATGCCAATCATTGCAGCCTTACTGTGCCCATCATTATTGCAGCCTAATGGTGCCCATCATTGCAGTCTTACTGTGGCAATCAATGTAGCCTCACCAGTCAGTGTCAGTGGATTACGCACAGCAGGCACCTCCCGCTGTGTCACGGAGCTCAATGTGAAATGTTATGCCGCACTATGACAAAAGTCCCACCTTCCTTCTAGACCAGCTTGTGTGATAGACAGAACACTGTATCTATCACACGAGCTGGTCTAGGAGGAGGGCGGGATCTTTGTCATAGCGCTGGCCGAAGGTTTCAGTCAGCTCTGAGACACAGCGGTCTTCTGACTCCCGCTGTGTGACAAGAGGAGGAGGGGGAGGAGGAGATTGGAGCTCGGGAAGCAAAGCCGATCCGCCCTTGGGGGGGGGGGGCCCCCACAGCGGCGGGGCCCTATGCATCTTGCATAGTGAGTGTATAGGGCGGATCGGCTCTGAGTACAAGAATCCATACAATGGGAAACCAACACGTGGGAAAGCGTTTTCTGAGGTGGGGTTCACCTTGCCCCATGCGGCTCACACCCGGGGTCCGGTGCATCCCCATTCACCATTTCAGGTCCAATTTTAGCCTGAATTTTTGGCTGAATTCAGACCTGAAGCGGACCAGAAGACGTACAGGACGCCTGTGCAAATTCGCACCGGAGCTGCTCTGGAGATGTGCGAAATCTCCTGCTATTGCGAATTGGATGCGGCGAACCCACATCCAATTTGCCCTGGTTGGAACCCAGCCTCAGTTAACACCTATGCGTTTTTTTCATGCTTTTTGCAGAAACGCAGGACATTATTTTTAACATGGGTTCCTATAGAACACGTTCACATCAATGCATTTTTAGGCCTCTGCGTTTTTGGATTTTTTTTAACCACTTAAGGGCCGAGCCTCTTTTTGAGATGTGTTGTTTACAAGTTAAAAACATAATTTTTTTGCTAGAAAATTACTTAGAACCCCCAAACATTATATATATTTTTTTCTAACACCCTAGAGAATAAAATGGCAGAGGTTGCAATGCTTTCTGTCACACCGTATTTGCGCAGCGGTCTTACAAACCCACTTTCTTTGGAAAAAATACACTTTTTTGAATTAAAAAATAAGACAAAAGTAAAGTTAGCCCAATTTTATTTATATTATGAAAGGTAATGCTACGCCAAGTAAATTGATACCCAACATGCCACGCTTCAAAATTGCGCCCGCTCGTGAAATGGCGACAAACTTTTTCCCTTAAAAATCTCCATAGGCGACATTTAAAAATTCTACAGGTTGCATGTTTTGAGTTACAGAGGAGGTCAAGGGCTGGAAATATTGCTCTCACTCTACTGATCGCGGCGATACCTCACATGTGTGGTTTGAACACCGTTTTCATATGCGGGCGCTACTCACATATGCGTTCACTTCTGCACGCTAGCTTGTCAGGACGGGGCATGGTTACAAATTTTTTTATTTTACCTTTTATTTTTTATTTTTACACGGTTTTAAAAATAAATAAAAATTGTGTCACTTTTATTCCTATTACAAGGAATGTAAACATCCCCTGTAATATAAAAGAGGCATGACAGGACCTCTTAAATATGAGATCTGGGGTCAAAAAGACCTCAAATCTCATATTTACAGTAAAATGCAATAAAAAAAAAAAAAAATTGGTCATTTAAAAAAATGTAATAATAAAATGGCCCTTTAAGAGCTATGGGCGGAAGTGACATTTTGATGACGCTTCCGCCCTTCATTGTTATGGAGATGGATGGGGGCCACTCTTCTCTATGCCCAGCAAGGGTGAAGATCCGATCGCCTCCGCCGCTGCCGACAGCTCCTGTAAGCAGCGGAGGGCACCGGTAATCGGCGGAGGGCACCATAGCGCGGTGGGAGGGGGGGCCCTCTCCCGCCACCGATGAAAGTGATATCGTGCCGAATCCACAGAGACCACTATTATCGGAAACCGGACCGCCGGCCAAACAAGAGAATACCGGGGTTATGGCAGCTAGCTGCTGCCAGAACAACGATGGATTGAGCCTAAGGTCTCATTTAAACTAGCGACTGAGCTCCGGTAAAAACCCCCGCGGTTGAGCCACATTTTTACCACTCTTCAACCGCTCCTCCTCCTTTTTTTGCTGAGGTGGCAGTCAGGGGAGTACACATGTCATGGCAGGAAGTATATCGCTAGTCACGCTCAAGTGAATGGGGCCACTGGGCAACCACCCCGTAACCGCACACAACATGCTCAGTTATCTGGTCAATTGGGGGGATAATCATGCAGAGAGGAGGCAATACAACACTCTATCACTGCCTGTCTATTGCTGTCTGAAGCACGATCTGAACGAAAATGAAGCCTGAATGAGCCCATAAAGATAGAATGCGACACCCTTTATTGGCTGACTTAAAGGTCTGGTTCACCTTTACAAAAATGTAAATGTGCCTATGCATTTAGGTGGTGTCGGTAGATAAATACAAACGGTGCAGCTCTAATGTTGAATAATGCCCTTGTTTTAGGTGTAGTAGGCCATTTACATACCTTCTGAAGCCTGACTGAAAAAATTACAGAGATGGCATTATCCCATTCTGCCTTGTTGCTAGGGAGTTGCTAAGACTGATACTCCCAGCTGTTACTGTTCACATCCTAAATCACAGGAGAGTTCTCAAACGGGGAGAGTAAGAGCATGTGAGGGGGGTTTGAATCAGAGAAAGAGCTCACTCCTGTGATAGTAGAGGCAACGCTGTATCTTAGCCTAGGCCAACAAGGCCCAGGCCTAGGGCGGCACTTTGCAAGAAGGGCAGCACGAAAAGAGTCCCCGCCAGCTTGCGCTACACTTTTATTGTAGCGCCAGTCTTATGGAGCAGACTGGGCCGGGAGGCAAATCGGTCTGGTGCCCCCATTAAGTGTCCGACATCAGGGAAGGGAACAGCCCATACATATGTAGGGGGCCCCGGGTGGCGGACCCCAACCAATGAGTTGTTGTATAAGTTCCCCAACTTATGGGGAGGCCCGCCGCTTCTAGTTTTGACTGTCCTATCATCACAGCAGACCTCTCACCTGAGTTCTCAGCTACAGAGAGACAGATGTCATGTCGGGAGGCTGAAATTGTCTGGAGGAAAAAGTCAGATGATGGGCGTGGGCCAGTAGAGTGAAGGGGGAGGGGCTATCCACTGTGCGAGGAGACCCCATGTCGGGAGAGGTGCAGTAAGTACCCAGGCTGAAAGGAAAACCACACCAGTTATTTGTTTGCCTTTGGCAGAGGAGTTGCTGTTATATATTATAGTGACTTACCATGAATATCAGCTACTGGTAATCTAGGAGGTAAGTGTTAACCACTTAAGGACCAGGCCTCTTTTTTAGATGTGTTGTGTTTAGATGTGTTGTTTACAAGTTAAAACATTTATTTTTGCTAAAAAATTACTTAGAACCCCCAAACATTATACATTTTTTTTCTAACATCCTAGAGAATAAAATGGCGGTCGTTGCAATACTTTCTGTCGGACCGTCTTTGCGCAGCGGTCTTACAAGCACACTTTTTTTAAAAAATACACTTTTTTGAATTAAAAAATAAGGCAACAGTAAAGTTAGCCCAATTGTTTTTATATTGTGAAAGATAATGTTACGCCAAGTAAATTGATACCCAACATGTCGCACTTCAAAATTGCACCCGCTCGTGGAATGGCGACAAACTTTTACCCTTAAAAATCTCCATAGGCAAAATTCTACCGGTTGCATGTTTTACGTTAGAGAGGAGTTCTAGGGCTAGAATTATTGCTCTCGCTCTACCGATCGCGGCGATACCTCACATGTGTGGTTTGAACACTGTTTTCATATGCGGGCGCTACTTGCGTATGCGTTCGCTTCTGCATGCAAGCTTGGCGGGACGGGGCGCGTTTAAAATTTGTATTTTTTTTTTCTTATTTATTTTACCTTTTATTTTTACACTGTTTTAAAAAAAAAAATTTGTCACTTTTATTCCTATTACAAGGAAGGTAAATATCCCTTGTAATAGAAAAAAAAGCATGACAGGACCTCATATGAGATCTGGGGGTCAAAAAGACCTCAGATCTCATATTTACACTAAAATGCAATATAAAAAAAAAAAAAATGTTGTCATTTAAAAAAATAAAATGGCCCTTTAAGAGCTATGGGCGTAAGTGACGTTTTGAGGTCGCTTCCGCCCTGCAGTGTCATGGAGTTGGGTGGGGGCCATCTTTCCCTCACTCGTCTCCATGTCAGTCCAGGAGAGGGGAGCGGAGTGTTCTCGACGCGAACATCAGTCTCACTTTGGCTATCACAGGGAGAGGATCTCCTCCCTGTGATAGCTGGAGCTGCACGGAGCAAACATCAGTCTCACATCAGTCTCTGTCACAGTGTCTGGGACATTATTTGACAGGACACCGGGAGCTTGGGGCCGCAAGGGTCGGCTGCGCCCCTGTTATGTCATATGCACACTGATTTTGTTTTACTATAACATACTCCCCTCCCCTTCTAAAGTGCTTTCTTTATTTACACACACAGATCTTGCATCACAGTGTTTCCCTGAACACATCATGTGCTGCTGAGCTGCTAGAGATTAACAGCAGGATGAGATTTGCCGTCGGATGAGATGCTCCGCCTCCATCACACGGTTAAATAGGTCACGTGACCAGTGTAAGCCAATAGGATGTGATGGAGGCGGAGCATCTCATTCCACGGCAAATCTCATTCTATGGCAATGCACCGGAACACCGCCTATCTAGTCCTCTGCTCCTCCTCCTCTACCCCGAATGCAAATCACACTTCTACCGTTCCCGCCCCCGTGCGCGTCCCCTGTACAATATTATTAGTCCATCTACACACACATATATATATATATATATATTGACTCCTTCCATATATATATATATATATATATATATATAAAAATAAAAATATCTATATGTATTAGTCCAGCCACACACACACATAAGTTAAAGTGGAAGTAAAGTCAAAATTTTGACTTTCCCCTACAGGTAAGCCTATAATGAGGCTTACCTGTAGGTAAAAAAAATATCTCCTAAACCTGTACGGTTTAGGAGATATTCCCCGTGCAATGCGCCGCTGACTGCAGCGGCGCATGCGCACGGGGGATTCTCGGCTGAAGGGCCGGCAGAATCCGAAGCCTGCCGGGAAGAAGTCTCCCGTGCGCATGCGCGGGAGTGACGACATCGCGGCTCCAGCCACTCACAGCGCTGGAGTCGCGATACCCGGAAGACACGCCGAGGCAACATGTCAGCGACCTCGGCGTGGACCAGGTGAGTTACCGACGCCTCATTCTAAGGTAAGTATTTCATAATGAGCTAGTATGCGGTGCATACTAGCTCATTATGCCTTTTCCCTTACATGTGTATAAAAAAATAAAAAAAATGTCAGCGGGTTTACTACCGCTTTAAGTTGTGGTAAGCTGCAGTGTGATGATGTGGTGGAGGTCTCTCACTTATTAGTGTTTGTGGATTGGAAGTCACATTACGGACTTTGTAGGACTCACATACGTATTTTAGATTTTTTTCCACTTTTTATAATTTTTTATTTTATTTTTCACGTATTTTTTAAAAATGTTGCTATATTATCTTTTCAATACTTATGCAAGTTTTTTTTTTTTTATATATATATATATATCACTATTATATGTTTTTATTGGTAACTGTGGTTACCTCTCTTGGTAACACTGTGGCCATTCATATTTGTTCTATATATTATTTTTTTATACATCACTAGATTGATATACAAGTCACAAGTATAGCCAAGTATTGGCTATATATATATATTGTGTGGTCACTAATTCAGCGCAGCTTCCTTTTTTTTTTTTGCATAAAATAAGCCGTGCCATGAAATATATATATATATATATGGTACAATATTATTACTCCTTCCATATATATATATATAATTTTATTACTCCTTCCACACATTATATATATGCGTGTGTGGCTGGACTAATAGATATAGATTATATATATATATATATATATATATATATATATATATATATATATATATATATATATATATATATATAGAAGGAGTCAATATATATATATATATATATATATATATATGTGTGTGTGTAGATGGAATAATAATATTGTACAGGGGACGCGCACGGGGACGGTAGAAGTGTGATTTGCATTCGGGGTAGAGGAGGAGGAGCAGAGGACTGGACAGGCGGAGTTCCGATCTCAGCCGAGAGCCAGGGGGAACAGATTTCGACGGGGAAACCATTCTCGACACAACACCGGGATGAATCCGCCTCCATCAGAAAAAGCGCAGAGGGTACCACCCAAAGATAGGATCACTCCGCCCCCTCAGAAAGCAGCATTGCCCACCGCTAGGATCACCCCGCCCACCTAAGAAAGAAGCATTGCCATTCGCTAGGATCACTCCGCCCCCTCTGGAAGAAGGCTTGCCCACCGCTAGGATCACTCCGCCCCCCTAAGAAAGGAGCATTGCCCACCGCTGGAATCACTCCGCCCCCCTAAGAAAGAAGCTTTGCCCACCACTGGAATCACTCCGCCCCCATGAGAGAGAGAGACCGCCTAACAGTATGATCACTCCGCCCCCTAACAAACGAGAATTGCTCACCGCTGGAATCACTCCGCCCCCATGAGAGAAAAAGCGGCCAGTACCGCATCAACAGTATGATCACTCCGCCTACTAAGAAAAATGGCTCTCAAAAAGCATCGCCCACCGCTGAGTCACCCCGCCCCCTCATGAAATACAGAAGGGGAGTGTACCGCCCAACTATAGGATCACTCCACCCCCACTAAAAAAGAAAGCACCACCCAACTACTCCTCCCCCATGACAGAAAAAGCGAGAACATAATGCTCAGTGCTAGGATCACTCCGCCCAACGCTGGAAACCCTCCGCCCCCCCTCATATAATAGGGCAAGTGTGTACCGCCCCACGTTGAAGTCACTCCGCCCCCACAAAACTAGATCCCAAGGAAGCACCGCCCAATTACACCTCCCCATGAGAGAAAAAGAGGGAGAACACCGCGCGCCGCTGGCACAGCTCCGCCCCCTACATAGGCTAACACTATGAGCACCACTCCGCCCATCTGAGAGAGAGCTCCGCCCACTCCAAATGAGATTTGCCATAGAATGAGATGCTCCGCCTCCATCACATCCTATTGGCTCACAATCAGTCTCACTTTGGCTATCATAGGGAGAGGATCTCCTCCCTGTGATAGCTGGACCTGCACGGAGCTCTCCGTGTCCCGGTCCAGCCCGGTGGATGGCTCATCTCTGTCACTGGAGGTAGAAGTTCAGTGCAGGGCACATAGGAAGGGGGGGGGGGGTGAGGGGCACACACCAATCATATCTGCAGAACTGGGCAAGCAGTCCCATGTGAAAGGACCTGTGGACGACGGGCACGTTACAGCCCCAGGTGCCAGGGTGTCCAGTGATAACAATCACCAGACAGAGAGAGAGGAAGGTACAAAGTCATCTGCAAAGCCTGCTTTCTGCTTAAACGCTTCACATCCCATTATATATTCACTGCTAAATAAGACTGTTCACAGGAAAAACCACCCCCACCCCCCCCCCTGCAACCCCAACCCCCACCCGTTCACCATTCATTCTGCACGGGGCTTTGTAAGTAGAGTAGAAGTCAGAGCATTGCGGTGCCCATCCAGGGGAAGTCTCCTAGCTGGACGCTCCAGCATTTACAGGTTCAAGAATTAAAAAGCCGCTCTCTCGCTAGCAGTGTGCAGGAGTTAATGGCTCGGCCAGCTGCTCAGAATCTCCCCCCTCTAGGACAATGAGAGCGAATGGCAGCGGCGGAATGTAGTAAAGATCTTCTGCCTTTTCAATAGACTGAATGCAGAGAAGCTCCAGCTTGGAATCCTCCTGCGGATTCCTCCTGCGGATTCCTCAGCTGCTGCTGCTGCTGCTGCATGGGGGTGACGGTGATAAAGATACAAGCGGCACAAAACATTTTCCGTGCTTTGCAAGTGTCACTCAGCACTTTGAGCCATCCCTTAAAACCACAACTCAAATCACCTATTTAGCTCCTATAGAGCTCCGTGCAGGTCCAGCTATCACAGGGAGGAGATCCTCTCCCTATGATAGCCAAAGTGAGACTGATTGTGAGCCAATAGGATGTGACGGAGGCGGGGCATCTCATTCTATGGCAAATCTCATTCTATGGCACTGCACCGGCTGCAAGCTCACATGGCTTTCTGCCTTCTACTACGGTAGCCCGGCTAGATAAAACAGTTCAGCTGATAGCGCCCCGCCTACCGATCTCTTTCCGCGTTACTTATTGGAAAAGCCGCCTAGCTACGCCAGTCCGGATAGCGTAAATGCCACGCCCCTCCACACGCCGCCTCTTGAAGCGATGTGTCTGTAGGCGCGCTCCCGTGTCTATTCACAACCCCAGTGCGCCTGCTGAGGAGACATGCGCGCTCCCGACGCACAGTCTTTTTATTGTTAGCCTCACTAGTATTGTATTCCCTCTTGTAGATGAAAAGAGCCATTAAAACAGAAAGAAATCACATCTATTTAGGACAAGTTTACATTGGCGCCAAAAGCAGACGTTTATACGGGTATTCCGAGCAACCTATCACAATGGTGTGCGTAGCAGCGAGCGATGACATCACATCGCACCACAAATCATCCGTCATCTGTTGTTTGGCTACCGTTACCGCTTCCCAAACGCCTCTATGTAAACGCACTGCAAACACGCCACAAATGCCTCACAAATGACTGTGGTGTTTTCTAACGCGTTTGTGATGCGTCCAGAAAGCGTTCATAGCTGAGATAGTACAAGCAGTGCCGATCCTGACCTCCCTGGGGCCCTAAGCAAAATTCTGCTAAGGGGCCCTCTACCTGACCCATGATGCCGTGAGCATAGGTGCCCAGAGAGCCTCCCTCCTTACATTAGGGTCCTCAGAGAGCCTCCCCTTACGTCAGGGCCCCTAGAAAGCCTCCCCTTACGTCAGGGTCCCCAGAGGGCTCCCCTTACATCAGTGTCCTCAGAGAGCCCCTCCTCAAATCAGGGTCCCCAGAGAGCCTCCCCCTACATCAGGATCCCCAGAGAGACTTCCTTAAATCCTCACCGCGCCAATCATTGCAGCCTCACCGTGCCCATTATTGCAGCCTCACCGTGTTAATAATTGCCACCTCACCGTGCCCATCATTGCAGCCTTAGTGTGCCCATCACTGCCGCCTCACCGTGTCCATCATTGCCACCTCACCGTGCCAATCATTAAAGCCTTACCATGCCAATCATTGCAGCCTCACCGTGCCCATCACTGCCACCTCACCATGGCAATCATTGCAGCCTTACCATGCTTATCATTGCAGCCTCACCGTGTTAATAATTGCCACCTCACCGTGCCCATCATTGCCATCTCACCATGCCAATCATTGCAGCCTTACCATGCTTATCATTGTAGCCTTACCATGCTTATCATTGTAGCCTTACCATGCTTTTCATTGCAGCCTTACCATGCTTTTCATTGCAGCCTTACCATGCTTTTCATTGCAGCCTTGCCATGTTAATTGCCACCTCGCCATGCCAATCATTGCCACCTCGCCATGCCAATCATTCCCGCCTCACCATGCCAATCACTGCCGCCTCACCATGCCAATCATTGCAGCCTTACTGTGCCCATCATTATTGCAGCCTAATGGTGCCCATCATTGCAGTCTTACTGTGGCAATCAATGTAGCCTCACCAGTCAGTGCCAGTGGATTACGCACAGCAGGCATCTCCCGCTGTGTCACGGAGCTCAATGTGAAATGTTATGCCGCACTATGACAAAAGTCCCACCCTCCTTCTAGACCAGCTTGTGTGATAGACAGAACACTGTATCTATCACACGAGCTGGTCTAGGAGGAGGAGGGCGGGATCTTTGTCATAGCGCTGGCCGAAGGTTTCAGTCAGCTCTGAGACACAGCGGTCTTCTGACTCCCGCTGTGTGACAAGAGGAGGAGGAGGAGATTGGAGCTCGGGAAGCAGAGCCGATCCGCCCTTGGGGGGGCCCCCCACAGCGGCGGGGCCCTATGCATCTTGCATAGTGAGTGTATAAGGCGGATCGGCTCTGGACACAGGTGTCCGTTTAAGAAGCAGTGATCACAGCACATAAATAGTTTATGAACAAGAGATAATAGGGGGAGAAGTGTTTGAACTTGTTCTCCCGCCGATTATCTCCACACATGGAGAATCCTCATAGAATGACACAGTAACGACCAGTTTATGAAGCTGCAAACTGAGTGCTTCACTGGCGATCTGTGTCAGAATTCACAGTCCCCGATTCACCAGCTCAGAGGTGGAGAATCGGGGAGTGAAGAGGGAATGTGGGGGATCTGAGGAGGAAAGAGGAAGATAATTAACTTCCTTGTGCCTCGTTCAGACACCCCCAACACTTTAACCATGTCCCCCTATTTTTTTTTTTTTATATATATATATATATATATAGTGTGAGTGTGAGTATATATATATATATATATATATATATATATATATATATATATATATAGAGTGTGAGTGTGTGTATATGTATATATATATATATATAATGTGTGTGTGTGTGTGTGTGTGTGTATGTGTGTAATGTGTGTATGTGTATATATTATATTATATAATGTGTGTATATGTATATGTATATATGTGTATATATATATAATGTATGTGTGTATGTATGTATATATATTATATATATTATGTATGTATATATATATAATATGTGTGTATATATATATATATATATATATATATATATATATATATATATATATATATATATATATATATATATATATATATATATATAGTGTGTGTGTATATACACACACATGTATATATAATGTGTGTATACATGTATATATTATGTAGGGGGACTCTTTATTTTATTAACATTAAATCACACCGTCTGTTCGTGTATTGAGCGGTGATAATCTATCACTGCTTAATAAACTGACATCTCTGTGTTTCTGTGAATTTCTGGTGCTGTAATCTCGTAAAGTCTCACGAGATTCCAGTATCAGGGGCCGTTCTCCAGTGTTAGAAGCGTTTGTAGATCTCTTCACTCCTCCAAGATCTACTCCGCTTCATAAACTGGCCCACAGAAGAGAAAAATCTCCTCTGTGAATGCCGGAGAATGAAGCAGTGAATAGATTTCACTGCTTCATAAATGGACACCTAAATGTCTTTTTTTATTTTGGTTAGGAAATAGAGGTGAGCAGCGATCACAGTCCTGATGACCGGCAGAAGACGTCAGAAGACGGCAGAAGACGACAGAAGAGGACAGAAGAGGACAGAAGACAGAAGAGGACAGAAGAGAACAGGACAGAAGAGGACAGAAGAGGATAGAAGAGGACAGAAGAGGACAGAAGAGGACAGAAGAGGACAGAAGACAAAAGCCAAATAGAAAAACATAAAAATGTAAATACCCCTATGACAATAAATTATTAAAATGATTTAGCAATATACAACATGTCTTTAAAAATATACCTATTTCCTGTAGCCGATGATCAGCCAAAACATTATGACCACCTCATGAAAAAAAAAAATAATAAATAATAATACAAACAATTTTGAAAAAGAAAAATCAGCCAAAATATTATGACCACCCCATGAAAAAAATAAATAAAAAAAAATTATTTTTGAAAAAAAATGTTCAGCCAAAACATTACCACCACCCCATGAAAAAAAAATACTAAAAAATAAATATTTTGAAAAAGAAAAATCATGATCAGCCAAAACATTATCACCATCTGATGATCAGACAAAATATTATGACCACCCCCATTAAAAAAAAATAATAATTTTTGAAAAATAATGTTCAGCCAAAACATTTTGACCACCCCACGATCAGCCAAAACATTATGACCACCCCATGAAAATAAAATAATAATAAAAAAATAAATATTTTGAAAAAGAAAAATCAGCCAAAACATTATTACCAGCCCATGATCAGCCAAAACATTATGACCACCACATGAAAAAAAAAATAATGATAAAAATAATTTTTGAAAAAAAAATACTTGAAGTAATTGTAGCCATATTAGTGCAATTGTGACAGAGAAAATGGGATTTTTGAAAAAAATGTTCAGCCAAAACATTTTGACCACCCCACGATCAGCCAAAACATTATGACTACCTCATGAAAAAAAAATAATAATAATAATAAAAAAAATTAGAATAAGAAAAATCAGCCAAAACATTATGACCACCCCATGAAAAAAAAATTAAAAAAAAAAATATTTTTGAAAAGAAATGTTCAGCCAAAACATTATCACCACCCCATGATCAGCCAAAACATTATCACCACCCCATGAAAAAAAAAATAATAATAAAAAAATAAATATTTTGAAAAAGAAAAATCATCATCAGCCAAAACATTATGACCAGCCCATGATCAGCCAAAACATTATGACCACCACATGAAAAAAAAAAAATAATAAAAATAATTTTTGAAAAAAATACTTGAAGTAATTGTAGCTGTATTAGTGCAATTGTGACAGAGAAAATTGAGTACTATCTGTGACACTTTTTTTTATTTGCACTAACATATCATTTTTCATAGACCTAAGACCTTGAAGAAGGGGGACACACCCCGAAAGCTCGTCCATGAAAAATGATGTTAGTGCAAATAAAAAAGTATCACGGACAGTACTCAATTTTCTCTGAAAAAAAAAAAAAAAAAAAAAAAAAAAAAAATTGTATAAAAAAAAATTATTTTTGAAAAAAAACTAAATTTTTGTTTGAAAAAAAAATTTGAAAAAAAAAAAAGTTTGTTTGAAAAAAAAAAAAATTTGGGGAAAAATATGTTCAGCTCTTTCAGCTAATGATGGAACTTCAACTTTTTACTACTATTTATACTTTTTAAAATATGCTTTTTAACACTTTTCACAGTTACTCCAGCCACTCCAGTAGGTGGAGGCAAGAACACTTCACACAATTTCAACAGAAATTGTAGCTTTCCTAGTTAATCTATCTATCTTATTTTTGTCAATTTAAATAATAATTATTTTGCTGACAATATCACCGCAAGAAGCTGTTACTTACCTAGAAAAGAATGATATCTGTATTCGATTGTTTATGTAAAAGCAGCAGGCTGGTAGCAGAAATGGAAACATTTTATCTCTGATCTGTTAGGAATTGTATGCATTGTATAGATTTGGCAGAGCCGAGCGCTGGAGCCATAGCAACCGATCAACCAATCACAGATCTTCCTAGAAATTTCAAACTGATGCAGGAGAAATGTTGTGGCAGTTGCAGTTGCCTAGCAACATAACTGATGACCTCACAGTGCAGGTCACATGGCCAATGACACTACAGTTCAGCTGCACCTGAGTTAGCCAGTCAGTCTACGGATTGAAGGCAAGCCTGAAGGTTGGTTTCTATTGAGCTCCAGGAGAAATTAGATTTTTTTGGAGAATGAACCGTATCATTAAAAAAATGTAATCTGTTCCTCAATTAATCATCAAAAGGTACATTTATGATCCATTATATTTAGAAGAATTGCATTGTATCTTCTTATTGGTAAACAATAGATTATATATCCCCCCTATTGGTGACCAGTGGCTTATATTCCACACCATCACTGTGTATCCAAAAAGGATATAAAATGTATTTGTGTGTAGTGCTGTATGATGGAGTAGTTATCAGACTATCACAGCACTGACACATAGGAATGACTGGGGATTACGTCTCATAGTCAACTGGTTAAAGTTTATCTATAGACACAGGTGCACTGTGACGACCAGTTTATGAAGCTGCGATCTGAGTGCTTCACTGGCGATCTGTGTCAGAATTCACAGTCCCTGATTCACCAGCTCAGAGGTGGAGAATCGGGGAGTGAAGAGGGAATGTGGGGGGATCTGAGGAGGAAAGAGGAAGATAATTAACTTCCTTGTGCCTCGTTCAGACCCCCCCAACACTGTAACCATGTCCCCCTATTTTATATATATAGTTAGAGTATATATATATATATATATATATATATATATATATATATATAATGTGTGTGTGTATATATACACACATGTATATATAATGTGTGTGTGTATACATGTATATATTATGTAGGGGGACTCTTTATTTTATTAACATTAAATCACACCGTCTGTCCGTGTATTGAGCGGTGATAATCTATCACTGCTTAATAAACTGACATCTCTGTGTTTCTGTGAATTTCTGGTGCTGTAATCTCGTAAAGTCTCACGAGATTCCAGTATCAGGGGCCGTTCTCCAGTGTTAGAAGCGTTTGTAGATCTCTTCACTCCTCCAAGATCTACTCCGCTTCATAAACTGGCACACAGAAGAGAAAAATCTCCTCTGTGAATGCCGGAGAATGAAGCAGTGAATAGGATTTCACTGTTTCATAAATGGACACCTAAATGTCTTTTTTTATTTTGCAGCAGAAGAGGACGACCGTCAGCAGAAGAGGACGACCGTCAGCAGAAGAGGACGACCGAAGAGGACGACCGTCAGCAGAAGAGGACGACCGAAGAGGACGACCGTCAGCAGAAGAGGACGACCGAAGAGGACGACCGTCAGCAGAAGAGGACGACCGAAGAGGACGACCGTCAGCAGAAGAGGACGACCGAAGAGGACGACCGTCAGCAGAAGAGGACGACCGAAGAGGACGACCGTCAGCAGAAGAGGACGACCGAAGAGGACGACCGTCAGCAGAAGAGGACGACCGAAGAGGACCGTCAGCAGAAGAGGACGACCGTCAGCAGAAGAGGACGACCGTCAGCAGAAGAGGACGACCGTCAGCAGAAGAGGACGACCGTCAGCAGAAGAGGACAACCGTCAGCAGAAGAGGAGGACCGTCAGCAGAAGAGGACGACCGTCAGCAGAAGAGGAGGACCGTCAGCAGAAGAGGACGACCGTCAGCAGAAGAGGACGACCGTCAGCAGAAGAGGAGGACCGTCAGCAGAAGAGGACGACCGTCAGCAGAAGAGGAGGACCGTCAGCAGAAGAGGACGACCGTCAGCAGAAGAGGACGACCGTCAGCAGAAGAGGACGACCGTCAGCAGAAGAGGCCGACCGTCAGCAGAAGAGGACGACCGTCAGCAGAAGAGGAGGACCGTCAGCAGAAGAGGAGGACCGTCAGCAGAAGAGGAGGACTGTCAGCAGAAGAGGACGACCGTCAGCAGAAGAGGACGACCGTCAGCAGAAGAGGAGGACCGTCAGCAGAAGAGGAGGACCGTCAGCAGAAGAGGAGGACCGTCAGCAGAAGAGGAGGACCGTCAGCAGAAGAGGAGGACCGTCAGCAGAAGAGGAGGACCGTCAGCAGAAGAGGAGGACCGTCAGCAGAAGAGGACGACCGAAGAGGACCGTCAGCAGAAGAGGACCGTCAGCAGAAGAGGACCGTCAGCAGAAGAGGAGGACCGTCAGCAGAAGAGGAGGACCGTCAGCAGAAGAGGACGACCGAAGAGGACCGTCAGCAGAAGAGGACGACCGAAGAGGACCGTCAGCAGAAGAGGAGGACCGTCAGCAGAAGAGGAGGACCGTCAGCAGAAGAGGAGGACCGTCAGCAGAAGAGGACGACCGTCAGCAGAAGAGGACGACAGTCAGCAGAAGAGGACGTCCGAAGAGGACGACCGTCAGCAGAAGAGGACGACCGTCAGCAGAAGAGGACGACCGTCAGCAGAAGAGGAGGACCGTCAGCAGAAGAGGAGGACCGTCAGCAGAAGAGGACGACCGTCAGCAGAATAGGACGACCGTCAGCAGAAGAGGAGGACCGTCAGCAGAAGAGGACGACCGTCAGCAGAAGAGGACGACCGTCAGCAGAAGAGGACGACCGTCAGCAGAAGAGGACGACCGTCAGCAGAAGAGGACGACCGTCAGCAGAAGAGGAGGACCGTCAGCAGAAGAGAGGAGGACCGTCAGCAGAAGAGGAGGACCGTCAGCAGAAGAGGAGGACCGTCAGCAGAAGAGGAGGACCGTCAGCAGAAGAGGACGACCGAAGAGGACCGTCAGCAGAAGAGGAGGACCGTCAGCAGAAGAGGACGACCGTCAGCAGAAGAGGAGGACCGTCAGCAGAAGAGGAGGACCGTCAGCAGAAAGGAGGACCGTCAGCAGAAGAGGAGACCGTCAGCAGAAGAGGAGGACCGTCAGCAGAAGAGGACGACCGTCAGCAGAAGAGGACGACCGTCAGCAGAAGAGGAGGACCGTCAGCAGAAGAGGAGGACCGTCAGCAGAAGAGGACGACCGTCAGCAGAAGAGGACCGTCAGCAGAAGAGGACGACCGTCAGCAGAAGAGGAGGACCGTCAGCAGAAGAGAGGGACCGTCAGCAGAAGAGGAGGACCGTCAGCAGAAGAGGAGGACCGTCAGCAGAAGAGAGAGGAGACCGTCAGCAGAAGAGAGGACCGTCAGCAGAAAGAGGAGGACCGTCAGCAGAAGAGGAGGACCGTCAGCAGAAGAGGAGGACCGTCAGCAGAAGAGGACCGTCAGCAGAAGAGAGGACCGTCAGCAGAAGAGAGGAGGACCGTCAGCAGAAGAGGACGACAGAAGAGGAGGACCGTCAGCAGAGGAGGACCGTCAGCAGAAGAGGAGGACCGTCAGCAGAAGAGAGACCGTCAGCAGAAGAGGAGGACCGTCAGCAAGAGGACCGTCAGCAGAAGAGGAGGACCGTCAGCAGAAGAGGAGGACCGTCAGCAGAAGAGGAGGACCGTCAGCAGAAGAGGAGAGGACCGTCAGCAGAAGAGACAGAAGAGGACCGTCAGCAGAAGAGGAGGACCGTCAGCAGAAGAGGAGGACCGTCAGCAGAAGAGGAGGACCGTCAGCAGAAGAGGAGGACCGTCAGCAGAAGAGGAGGACCGAGCCGAAGAGGAGGACCGTCAGCAGAAGAGGAGGACCGTCAGCAGAAGAGGACGACCGAAGAGGACCGTCAGCAGAAGAGGAGGACCGTCAGCAGAAGAGGAGGACCGTCAGCAGAAGAGGAGGACCGTCAGCAGAAGAGGACCGTCGGCAGACGAGGACGACCGTCAGCAGAAGAGGAGGACCGTCAGCAGAGAGGAGGACCGTCAGCAGAAGAGGACCGTCAGCAGAAGAGGACGACCGTCAGCAGAAGAGGACGACCGTCAGCAGAAGAGGACGACCGTCAGCAGAAGAGGACGACCGGAGGACCGTCAGCAGAAGAGGACGACCGTCAGCAGAAGACGGAGGACCGTCAGCAGAAGAGGAGGACCGTCAGCAGAAGAGGAGGACCGTCAGCAGAAGAGGAGGACCGTCAGCAGAAGAGGAGGACCGTCAGCAGAAGAGGACGACCGAAGAGGACCGTCAGCAGAAGAGGAGGACCGTCAGCAGAAGAGGAGGACCGTCAGCAGAAGAGGAGGACCGTCAGCAGAAGAGGAGGACCGTCAGCAGAAGAGGACGACCGAAGAGGACCGTCAGCAGAAGAGGAGGACCGTCAGCAGAAGAGGAAGGACCCCGCCATGTGAGAGTCAGCGTGCTTTCCTGTAAGAGCACAGCACGGTCTCAGTATCCATAACCACCCCTTAAACCACACTCCTGTTGTCCACGCCTCAGATTTTTGACATTACTTTTATCCTGGTTTTTGTATTAGCAGATGCAGGTCACGACTGTCAGATAAGAACTTGCCAGGACGACCGGTTCAGCATGAAGAGGAGGACGAGATCAGCAGAATGTAGGGAACGCCGTCAGCAGAAGGGAGGTACTTTGTCAAGCATCGCAGTCAAGGAGGTAGGACCTTTCACGCAGAAGAGGCAGGACTTTCCATTAGGTCATCAGGCATGAAGAGGATGGGACTTGTGCAGCTATGAAGAGGAGGTAACGTCAGCGAGAAGAGGACGCACGTCAGCAAGACATAACGAGGTACGAGTCACACGTGTCAGCAAGAAGCAGGGAGGACCGTCAGCAGAGTGACGGAATTAGACAGATCGTCACCTGAGTGAACGAGGACGACCGTCAGCAGCATGAAGAGGCAGACGTCATAAAAAAAAACAAAGGTACCGCTAGATCAAGACCGTCAGCAGAAGAGGAGGGGAGCGTCAGCAGAGAGAGGAGGATCCGGCTGAGCAGAAGGGATGGGACCTGTCAGCAGAATCGAGGAGAAGGACCGTCAGCAGAGAGAGGAGGACCAGTCAGCAGAGAGTGGAGGACCGTCAGCAGAATGAGGACGAGCGAAGAGGACAGTCAGCAGAAGAGGTGGACCGTCTGCAGAAGAGGAGGACCGTCAGAGAAGAGGCTGGACCTGTCGCGTAGGAGCAGCAGGAGGCGCGTCATGTCAGATGAGTAGGTGGAGTTCAGCAGGGAGAGGGAGATCGACCGAAGGACGGACCGTCAGCGAGAAGAGTGAGTGCTCAAGTCGTGGCAGCAGATGCAGCGTAGAGGACCGTCAGCCAGTGAAGAAGGCTGACTTTTACGTGAGAGTCGTCCGCTCAGAGAAGAGGAGGACCGTCCCAGCAGAAGAGGACGACCGCATCAGCAGAAGTGGTTCGACGAGCTCTGTGGCAGTGCCAGTGTAATGATGGACTATACAGAACAGACTCATGTCAGCTGCAGTGAAGGTAGGACCGTCAGCGTATAGAGATAGAAGAGAAGACGACCGTCGCAGCGCTCTCGAGGGATGTCCAGGCAGAGACAGCAATAAAAATCATTACCCGTCCTGACACCGGGGGGCTAACCTCCCCCAACCAAAATACGGGCAGAAAACAAAACCTTCCCAGCTCCATCCAAAACAGTATTGGCTGCAGTTACGCTATGAATGTCATTCCTTCATCTGTGGTACATAGTGGGAGGGATCTAAGTGGTACCCTGTCAGGTCCTGCTAGATTAGATGCAGCCTGGTCCTGGAATGTCGGCCACTCATAGAAAAGCAGGATCCCACAGACACGAGGCTTGACCCAGCTGCCTTATGTCTGTGGATGAATTGCAAGCTGGCTGGGGGAGCTACCAACCAGGCAGCTCATGAAATCCAGGAAATGTAACCTGTAGTGGCCCCAGACTCCGCAGGACTGGTTCTATGGTCCATAGGAATGGTGCCAGACACCAATGCTTTTGCTCTCACGGAACTCCAAGATAACAAACCAACGCATTGCAGTGGTTGAAAACATTCCACCCTAATTGGGACTTCAGGTGCTGTCAGAAGTAGAGGGTAAAGAATGGAATGGTACATAGTGGAGGATCTTCTCATCGAAAGTCCTGATGAAGTGAGTGGTAGACTTGAGCCCCAGGAGGTTTAGACTTGAAGGCCACCATGAGGAGGTGAACGAGACTCTCACGCCAGCAGAAGCACCCAGGTGAAAGAAGCAGAAGCGGTTTTGGAGACTTTGCATGAAAGGGTATTTGTCAGTAAAACGGACCATTGACACAATTCAAGGCACTGTAATGGGCACTTCATCAGACCATCTGTACAGAGCACTGAATAAAAGATTTGACAATAATGTAAAAAATAGAATATAAATTATTGAAATTTGAATATATATAGCATTTATATCACTGTAGTTTTATCTATCTATATCTTTTGTGTTTACACACTTTATCTCAGTGATTCTGTAACACCCTGCCCTGATATATAACGTCACCCATTACCGAGTGCGCGATCAAAAACAATACCCAATAGCCTTTTTTGCTTGACTCCCCAAAGCTGGATTTGTTTTTTGTTCACCATGGGTGCACTCTTATTTTCAACATCACTACTTCTGCTTTTTTTCTTTTTTTGTTTTTTATTTTTTTTTTTTTGTTTTTTTTTTTTTAATTTATTTAAAGGTTCAAGTTTCCCTCTTCTATGTGCTTGTATCTGAATAGTGCTAACTACCTTGATCACACTGCAAAAAGCATGTGGCACATGCAAACCATTCCAATTAGCTCTTGCAATGGAGACTGATACGCTCGCGCGCGCCTCCTCAAGCTGAAAATAGATTTGCTTAATCCCCAGCCAAGCATCATGCAACCACTCACCTGAGTACACCTTTCAACCCGCAGTTTCTACTCATCTACGAGTCTCTCCACATGGTGTAGCTGTCCTTCTTCCCTTCTTCTTTTTTTTTTATTCTTATTTTTTTTTTTTTTTTTTCTTTCCCTCTCTTCTTACTGGCAGACTATTGTTGGGAAAATTCCGTCGGGGGGGGGGTGGGTTCCCTGATGGAGGGGGCATGTTGTGGGGTCCCGTGGGTGAGGAAGAAATTGGTTGACGTTGCTGTAATGGAATAGTGCAACGTTTAGACGCGCCTCTGGAAGCCGCAACTGTGCTCCTCATTCCGCCTCACTGGACTGTGAAAATGTAAACATGGCCCAGTTAGGGACCACCCTTCTTTAAGCGGATCTCCCTTTACTGCATCTGAGAACCAAAAAACTCTCTATTTAAGCATGGTTTTTATTTATATTCAAAGCAGACCCCCCCACACCCCCCACCATCCTATCCATGTCTCCCCTGTTTTTTTTTGTTGCGCAAATTTGCTTTTATTTAAAAGATACAACCCCCTATGACATAGCATTCTAGCTGTGGCCATCGTGAATAAGGCTAAATGTTTTCATTGTAGCATTTACATCCATAGAAGAATCCATCTGCCCCTAGCTCACTTAGCTCAGCATGCATTGAAGGAGGAGAGTGTGCCTATAGCTGAGAGGGAAAGGAAAAAACCTCCTCCCCCTCCTGCTATCCTCCAAATACTCTTGTGATGTATGTCTCATATGCCGAGGCAAGAGAAAGAGAAACCAGGAAGTAACTGTAAGAAAATGTTAAATTAAAAAAAACTAAAAAATTAAGTTTTTAAAACAAAAGTAAATATTATAGCATGCTAGCATTAGGAAAAGAAGAAGCATAAATCAATTGTTTAAATTGGAGGAGTGGTGGTAAGTTCACTTTAAGCAGAGCTGTTCTACAAATTATGTGTAAGGTCAACCTTTTTAATAGATCCCCCCCCCCCCCACGACTCCTCACCATTCAGGCCTATTTTTAAAAGTGGATGTAATACTCAACCTATCTATTCCTTTCTAAAACTACTGTTAATATTGGTTATCTAGAAGGATATTTTACAATTTCCTCCTGACATGTATTACTTTATCTCTCAAAATGTACTCCCCGCTGTCTGCTTATGGAGACCTGAAAAAACAGCAGATTTTGTGGGGTTTGGTCTGTTTTTCCAGGGCTCTCAGCACCCACCCCCCCCGGGGCTCAGTGGGTGGAGTGTGGATTGTCAGACAGGACTCCCCGCCCACCTCTACATCTATCACCACCTTATCAACATGCATTTATTTTCTCCTGTGGTATTTAAATTACACTGAACTTCAGCTATGTTTTCTATTAACATCCAGTGAAAGACGGGAACAGACAGGAAAAGTCAAACCACATGACTCTTCAGCATGCCAAATCACGCTGAGGTGTGGAACAGCCTGTGAATCCTGGGTGGAACACGCCAATCCTTGCAGGCTGCTTGAAGAAAGGAGTGAAGGGGGGTGGGAATTAAAAAAAAAAAATATGCATTGTCTTAGGCTAGTGCACGGAGATATAGTAAATCAACTGTCAATCACAGCAAGGGAAAACGAAGAAGAGATAAAAGGGAAATAAAGACAACGAGACAAAGTGTTTTCAGTTTTGACCTGTTTTATTTCACTGAGAAAAAAGATATGAGGAACTTGCTCAGAGCCTGGGATTAACTCTTTGTGGCAAGATGCGGCCACAAGCTGATCTGAAATTCCCCATAATTAAAATATCACAACTCCTCCAAACAAACAAACCCACAAAATATAACTTTCGGTAAACCCACAAAAAAACCATTCAAAACAAAAAGATTTTTAAAAAAAAAACAAAACACTGCATATTACAAAAAAAAAAAAAAAACTAACAACAATACCACCACTTCAATCATCCCAGTGACCTCAAACAAATTCTTACCCATTTTATTAAACACCACACCACCCAACATTCGCGCTCACTGCTGTCTCTCTACGTCATTAGTCCGAGTAACCTGACCTACTTCTCCTGAACCTCCATCCACTGACGCTGTCCCTGAACATCTTTCTATCTCCTACTTGTACCTTACGTAGGTGCTATGTGTGTTACTTGTACCATGGTGTCTCCGTTGTGCTTCCCCTAGTACTGCATCAGATATTATCTAGTTCCATACCTTGCAGTAATCTCCTCTTGTCCGTGCCCCTTTCCTCCGCTGCAGCTTCTTGGGTCCTTCTAGCCATCTATGTCCTCGTACATAGTCATACTCTTTTACCTACTCATGAGAATGCGTTTACCTACATCATCATATTCTTACCTTCCTGCTGGTAATGATTATTACCTTTGTAGTCCTGAGGTGAAATAATTTCTAACCTTGGGATACGAACTAAGTTACCTGCACTGGAAAAACAACAGTTACTCTGTGTATAGATACTAGACTAGTCCCTTGATCCGTAATTTGTCTTATATACCTTGCAGATCTATGTGCATGTGTTGGTCTTGCCATGTCACCGTTCCGTAGTATATTGTACTGCAGTGTGACGTGCTAAAAGCAGTATGATTACCTATCATCATATATGTCAGCTATGCGTTAAGAGGACCGTCGCGATCCAGAGCCATTGGAGTCCCTGTCAGCGAGAAGAGCGGAGGAGCGTTTCGGAGTAGGATGACCGTCAGCGAGGATGAAGAGATGAAGAGGGATGACTTCGCGTATAGACGAGGGTGGAGCAAAAAGCCTGCAGAAGAGGAGACCATCTGTCTATAGCATCGCTAAATTTGAGTGACCGGAGCGTCACAGCTGAAATGAGATGTGTTAGTCGATACCAGAGTCGCACAGCGAAGAGGTCCCAGACACAGCGTCTAAGCGTAGATGAAGGTGACGTAGCGGACGCCGCTGATCAGATCAGAGAGGAAGGCCAGATGCGCATCGCATGAGAAGAGCGTGTCGCACGTGCACCCGAGAGAGGACGGTGTCAGACGAAGAGAGGGAGGATATCCCCGCGCTGCATCGAGAAGAGGAGGGAGATCGTCGAGCAGAAGGGGAGGCTCACGTCTAGCTAGTGAACGTGGCTGCGGGTCCGCCATTCACGGAAGGGACAGTCGCAAAGTTCGAGGAGACCGAGATAATAATAGAGGCACGACTTCGGTCAATTAGGCAACCCTTCGCAGAAGAGGAGGACGGTCAGAGTCAGTAGATGGAGGATGCCTGTCAGCCCCCGCATCTCCCTATGCGCCTTCTACCGGCATGGCTACCCCTGAAGCCAAGTTGGTTGGGAGCGCTTACTCTCTAAGTGATGAATAGAAGCCCTCTGGGAAGGGGTGGGGGGGAGGGGGGTGTGCAGAGGAGGTTTACGGTATCATTGACTGCCTCCTAAGCATGCGCTTCAATGGGAGAGTTTTAGCGAATGTTGATCGGCACACGATGTCCAGGAAAGGGTTATTGGGATAAATTGATAAATGTGATTGGATGTATAAAAATTGAATTCCTAATTGTCTGCCGGGTCCTTATTGGAGACAGAAAAGATGGGAGGGGTGTCTAGATGGGGTGTCAAGGAAGGTGTAGCGAGGCCCTCTTTAGGGCGTCAGCAGAGAGGTAGGACCGTCAGCAGAAGAGGAGGCCGTCAGCAGAGAGAAAGACAGGACGCGGGTCTGCAGAAGAGGTGGCACGTGCGAGCGAAGATATGAGGGAGCAGACTACGTTTCGCAGGGAGTGTAGGAAAGTAGGTGATCGACTTGAACTGGTTCAAGGTGAGTGTGAGCAGATGTAGGGATGAGACTCGTCAGCACGAAGGGACCGAGGTCAGCGAGAGAGAGGAAGGAAACCGTCGTATAGCGGAAACACTAGATCTGCTAGAATGTTTATGGAAAATGCTCGGCTGGACCTATGTCCTGGGGGGATAGCTGGGGGATTTTTCTTAGGTGTCGGGCTCTTGGCAGATCCAGAGTGGGCATCCAGTGGCCCATCTGTCATGGTTCTGTATTGTACAGAGGATGGTAGGACTTTTTATGAACTTTATTTGGGTTCTCCATATTTTACACCATTGGGATCCAATCTGCAGTCGTCATCTGTGCTGTGATTTGATCTGGTGGCAGTGGAGATTATTTGATTAATGAAGAAAAATGTCCCCCCCCCCCCCCCCCCCCCCCACCCCACACCCCCCCCCCCCCCCCCCCCCCCCCCCCCCCCCCCCCCCCCCCCCCCCCCCCCCCCCCCCCCCCCCCCCCCCCCCCCCCCCCCCCCCCCCCCCCCCCCCCCCCCCCTCACAAACCTATTGCACTGGGACATCCTCTTGGCTGCTGATGTGCCACAAGCCGAGCAGGAGTTCACCCTATTACCTGACAGCCTCTGAATCCAAAGGAGAAAAATCCAGGATCACTCTATTACAATCAAACACGGGTACCGGCCTAGGACTTTCTCCTCCCCCACACATTTTACCAGGCATGGGATAGGTGTACGCCATGGTCCTAGGCACAGGAAATGCAATTGGGACAGCCCCAAGTATAAGAAAGGTGTATGCCATATCTTGGCAAGGTGTAGGTAATGGCCCTGAGCTCAGGAAAGGGGTACATGAGGAAAGGTATATGTGATAGGGCTGGGCACAGGAAAGGTGTAAGCCATGGGCCCTGTGCTCAGGGTAGGTGTGCATGATGGCCCAGGGCACAGGAATGGTGTAGGCGATAGGTGTACATGATGGCTCTAGGCACAGGAAAGGTGTAGGCAATGAGCTCAGGATAAGTGTACATAATGGCTACAGGAAAGGTGTAGGCTATGGACCCTGGACTCAAGATAGGTGTACATGATGGCCCCAGGCAAAAGACAGGTGTAGGCAATGGACCCTGGGCTCCAGATAGGTGTACTGATGGCACCAGGCACAGGAAAGGTGTAGGCTATGGGCCCTGAGCTCAGGATAGGTGTACATGATGGCTCTAGGCACAGGAAAGGTGTAGGCGATGGGCTTAGGATAGGTGTACGTAATGGCTACACTATGGGTGTAGGCTATGGGCTCAGGATAGGTGTACATGATGGCTCTAGGCACAAGACAGGTGTAGGCGATGGACCATGGGCTCCAGATAGGTGTACTGATGGCACCAGGCACAGGAAAGGTGCATAGGACAGCCCAGAGTACAGGAAAACTGTACGCGATGGCCCCGGACTTAGGAAAGGTGTACACCATGACCTTGGCTACAGGAAAAGTGTCTGTAATGGCCCGGAGCTCAGGAAAGGTGTACACGATGACCCTGGGCACAATAAAGGTGTACCCAATGGTTCTGTATTTAGGATAGGTGTATGTGATGACCCCCCAGGATGCAGAAAAAGATGTAGGCGACGATCCCTGGCACAGGAAAGGTTGGGGTTAGGCTGGCTCCATCGGTACATCCTTGCATCCAGTGAACGTCCTCATGTTCTTGGCACACCTCGCAAGCTTAATTGGTGGATAAAATAAAGTAATTTTTGGGGAAAAATGAAGATGCCCTTGCGTGGCCTGGCACTTCTCTTTGTCCTGGGAACGGCCGCTGGTTCCCGCAGGGTGCTCTCACGTCTGGATGTGCGCACGTTGGAAATATTTACGAAATTTCCAGAGAGAGGAGTGCAGGCCTGATCTCCGGACTGGGGAGGTTTTTCTCTCCCCCTCCCCAGAAGAATTCCTTTCAGCCAGCGAGCTGTTTGAGGTCATAGGACGAGCCGTGTCTACAATGGAGAATTCAGCTCACAAAGAGCACGTTCAGCCAGGCAAACACAATCGGTCCACATGAGCGCATTCCAGGCCGCCGTGGCCACCGCATTAACCCCTCCACGGCTACGGGAGCTGCCTGTCCAGGAATCTGCAGACACTAGAATTGCTGGAATTCCAGGGCTTTTTTTTTTTTTTTTCTTTGGTGGAGAGCAGACATGGAACATCATCATATATGGGCCACTCTAAGGAAAAGGTGGCGGAGGGTTCGGTTAGCATTCTGACCACAGAGTAATAATCCCCCAAATTGGACTTTTGGGTTGACCATAGACGGACAGACAACACATGCCTGTCTGTTCCCCCCGTTTGCTCAAAAAGGACTGGTCCACTTTCTACAAAGATTTTCCAGCACATTGGGAACATTTCTAACCCAAGTGTGTGAGGAGCCATACACTGGTTGCTCCATACTCCATCATCACCAGTGATGGCGTTTTACAGTGATCAAAATTTAATTATTTGATCCCCTGTTTGCCCACTTACAAAGAAATGAAGGGTCTATATTTTTTATCATAGGTGTATTTTAAATGATAGAAACAGAATATCAACTAAAAATCCAGAAACACACATGATACAAATGTTATAAATTGAGTTGAAGTTCAGTGAGTAAAATAAGTATAATAATTTGATCCCCAAGCAAAACATGACTTTAAACTTTTCTTTTAGGCTTAAGGTTTCCGTGACCGTTTTAATGTGCTTCTTCTTGAACCACTCCTTTGTTGCCTTGGCAGTATGTTTTTGTTTTTGTTTTTTTTGTTTTTTTGGGTCATTGTCATGCTGAAAGACTCCATCTTCAGTGTTATGGCAAGAAGGTTCTCATCGTCATTTTACAATACCTGGTCCCGTCTATTGGCCCCTCAATGCAGCAAAGTCGGCCTGTACCTTTTTAGCAGAGGAACGGCCCCAAAGAATATTTACACCTCTGTGCTTAACTGTAGGGATAGTGTTCTTAGGGTCATAGTCTGCATTTTTTCATCTTCCATACTGGGCGAGTCGAATTAATGCCAAAGAGCTCAATTTTGGTCTCTGAAGTTTGCCAATGAACATCTAAATCGGGGATATGCAATTAGCGGACCTCCAGCTGTTGCAAAAACTACAAGTCCCATCATGCCTCAGCCTCTGGGTGTCATGCTTGTGGCTGTCAGAGTCTTGCTATGCCTCATGGGACTTGTACTTTTGCAACATCTGGAGGTCCGCTAATTGCATATCCCTGATCCAAATGATTCAGAGAAGGATTGAAAGTGCTGTGGGCAGATGAGACAAGGCCATGTATTGTAAAATCTTGGATGAGAACCTTTTTCCCTCAGCCAGAACACTGAAGATGGGTCGTGGATGTGTGTGTACGCATATGAGCGGTCCTTCCATCCAGTCTCCAGACTTTAATCCTATTGAAAATGTATGGAGGGAGCTGAAACTTTGACAGCCAAGAAAACCTAAAAGTGGATGAAAAACCCTCACATATACCCAGTAAATTGATGTGAACAGCCCCAGATGATACAGAGACAAAACAAATCTCCCTACAGAAGTTTCACATGTATATCTGCTGTCTTCAGCTTTATATAGTCTTTAGAAAGTTCAGATTGTGTTGGATTTTCTATTCCTGTTCAGCACTGCAGTGAAGTCTGGGCATACAGCCAAGACAGCTGATTGGAGGAAAGGCACGCGCGCACACACACACCCCCTCTACTCATAGGTAGAGACTTTCAGAGCGGTTTGTTGAATAGTTCTGCACACTGCTAATCTTTTTATAGCATCCTCCCCAAACAGAAAACTTGGGCTGCTTTTATCTCAGTTGACGGAGAACTTGTCAGATGTTATCATAATGATAACAGAAGAAAGGAGCAGGAGAAAGCCACGGGACATAGTGCTTTGAAGAGGGATTAAGAAAACACTGCAGATATATGTGCCCAGCTCAAATTTCATTAATCAGGTTTACATCAACTTTAAGGATTTAGAGAAGATCTGTAAAGAGGACCAAAATCCCTCCTGAGATGTGTGCAAACCTGGTCACCAACTACAAGAAACGTCTGACCTCTGTGCCAACAAGGGTTTCTCCACCAACTACAACATTTTTATTTTATTTTTTTTTTGGGGGATTTTTGGTTGATATTCTGTCTCTATCCTTTAAAATAACCCTTTGATAAAAATAATAGACCCTTCTTGTTTCTTTGTAAGTGGGAAAACTTACAAAATATGCAGGGGGTCAAATAATTATTTCCCCCTCTGTATGGCCACTCAAACACACAGACCATAATTCGATAGGCTTGTGCTTGTTTCCTTAACAATTTCTCAATTGTTCGCATCATCTTGGGGAACAACAATAGTATGTTGGCCAAAATGCAGTTATGGATGTATAGAAAAATCTGCAATGCCATGAAGTGTCATTCCCCTTGCTGGACCTGGTAATGTACATTAAACATCGCACAGAAAGGTGAGGCTCCGCCTTCGTGAAGGCAGCTGTAGATGGAGATGTATAAGAACACGGGAGAGCGACTCTGCTAATCAGAGTACTACAGCTCTGTGTAGTCATTATTTGACCAGATAGTTGGGGGTTCCTCAGACAAGCACAGAGCACACACTGGTGGCCATTTTTTTTATCCTAAACATGGACAATATGATGGGATTAGTGATGGAATGTACCGTGTATATACTCGCGTTTTTCAGCACATTTTTTATTTATTTTATTTTTTTTTGTGCTAAAATGCCCCCCTCGGCTTATACTCGAGTCAAGCACAGAGTGACATTTTCCGACCCCACTTGGTGATAGGAACACCAAATTTGGGTGTCCATCTGCAGCAATGTCGGGTCCAGAGACCCCAATTTTTGGCTGCAGCTAGGACATTTAGGAACCCTTCACTACCAAGTTTGAAGTTTGGGGGACCTATGGCTGCAAATGGGCACAATGAGGCTGCAAATGGGCATTGTTGACCCTCTTTTCCACTTACAGTAGCTGCGCATTTCTCACCCTAGGCTTATACTCAAGTCAATACGTTTTCCTAGTGTTTTTTGTGGTAAAATTGGGTGCCTCGGCTTATACTCCAATATACGGTATGTGGATTTTCCTGCCATGAACCTTCAACTGTCACTGATTCGTGACTATGCATAGCTTGGGGCACTGCTCTAGACCAGTGTTTCTCAACTCCCAGTCCTCAAGGTGCCCCACTCAGATTGTTTTGGAAATACATTTCCCTGATGTTTTGGAACTACATTTCCCATGATGCTCCACTACACTGCAGAGTGCATGAGCGTCATGGGAAATGTAGTTCCAAAACATCTGGGGTGCCAAGGTTCGCCATCACTGCCCTAGGTAATTACCACAGCCGTTTTCTTTTGAGGGAAATCCTGAAAACATGACCTGTTGGACTGGAGTTGAGAAAAACTGCTCTAGACAAACATTCAAAACGCCCATTGACTCCCACTGTTGGGTGCAGGTGGAAAAAGAAAAAAGCATGTCCTGGCTCTGTGCTGACACTCCTAGGAAGAAAGTCAAAGTGTCACACACCAACACAGCCCAAATTCAGAATTGGACATGACATGATTTCAGCCTGGCTTCATCCAGAATACTGACGCGTTTTGCCCCACCCACAGGGCTTGGTCATGACTAAGCTCTGTGGGTGGGGAGACATGGCTCATAAGATTTCCCCCCCAGTAGAAGAACCATTTCACACTCAACATGTTACAGTTCATCTATGTAGTAGAGATCAGTGTTAAATATTGCAGCTACTTGTATAGTGCCGTATTTACGCAGTGCTTTACATGTAAATTACAATCACCGTCTATTCATTTGCTTTTCTTCCACAAAAGGATCTGCCCCTCCCATCCCCTCCCCCACCTCATCACTGACGCATTTCACAAAAGGTCTGCCCTATCCCCTCCCCCACCTCATCACTGACGCATTTCACTGTGGGCTTAGGTTAAAATGTGTTAGCTGAGGGTCTGGGGCGACCGTTTGAGATCATGTCTAGAATGGTAAAGCTTTCCTAGGACCAAGTCCTTTCTTGGTACTGCGTCATAAAATTTTACGTGTCAATAACGGTTTGCTAAGACTAAACCTTTCCAGGTGAAATGCGTCAGTGCTGAGTTTGGAGACACCTTTTTGTGATCTTGTCTTGAACAATAAAGCTTTACTAAGATGAAGCCCTTTTCCGCGTGAAGCAGGTCAGCTGAGGAAGGTCTGGCTTTCTTCAGGGGATTATGCGGACCACCGGTTTTCAAAGCGCTCTAGTGATTAAAATTGATAGACGAGGTAGACTTGTTGTACTGGTCATAATATCCGTGTACATAAGGTGGTCAGTGATGAGTGTCGCGTCCCTACATGTTTCGCCATCAATGGCTTCTTCAGGGGATTATGCGGACCACCGGTTTTCAAAGCCGCTCTAGTGATAATAAATTCATATGTAGATTAACGATCATTTTTAATTCAGTACTACATGAAAAATATCGCATATCATGGTTCAGCATCCCCCCCCTCATCTCTCCCACCAAACTCACCACTATAGAAAAGTATTCATGCAGGGGCGCCAAAGGTTTGCCAAGTTTAAGCCCTTTCCAGGTGAAATGTGTCAGTGAGGGTCTGGGTGGACCTTTTGTGATATTGTCCTGAACAATAAAGCTTTGCCAAGACTTAAGCCTCGTACACACAATGAGAATATCGGACAAATTATCCCTTTTTTTTTTTTTTTCATGATAGTCTCCATATCGAAAACCAATAGGTTACGTAAATTCTCATTCAACTTCAGAAGTGATGGGGGGTGTGTGGGTGTGTGGGGGGGTGGGGTGTGTGTGTGTGTCTGTGTGTTTGTGTGTGTGTGTGTGTGTGTGTGTGTGCGTGCGCGTGCGCGCGCGTTTTTTTTTTATTTATTTTTGTACGAATACTGTACTGATTAAATGAAAATTGATCGTTCTGTTATCGTACGAGAGAAGTTTTCGTGTTTGTCCCTTCAGATACTTTGGGATGAACTGTCGTGATCGGCTCTCGAAAGCTGTGTACTATCAGATTATGGTACGATTGCTTCCAGGGCGATATTTATCATCAGATTTCTCTCATCGTGTTTATTAGACAGAAGTTCTTTCCTGGTGAAACACATTAGTAAGGAGGGTATAGGGGGGACCTTGTGTGATCCTGTGTGGAACAATAAAGCTTTCCTAAGACTAAGCACTTTGTGAGTGAAGCATGTCAGCTGAGAAGGGCTTGGGAGAACCTTCTCTGATCCTGTCCACAATAATGCCCTGCTAAGACTAAGCTCTTTCCAGGTAAAACGCAGTGTTGAGGAAGGTCTGGGGGGGCTTTTTGTGAGCTTGTCTGAAACAATAAAGCTTTGCTAGGACTAAGCTCTTTTGCAGTGGTGAGGAAGGTCTTGGCGGACCTTCTGTGATTCTGTCTGGAACAATAAAGCTTTTCTAGGGCTAAGCCCTTTCAGGTGAAATGCGTCAGCAAGCTAGGGTGGACCATTTGTGGCCTTGTTTAGAATAAAGCTTAGCCATTGAAGTTCAGTGTGTATTAGATGAAAAATCTTGTGATTTATCTGTAATATAAATTGGGGTTGCTCAAGTTTGGAGTACACTATAGAGGTTGTGGAACTACAATTCCCATCATAGCCCCCTGAGGGTCTGACAATGGTTGGAGAGTGGTGGGCCCCATGTTTTATATTGTACATGGATACAAAAGGTCCAGGTTGGCTCCTCTGCACAGCAGACTCTGGGCCTGCACTGTAATTACATATTTGTGCCTTTTTAGCGGAAGCAGTTACCGCCGGGCGTTCACGATTCATGGTGTCTCACCCCCCCCTCCTTCCCTGGAGCCCGCCGTCTTTAATTCACAAGCCACAAAGCTTTATTTATTCTGCATAAAGCCGTCATTATGTCTCCCGTCTGGAGTCACAGGACTGAAATTAGACGAATTCTGCTCAGAATAAACATGGGGGAATAGCCGGCCTCCTGTCATGCCGCGACTTGTCCGCATAGCTGCCGGGGGCTTTGAAGCCGGCGTTCCACAGCGGACCTAAAAAACGTTCCGTCTCCGGGTTGTTGTCTTTGTGGAAAATGCTTTGCGTGCGATCTGGTATGGTGGCCCCCTGTGAATTCTACTGGGGGCTGAAAAACCCAGCGCAGCCGCAGCAGATGACATTGTACGAGTGTAATACAGACGTGCCCATCTCTGCCCTGTGATTGCAGTTTTGTGTGGAGACTAGCAATTCAACTTGGGGGGGGGGGGTGTCACCAGGGAAAAAGAGCAACTGTGGCCTGAAAGCTAAATCTACACTATGGTCACCTTTACGTATATTGTACTACATGACCACATCTGTACCCCCCCCCCCCCTGACCATGACATTCCATTCCAAAACCATGGCAATTAATAGGAAGTAGCGCCAGCCCCTCCATCGCCATTAATAGGAAGTAGCGCCAGCCCCTCCATCGCCATTAATAGGAAGTTGCGCCCCCCAACCAGCCCCTCCCTCGCCATTAATAGGAAGTTGCGCCTGGCACAGACCCTGGTGTGTTTGCTTTGTGTATTCATTTATTATATAGACCCCAGTAATGTCACTGCTTTAAATTGAGGAGCTGCATATCATTTGTCTTTTTAGCTGTGCCCCCTTTTTATAATGGTTTATGGCTGCATAGCATAAGGCGGGTGACCCTCTTCAGTGGTGTTCTATCCAAAGTTCCACCTCCACTCAGGAGGGGTCTGAGATGATCCACTGCTTGTGCTATAGCTATATAGGCCCAGGTGATGTCACTGCTATAAATTTGGGAGCTGCATGCCATTGTCATTCTTTTATCCAGAGTTCTACCTCCATACATAAGGGGTCCAGACTAGGCTCCCACTGTGTCAACTCTTTCTATTCATTGCTATATAGGCCCTGGTGATGTCACTGCTCTACATTGAGGAGCTGCATGCCATTGTCTTTGTTGTGTATGACCCCTTGTTTTCCTAATGCTGTACTGCTGCATAGTATAAGCCCCCCGTACACAAGGTCGGAAATTCCGACGGAAAATGTCCGATCGGACCATGTTGTCGGAAAATCCGCCCGTGTGTGTGGGCTCAATCGGATTTTTTTTCCGCCGGAATTACGAGACCACAGCTATTGGCTACTAGCCTCTACGTAGTTCCGTAGCACGCAACAAACGTCACCACGTTCGACACGATCTGATTTTCCGACAACTTTGTCCGACCGAGTGTATGCAACACCAGTTTCGGACAAAATCAGTCGAAAAAAAAACGCCACCACCACACATGAGGGGTCTGGAGTAAGTTCCCACTGTGTAAAGCCTGTGTATGCATTGCTATATACAGGGGGTCCCCGACTTACGAACGCCCGACATACGAACATCTCCTACTCACGAACCGAGCGCTGCGGGGACCCTCAGCCATTTTCTGCCGTCCTTCGGCCCTTCTGTGCATGTGTGGCCAGACGGAGCCTCGGAAAATGACGGCAAACATCGGAAATGTCTGTAATTTGCCGCGCATGCGCAGAACGGCATTTGACGGGACATCGGAAATGTCCGTAATTGTCTGTCTGCGCATGCGTGGCCGATTTACGAACATTTCCGAGTTAAGAACAGGCGGACAGTCCCTAACGAGTTTGTAACTGTACAGTGCATTCGGAAAGTATTCACAGCGCTTCACCCTTTCCACATTTTGTTATGCTACAGCCTTATTCCAAAAATGGATTAAATTCATTATTTTCCTCAAAATTCTAAACGATACTTCATAATGACAACGTAAAAGAAGTTTGTTTTGAAATCTTTGCGCGTTTATTAAAAACCCAAAAAAATCCCATGTTCATCCTTGATATGTTTCTACAATGCACACACCTGTCTATAGAAGGTCCCACAGTTAACAGTGCATGTCAGAGCACAAACCAAGCCATGAAGTCCAAGGAATTGTCTGTAGACCTCCGAGACACAATTGTATGGAGACACAGATCTGGGGAAGGGTACAGAAAAATGTCTGCAGCATTGAAGGTCCCAATGAGCACAGTGGCCTCCATCATCTGTAAATGGAAGAAGTTTGGAACCACCAGGACTCTTCCTAGAGCAGGGACACCGACCAAACTGATCGGGGGAGAAGAACCTTAGTCAGGGAGGTGACCAAGAACCTGGTGGTCACTCTGACAGAGCTACAGTGTTTCTCTGTGTAGAGAGGAGAACCTTCCAGAAGAACAACCATCTCTGCAGCACTCCACCAATCAGGCCTGTATGGTAGAGTGGCCAGACGGAAGCCGCTCTTCAGTAAAAGGCACATGACAGCCCACCTGGAGTTTGTCAAATGGCACCTGAAGGACTCTCAGACCATGAGAAACAAAATTGTCTGGTCTGATGAAACAATGATTGAACTCTTTGGCCTGAATGGCAAGAGTCATGTCTGGAGGAAAAACCCTGGCCAATACCATCCATACAGTGAACCATGGTGGTGGCAGCATCATGCTGTGGGGATGTTTTTCAGCGGCAGGAACTGGGAGACTAATCAGGATTGAGGGAAAGATGAATGTAGCAAAAGCACAGAGACATCCTTGATGAAAACCTGCTCTGGACCTCAGACTGGGGTGAAGGTTCATCGTCCAACAGGACAACGACCCCAAGCACACAGCTAAGATAACAAAGGAGTGGCCACGGACAACTCTGTGAATGTCTTTGAGTGGCCCAGACTTGAACCCGACTGAACATCTCTGGAGAGATCTGAAAATGGCTGTACATCCTGATGGAGCTTGAGAGGTCCTGCAAAGAAAAACAGGAGAAACTGCCCAAAAATAGGAGTGCCAAGCTTGTAGCATCATACCCAAAAAGACTTGAGGCCGTAATTGGTGCCAAAGGTGCTTCAACAAAGTATTGAAGGCTGTGAATACATGGCAATTTTTAGTTTTCTATTTTTAATAAATTTGCAAAGATTCCAAAAAAACTTCTTTCACGTTGTCATTATGGGATATTTGTAGAATTTTGAGGAAAATAATGAATGAAATCCATTTTTTGGAATAAGGCTGTAACGTAACAAAATTGTGGAAAAAAAAAAAAGGTCCTGGTGGTGTCACAGCTACACATTGAGGAGCTGCATACCATTGTCTTTGCTGTGTATAACCCCCTCTTTGTGTTCATCTATATAGAGTCCCCCCTCCTCGGTCTAGCAGTTTTTTTTGGGGCCATAATTCGGTCACGTTGGTGTCAGAGGACAGACGGGACATATATGAATTTGCTGGGCTCGGAAATCTTTTTCTCCGGAAGGCCGCGGAGGAACACAAAACAAACTGTTTGCTTTGTGAATTCTCTGTGGTTCCTGCCAGGCAACAATGCACATTCCAGCGTACGCGGGCGATCGCCGAGCAGGCCGGCCATTATTATCTCGGATCACGTCCTCCCCTCCTCCGACCCACAGCGGGGCAAAATAGATTTTCAAGAGGGCCTGTCCGCTGTTCAGTATCATTGTGTGCAAGTCGAGGATGCGCTGCGTCCAATGAATTGTTGTAGAAGGCGCTACGCCATGATTTCTTGTGTTTTATTCACACTGACTTCATATTTCTGAGATCCGCTCTCCTTCCTTTGGTCAGAGCCGTACAGGAAACCATTATATATTATTATGGCCGGCTTTGCAATCCTTGTTGTTGAATGCCAGTCCAATCACCTATCGCTAAATAAAATGGTAGCTTACAGTCCTGTTTACATGTTACGTTTTGCTTTGCTTCAAAAATTATAACCCGTGTCCCTTTGATGGCGCTTCAAAGCATCTTCCAAGCCTCCATAGAAATCTATGACTGAGCTCGCTTACAGCACCTGCAGCTTTTCAGGGGCTTTTATTCAGCGTTTGGCTTTGATTTATTTTGGAGGTATTTGAAGGTATGAGCTATCCGGATGCACTGGGGGTCTAACAAGCGAACCAGAAAAACGTCATCAGCAGTCACTTCCGGTTCAAGTGTATGAATTTTGGGAGTGTCTGGTGCAGATGTCACATCTGGGGTGAAGCAGCAGGTAGGTGAGCGGGGTACGGACTAGAGTGGAGCAGTTAGCAGAAGGAGCATATGGTGTGCAAAGGAAGCACTGTAGTGGAAGGTGAGCGGAGATGAGAAAGAAGACTGGGAGTTACTACTTGGTGGGAAAACAGCAGAGCTGGGGGTACTAGTGAGTGAGGGACCAGCAGAGCTGGGGGTACTAGTGAGTGAGGGACCAGCAGAGCTGGGGGTTACTAGTAAGTGGGGGGGGGGGGTCAGCAAAGCTGGGGGCTACTAGTGAGTGGGGGGGGGGTCAGCAAAGCGGGGGGTTACTAGTGAGGGGGGGGTCAGCAAAGCTGGGGGCTACTAGTGAGTGGGGGGGGGTCAGCAAAGCTGGGGGTTACTAGTGAGTGGGGGGGGTCAGCAAAGCTGGGGGTTACTAGTGAGTGGGGGGGGGGGTCAGCAAAGCTGGGGGTTACTAGTGAGTGGGGGGGGGGGTCAGCAAAGCTGGGGGTTACTAGTGAGAGGGGGGGGGTCAGCAAAGCTGGGGGCTACTAGTGAGTGGGGGGGGGGGTCAGCAAAGCTGGGGGTTACTAGTGAGTGGAGGGGGTCGGCAAAGCTGGGGGTTACTAGTGGGGGGGTCAGCAAAGCTGGGGGTTACTAGTGGGGGGGTCAGCAAAGCATGGGGTTACTAGTGAGTGGGGGGGGGGGGGGTCAGCAAAGCTGGGGGTACTAGTGAGTGGGGGGGGGGTCAGCAAAGCTGGGGGTTACTAGTGAGTGGGGGGGGGGGGGGGGGGGTCGGCAAAGCTGGGGGTTACTAGTGGGGGGGTCAGCAAAGCATGGGGTTACTAGTGAGTGGGGGGTCGGCAAAGCTGGGGGTTACTGGGGGGTTTAATATTCACCTAAACTGGATGACATTTAGTTTCCTCAGTGTATCACAACTGTAATGTCTCTTCCTCCTCCTCCCTGTTACACATCATCACTGCTGATCTCCTGTAGCCTTTTTGCAGCCATTTCCTGTCTCCATGCATTCCACTGACAGCTGCATGGTGTTTCTCCTATGTCTGTGTAGTGCGTGTTTAAAACGGCCAATTGTTGTCTCCATTGGAAGTCTGACAACGCAGGAGAGAAGCGACAAGGACTGCCATGGCAGGATCACCCGGGGGGTTATTCTAATGAAAGCTGCACATTGTTAAAATATATTGAAAATGCTTTTTTGAACTTTTCTTGAATAAACGGGGAACTCTCCCTTCATCTTTCTATCAGTCGGTGATTTTGGTGGTGGGGTGATGGACCTCCCCTCCTCCTCCCATGGACCAGTGTGGATTTCCTCCACCGCCATGTCTCCAGAGTCGGCACGGGGCATCTGCTCTGTGATAAGTTCGTGGGAAAAGCTCGGCTGGAATCTTACACAAACAGTTGGGATCCCTTGGAATAACAGTAGAAGACGACACCCCGTCTGCTGGGGACGCAGCGATCGCCGGCGTGGTGGGAGTGTCCTCTGTGAGATGTTGGGAAGCCGACATTTCCCGCACTCGCTACGGCGGTCTTGGTTTGAGTCCAAATTTGAAAAACTCAATGGGTTCACTCGCTGTCCAACCAGATTCAACGTCTTCACTTTACTGTCACCAATCCACAGACCATACCGGCATGCCGCATGTGCTGCAGGGTGATCTGATTGGACGTTTTCTGAAATCGTTATCTGTTTTTTTATCTTTCTGCTGGTCTCTACCTCCAATCTCCTACACTTCTGTCAGAACTACACTTCCCAGCATGCCTGCCAGTGAGGGGGAGGGTCATGTGATTGGTGTGTGTGTGCTGGGATTACCCCAGAGATATTCAATTAGCGGACCTCCAGCTGTTGCAAAACTACAAGTCCCATCATGCCTCTGGCTGTCATGCTTGTGGCTGTCAGTCTTGCTATGCCTCGTGGGACTTGTAGTTCTGCAACAGCTGGAGGTCCGCTAATTGCAGATCCCTGCAGAGCTTCAGTCAGATCTATTGAAGCCTTTAAAGGCTATAAATTGATGAACTGTGAATGTCTCCTTTCTTCCATGCTGAAGCACATATGATGAAGGGTCCTGGGATAAGCGCCCATTGTGTAAACTTTGTGATGTCACTGCTATAAATGAGTGAACTGCATGGCATTTTTTTTTTTTTTTTGCTGTGTTCAGGCACACATGAGAGATCCGGGGTAAACTCGGGTATGTTTGCTCTGTGTACTCATTTCTATATAGACCCCAGTGATGTCTATATGGTATAAATTTATGAAACGGGTAAATTCCTGGTGTGATTTGCTGTATGCTTATTATTTGCTATATAGACCCCCAGGGAGGTCACTCATATAAGCTGATGAGCTGCATGCCAGTGCCTCTTCTTTGCTGTATTGGAGGAGCACACATGGGGGGGGTGAGCACAGTGTATTTGCTGTGTAGGCCTCAATTTATAGCAGTGCCACCACTGGGGTCTATATAGCAATGAGTACACAGAACGAACCTACAAGACCAGTGGCGGCTGGTGCGCAAATTTTGAAAAAAAAAAAAAAAACTGAAAAAAAAATCAATCGCAGCCACTGTGCCCATCATTTGCCGCTACTGTGCCCCATCAAATGCTGCCAGTGTGCATCGCCCGGCACTTACCTGTCTTGCAGCGGGTCGACGGCGGTGTCCTGCACGCTCCTTCATGCCTTCTTCCATCCTCTCTATCAGGCGTCCAATCACGGCGCCTGACATTTAGCAGACCCGAGCACCTGATTGTCTGTCTGAGAGGGGGTTCAGTGTTAGCAAAGCAAATTCCTTCGCTTTGCTAACAAACAGCTGAGTGAACGCACAGAATTGTGCCCGCTGTCACCTTTTTGGGCGCCTATTAGAGCCTACGACAAAAAACACCCCCCGCTGTAATTCAGGTGCCCGGCGACCATAGATAGATAGATAGATAGATAGATAGATAGATAGATTCATGCAATGCAGGAGAGCACAACAAATAGAGGCACTGGCGTTCTGCTCCATAAAGTGTTATTAAACCCACAACAGTAAAACCAGTCTGTATATGCAGGAAAGCATACTTGTTATACTCTCTGGGGAACCTAAGGGGTTAATCCTCTGCATTGTGTAAAAAGGCTGTTTGAGCCTGTCTTCTCTGATCCTCCCCTTCTTCCATTGTCTCCAATCCATCTGCTAATAGTACAGAGCCTTGGAGCCTGCGCATGCTCAGTTTGGTGTGTATTGCTGGAGAGATTTTTTTATTTTCTTGGTTTAGTGCATGTGATCCGCACAGGGCCAATCGGCACTGTCCATACAGAGGGTCAGGGGTCCTGCGGCCTCATATAACAGTCAGAGGGGAATGAAAACTCCTCCTACAAGCTTTAACCAGACACTGATAGACGTTGCAAGACTGCTATATACTGCTGATGAGAAAATGTATTTAGCAGTTTATATTTACTAAAATAATTGCATTTCCATGTTCTGTGTACTGTGGGAGACCAGAGATAGTGAATGCAGGGTCCGGGGTTTAGTAACACTTTAACCCAGGGGTCTCAAACTGGTGACCCTCCAGCTGATGCTCAACTACAAGTCCCATCCTGCCTCTGGATGTGGGAGTTGTGCTTGTAACTGTCAGCCTTGCAATGCCTCATGGGACTTTTACAACAGCTGGAGGGACACCAGTTTGAGACCCCTGCTTTAATCTATATAGTGACACCACTAGGGCCTATAAAGCAAATGTACACAGAGCAAAACACACCGGGAACTTATCCTGGACCCCTCCATGTGCTCCAACGTAGCAAAAAAAAAAACATGACATGCAGCTCATTAAAGCGGAGCTCCACCCAAAATGGAAGTGCCGCTTATTTGCCTCTGACGCCCCCCCCCCCCCCCCCCCCCCATCCCTGCTGCTACATTTGGCACCTTTTTCGGGGGGAGATGATTTTGACAGGTACCCGCTCCCACTTTTAGCTGACTTGGCTGCAGGGAAGTCACCTGGAAGTTCAGCCCGCCTCCCGCCGCTGAGCCATTCAGAGTGCAGCGCACTTAGTGCATGTGCAGTAGGGAACCGGCTGTGAAGCCGCAAGGCTCAACCAAGATGGCGGCGGCAGCACCCAAGAGCTGATTAAAAAATCGTCTGGGGTGAAGACACTGCTGGTAAGTGTCCTAATAATAAAAGTCAGCAGCTACAGTGTTTGTACCTGCTGACTTTTATTTTTTCCTGAAGGAGCCTGGAGCTCCACTTTAATTTACAGGGTCTATACAGCAAACGCACCAGAATCCCCCCCCATGCGTGGCATGCAGCTCATCCATCTATAGAAGTGACATCACTGGGACCTATATAGCAATAAATATACTGTACATACATCAAGACACACCAGGAACTTATCCTGGACCCCTCATGTGCTCCAACATAGGAAAAAAAATGTCATGCAGCTCGTTCATTTATAGTAGTTCCATCATTGGGGCCTATATGGCAAAAAGTACACAGAGCAAACATGCCCAGGATGTCGGGGCCTAGTGATGGCACCGCTATAAAGGAATGAGCTGCATGCTGCTGTGTTTTCGCTGTGTTGGAGCACATGAGGGGTCCGGGGGGGGGGGGGGGGGATCTTTGGTATGTTTGCTCTGTGTACTCGGTGCCATACAGACCCCATCCAGCGATGGAGCTTTTATAAATGAATGAGCTGCATGGCATTGTTGGAGCACCCATGAGGGGTCCGGGGGAGACCTCTGTTTATCTCACTGATGTGACCGGTCCTCTTCGCTGAGTGCAAATCTTTTATCGCTGTCGTTATTGGGGGGTGATCGCTTTTTGATATAGTCGCCCCCCCTTTATTGTGTTGAATCTCACAATAAAGTGTTGTCCTTTCGCCAGTCTTCGCCGCCTCCTCTCCCGCCAGCAAGGGGTTAATGTTTGATCTGCAAAAATATTTTCCCAAACGCTCTCACCCCATCTCCAGGCTCCGCCCCCGGCCGCCCACATTTTTTCCGTAATCGCATTCCAAGACAAGCAAATACACATCGCAGCGCTGCCACTTCTAATTCTCCTTAGGTGTTGTGTCACACCCGCTGGAAGCTGACACGGGACTCGTGTGTCTGCTGGAATGTGAGCACATGACTTCCTGCCTGTGTTTAAAGGGGAACTCTGCGCGGACTGTGCTGGCGTGTGCCGATCGTGAGGATGACATGGAGGGTCTACTAGTTAATGTTTTCACACAACATTCACCCCGGATTCACCAGATTTCCAATGGGATACACTTAGAAAAATGAGCGATTTGCTATGGCCCATCGCAGGACGATCGGTTTATTGTGTTACCTATTGATTGGACTCTGCCAGAACGATTTATTGCGCTACTTGTATACTGAACACCGGCCCATTGGGGTATTGTGTTACATATTGATCAGACAGAACTGGTTTATCTGCGTTGCCTATCAATAAGGCACAGACCAGTTGGTGTAAAACGTTATCTATTGATCGGGTGCAGACAAATTGGTTGATCTTGTTACCTATTGATTGGGCGCAGGCTGGTCTTCTTTTATTTTTTTGTGCAACGCAGGCTAATCAGTGTTTCCTATATCTCGGAAACGGGCTGATTTGGCTTATCGCATTACCTATCGATCGGTTGGCTTATCATGTGATGTATCAGGTTGAAGCAGACTGATTGGTTTATCGCATTACCTATTGAATGCAGGCAGATTGGATTAAAAAGTTTACGATTGATTGGACACAAACGGATTGGTTTATCGCATTATCCATCGATCAGACACTGACTAATTGGTTTGAACAATTACCCATTGATCAGATGCAGACCTATCTGATTTAAAGGAAAACTCCACCACTTGGTGTTATGGCTTTTCAGCTTTTTTTTTTTTTTTTTTTTTTTTGGGGGCTTTTCCATGTGTTTTTAATTGTTTGCACCTTAAAGCGGTTGTAAACCACAAGGGATTTAAAAAAATAAAATAAAATAAATTCCCTGCAAGGCAATGTCATAATGTGCTAGTACTTGCGGGTGCGGTCCTGTGATGCAGCCGGCGGCTATAGCCGCTCGCTGTATCACTCGGCCCCGCCCCCGGCGCGCCGCGTCATTGGATGTGATTGACAGCAGTGTGAGCCAATGGCTGAGCTGCTTTCAATCCATCCACTCTAGCCAATCAACAGCCAGGGTGAGCGGCGAAGAGGACGTTGGAGCGCGGGACTTTCGAGGGGTCAGGTAAGTATAACAGGGGGCCTGGGGGGGTCGGCAGTGTCCAGATGTTTTTTCACCTTAATGCATTAAGGTGAGAAAAAAACGTTTACCTTTTACAGCCCCTTTTTAAGCCCTCCTGTGCCACGATCGTTTCTCCCCTCACTTCCGGGTCTCTCTGGCTTTGCTGGGGCACTGAGAGCCATTGGCTCCCAGTGCTGTCAATCAAAGCCAGTGATGACGGAGCAGGGGGGCTGGGGCTAAGTCCCTCTGTCTGTGTCAATGGACACAGCAGAGGGACTCGGGTACGAGTGCCCCCATATGAGGCGGCTTCCCATAGGGGCACTGGCCAGAGAGGAGGAGCCAGGAGCACCAGTGGGGGACCCAAAAAAAGAAGGGTCCCGTCTGCTAGTAGAGTAGGTAAGTATAGACATGATGGAGATATAAATTTAAATAAAAAAAAATTTTTATATATATAATTTTTTTTTTTTTACCTTTACAACCCCATTAAAGCAGTTGTATGCCCTACCAAAAAAAAAAAAAACCTGTAAGGCAAAGGCATAATGAACTACTAGCTCATTATTGGCTCATTATGAAATACTTCCCTTAGAACGAAGCCCCCGTACCGCCTCCCGGTCACCGCTGAGGGAGCTGACATGTTTTATTCCAGGTTCGCAGCTCCAGCGCTGTGAGTGGCCGGAGCCGCGATGACATCACACCCGCGCATGCGTGGGAGTCCTCCGTTCCGGCAAGGAGCTCTGAATTTTCCGTTGGAATCCGCCGGATCTTCAGAGCGCATGCACTGCTGACGTCAGCGGCTGCATGCAAGGTGAATATCTATTCATTTTACCTCTATGTAGCCTTTGTAAAAATCACAAAAGCGGGCTGTACATTAAGCCTCATACACAACACGAGATTCTTTTTGTTCAACCCATCGAGTTGAGCGAAAAAAAAAAACTTACCGACCATCCGATGTTAGTACAGCGATCTCCCCTACTGTGCTGTTGTGTTCTGACAGGGCCCCCCCCCCCCCCCCCTCCAGCCAAAACACTCCGGTCAGCGCTCTCTGCTATTGGCTAAGGTTGCTGGTTGGAGCCTTTGACAGAAGCTGGAAGAACAGCCGGCTTCTGTCAGACCAGCTGCCAAAAACACAGGCCGACTTTCTGCCAGCGACAGTCAGGCTGGGGAGGAAAGTGCTAGATGATGCTGGATGTCCTCCAGCCAGGAAATAAGGTGGTCTCTGTCTGACTTGCTGCAGTTTCTAATGCACATTGTGAGAAGTGGAATCGGCTTAAACCATGAGTAGAGGAGAGGAGCCGGTACAACCGCGCCGGACTGGAGGGAAGCTGGAGATTGTGCAGATCTGTGTGTGTGTGGGGGGGGGGGAGTTGTCTGGTGTGTTTTTGGGGATGAGCTTCGTTGTCTGGTGGCTCGGCCTGCTGGGGAACACTCTCTCTATACCCGGGCAGACGTGATCTGTGTGTGTATGTTGGGGGGGTGAAGTTCTCCGCCATCCTGGAACGTGTCTGATAGGAGAGGAATGCGCCAAATGTCAAGGATACGCTGGGCACAGATAACTCGCCAATAAACTTTAGTGCGTTGTTATCAGCGGTAAACAACCCGCTGGGAGGGAGTGCAGCCGCCGGAGAGAAGAGCGATCATTAACCTGGATTATGTCAACATTGGGTAACCCTAATGCCGCCTACACACGGTCGGAATTCTCGTCGGAAAAATCTCTGATGGTTTTCCCGTTGGGATTCCGACGGAATTTCGCTCAAACACACGGTCACACCAAATACCGACGGTCTGTAACACAGCGGCATAAAACACGTTCGACAGCACTATAAAAGGGAAGTTTAATGCTTCCGAGCATGCGTCAAATTGTTTCCGAGCATGGGTCGGAATTTTGCGTGTCGGAATTGCGTACACACGATCGGAAAATCCGATAGACAGGTTTTCCGTCCGAAAAGGTTCTCAATCCAAAGTCCGTCAGAAAAAGACCGATGGGCATACACACGGTCGGAAAATCCGTTGAAAAGCTCCCATCGGACTGTTTCCATCAGAAATTCCGACCATGTGTACGCGGCATAAGAGGGCTCATCAGTGAAGGTGAATAATCCGGGAAGGATGGCCGGGCTTCACATCTCTTGGCTGTCTAAAGCCAAACATTGTCTTCATTTATTCTTGGATGGAGAGCCGAGGGGTTAGGACCCCATCAGGATTTTATTGCTGAAAAAAATCACCAGATTCATCAGTGTCTGGAATCTCGGGTGTCGGCATCAGATAACGATCGTCTGCGCTCTTCATATGTATTCCTCAGTGATGGGACTGGCTGCACAACTGACCCTAAACCTTATTCTGGAACACCCCCCCCCCCCATTCTGATCCACATAATCACATGTTCTGGTGGCAATTAAGGCAGGACATACATGGTGCAAATTTCTTTCCTGCAACCACTATTTGCACAATCCACATTAACACATGGTGCTGACAGGGGAATGTCTCCTGTCAAGCCATTGTCTGCTCCTGTTGGAGGGGGGGGGAACCAGCTATAGCAGCCGCTGGTGGTGATCGCAAGGGAATCCGGCAGACTGGCTGTACCCACGTTGATCGATCGATCAGTTTGGGTACATTCAGCCGGCCCATTAACGGTTCGATCCTCGGCTGGTTCCTGCTGAACCGGCCGAGATTTGAACGATGTATGGACAGCCAAAGTTTTATTGAAGCGTTCAGGTGAAATGCGTCAGCAGGGAGGTTCTCAGACCGGGCTTCTTTGTGCATGTTATCTGGAATAATGTTTTGTCGATTGTTAAGGTGAAAGGCACAAGACAGGGAGGTTTTTAGGCAAGGCTTTTGTGCATACAGTCCGGAGTAATAACGATTTATTGAAACGTTCAGGTGCAACACAGCAGAGTTTCGCACGTGGGGCTTCTTTGTGCGTGATGTCTGGAATAATTTTTTTTACATGTTCAGGTGAAATGTGGGAAGGTTCAGAGGTGGGGCTATTGTGCATGCTGTCTGTCTGGATCATTACAGTTTTTTTCTATTTTTTTTACTTGACATATTCAGGTGAAATGCATCAGTGGCTCTCAGAAAAATAAAGTTTTATTGAAACGTCATCAGTGTGCCGCTGTTTCTTTTTGCTGAGAAATAAGATTCCATTGCTATCCCTGGAGAGGTTCCCCCTGGTGTCACCGAGACAGGAACTGATAGGAAATCCTAAATGTTACAGGTGTCCCCAAAACAGTTATAGAGGAGAAATCTTCTAATGGGGACACCCCCCCTCCCCCCCCCCCCCCCCCACCTCCCCCCCCCCCCCCCCCCCCCCACCTTCCAATCCTAAAAGAACAAAGAGTTCTTGATGGGGCTACAAAGGGAACTTTTCTCAGTTTTAACTACTTCAGTACCGGGCACTTTCCTGGCCAGGCCAATTTTCAGCTTTCAGCACTGACGTATTTTGAATGACAATTGCGCGGTCACGCGACAGTGTACCCACACAAAACTTTTTTATCATTTTCTTCCCCCTACAAATAGAGCTTTGTTTTTTGGTGGTATTTGATTACTACTGGGGTTTTTATTCTTTGCGCTACAAATAAAAAAAAGACCGAAAAATTCAGAAAAAAATTAAAAATAATAAATATTTCTGTTACAAAAGTTTGTAAATAAGTTTTCTCCTTCACTGATGAGGCACTCATGGGTAGCGCTGATGGGCACTCATAGGCGGCACTGGTGGGCTCTGATAGGCAGGACTGATGGGCTGCACTGACAGGCATTACTGATGGGCACAGAGCGCCATCCTAATGGGCACTGGTGGGCATCCTCTAAGTCTGCACTGATTATCAATGCGCTGATTATCAGCGCACGCCCAACTGTCAGGAGAGCAGCGAATCGGCTCTCCTCTACTCACGTCTGTCAGTCTGAGTGGAGGAAAAGCCGATAAACGTCTCTTCCTGTTTTACCATGTGACCAGCTGATCACATGGTAAAGAGCTTATGTCGTAGGCTCTTTACCTAGATTGGAGCTGCGGCGTGTCAGACTGACATACCACGCCACCGATCGCTGCACGTTCCCGCTTATCCTGCTGGCCGTCCTGACGCCCAGTCAGGATAATGAAGCCACTTTCCGACCGACATTTTGCTATATGGCGGGCAGGAAGTGGTTAAAGTTCCCACCTATCACCAGGAGTCGCCCAACATTTCCTTACAGAAAACACATTTTTCCCCACAGTCGGGACCTAGTTATGTAAATGAGCCCCTATTGAGGGCAAAACTCCTTGGGAGAGGGCAGTCTCATCCAGTGGGAGAATTGATGCAATACTGTTTGTGTAGTGCTGTTAATAAAGATTATTGAAACCTGATCAGGGAATTGTCCTATCCAATATGAATTTCCAATTATATGGGACAATTCCCTGATTGATCTCCAATAGAACACCTGGTGAATGATTTCCTGCATCATCGATGGATCTCTGCCAGATCCAGTCTTTGCTGGGATGAGATGAGTGTTGTGTGTGTAATGCCGGAGCTCTGACCGTGTCTTCTCTCTCTCTCTCTCTCTCTCCGCAGGGATCTGTATAAAGTGCGGGAAGGGGGTGTATGGAGCCAGCCAGGCCTGCCAAGCCATGGGGAATCTCTTCCATACCAACTGCTTCACCTGCTGCTCTTGTGGTAAGTCCTCACTTTGTGTGTCCGCTCCGGCCCCCCACCTGGCCCTCGTGGACAGGAGAGGCTCGGTTGTGCGCACTCTCTGCACTGTGCCTGAATGCAGAGCTGGCTATGACGTCACTGATGAGCCTCTTCCACAGTGTCCGCCCCCCTCAGGAAATCCTAACAGGAAATCTCTCCAGGCTGTTCAATGATTCTCGCTGCCGACTGCCCGCAATCCTCAGGATGTGATGGTGACGGCGTGTCGCTGTGTGACCGACCCACTACATCAGCCTTTTGGATAAAAAAGTCTACAGTACACAAAAAAAATGTAAAAGGATCCTTACTTTCCCTTTTACGACGCATGTGGAAATCAGGCTCCGCCTCCTGTGTCTCTCCCTCCTAATCTGCTCTAATTTGGGCTGTTTTGCTTAACTGCAGCCAAAACTATTATTCGTTTGTCATGGATAAAGCAGGGAAGGGCTGTCTGTGTCCCCATTAGGTGGATTTGCTTGCACTTCCTGTCCCAGTGACCCCCCCCACCCCTCCAATTCTTGTCACAGTGAGACTGCATTCACACCTCAGCGTTTAAAATCGCAGGAAGATTTTCCGTGATTTTGCCTGCAATTTCAGAGCACCAGGGTGTGAATGACAAACCGCAGAACGCACATTTGAGGTGCCTAAAAATCGCATTGTCGTGCTGCAATCGCCGCCACCCACATCGCGTTAAGCTTGTCGCCCAAAAGTAGATCCTGAACTTTTTTTGGGGGGGCGAGTCTCACGTGATATTAGTTGCAGCGATTGCAGAGTGATTTATTGCCGCAAAACCGCACTGCGATTTTTAGGTGCAATTTAAATAAATGGCATCTCAAATGCGTTCTGTGATTTGTCATTCACAACTTGGCGCTTTTGAAATCGCGGCAAATCATCCCCCTGAGATTCAAAACAGTGAGGTGTAAATGCAATCTCAGAGAAGATCTTCAAAGTGTTGCGCTAGTCGGTGGCTGCCAGCCCTTCCGTATTGTACTCCAGACAGAGAAATTCTGGTTGCAGTTCAGTAATGTAGAACTATAGTCAAACATTTTGGATAGAGCAGGGGGGGTTGTAACCCCTGTCACTTTTTTTTATTTATTTTTTTCCCCATCTGTGTCACATTTTTAAAGATTCCCCTTCACTTCCTGTCTCCAAAATCAAACAGGAAGTGAGAGGAAATCCCAGCAAATTAAGGAAATCTCTTGTAGACCCCCAGATTACCAGAACTAGTGTCCCCATTGGAAGATTTACGCTCTATTATGTGCTGGGGGCCAACCTAAAATTTGGGATTTTCTTTTACTTTTACTTTCACTTTTTAATGGTAAACAGGACAAATAGGGAGGGTCACCCTCCTTAACGGGGACAGAGACGGCAATACACCCTGACATTCCTTCTGATCCCTCTTCACTCCAAAACTAAAACTAAAGTTTTTTGCCTTTTTAGTTACACTTTAGGGAAAACAACCCAGTTTAGAGTGGAGTAGGGGATGTGTGGGGTGTTTGTTTGTTTTTTTTCTTTTGGTTCAGGTCTGTGTAGTGATGTCATGCCCAGAAGGTGGAGCCTAATTTTCACACATGGTCAATGATGTAAATTTAAAAAAAAGCCTGACGCAAATCAGAAAAATGTCTGTATAGTAGAGAGAAAATTTGGCAAATGGTGATCTGATTCAGAAGGGCAAAGCCTTGTGAAGGAAATAGATGGCTGTTCAGTTTTCATTAAAAATTGCTTTATTTGGTGGTTTTATTCTTATCCAACATAGTTCAGAGTTGTATCCCCCTTTATCAGGGTTTATCCAACATGTCTCAGGGTTCTATCCCCCTTCATCAGGGCTTAATCAACATGTCAAGTTTATATCCCTTTCATCAGGGCTTTCCCAACACGGCTCATCCAACATTTCTTGCGGTTATATCCCCCATTATCAGGGCTTATCCATCATGTCTCAGGGTTGTATATACCCCTTCATCGGGTCTTATTCAACATAGTTAAGGGTTTTTTATTCCCCTTCATTAGGGCTTATCCATCATGTCTCAGGGTTATATCCTCCATCAGGTCTTATTCCACATGGTTCAGGGTTATAACCCCTTCATAAGGGCTTAGGCAACACGTTTCGGGGTTATATCCCCTTCATCAGGGCTCATCCAACATATCTTGCGGCTATATCCCCCATTATCAGGGCTTATCCATCATGTCTCAGGGTTATATCCCCCTTCATCGGGTCTTGTTCAACATGGTTCAGGGTTATTTATTCCTCTTCATTAGGCCTTATCCATCATGTCTCAGGGTTATATCCTCCATCAGGTCTTATTCCACATGGTTTAGGGTTATATCCCCATTTATAAGGGCTTACCCAACACGGTTCAGGGTTATAACCCCTTCATCTGGGCTTAGGCATCACGGTTCAGGGTTATATCCCCCTTCATTAGGGCTTATTCAACATCTCAGGCTTATATCCCCCTTCATCAGGGCTCATCCAACATGTTTCAGGGCTATATTTATATTTCCCATAATTTTAATTTTATCCAACACGGTTCAGGGTTATATCCCCCCCCCTTCATCAGAGCTTCATAAAAACAAGATAAATTTACACTTGTACACTAAGAACCTCTGCTCTCCTTTTCCTGTATAAGGCTTCACCCCTCCACATTGGAGTAGAGCATTTGCCTTGCTGTACCAGATTTCACATGTGTTTAGAGGAACTGTAACAGGGACAACTCAATTGTCATCAGAAAGATTTGTGTTCTTTTATCTGTCCATGTGCATATATATATATTATATATATTTATATATATATATATATATATATATATATATATATATAATAATATATATATATATATATATATATATATATAAATATATATTTCTGTGACCGACTGCCTTCGAATTGTCCATGGACTCCTCCAGGGCGGCTTTGCAGACAAAATTGTAATTTTGGGTGGAACACCTCGGCCTCTCAGGATCCCGGGACACAGAGGGGTTGGGGCTGTTACTGCGGCGCTGTACTGGGGTCCTGCAGCAGGTTCCCCACCAGACAGTTATTTGGGCCGCCAACGGCAGGAGGTGAGAATTCAGTGATTTTTGGAGTTCTCCTTTTAAAGTCTGTTGTCTCGCTGCCTTGAACAGTCTCCGTCCTAATTATCATGTTTCTTCCTGGTGGCGGAGGATTGCATTCATCTGTTATTTCACATTCACACCACTTCTTCCTAATGACTGCGTCATGTTTTGTGCGGAGTGCTGCCATCTGTTAAGTCGGAGAAAAAGCTCCGCAGCCTTCACCGACCTTCTAAAGTTTTTTTACATTTTGAGTTGTAAGGGGAGGTGCAAGTGAGGATGGGGGGGCAGGTCTGGGCAGCGAGGAGGGGGGGCGGGTCGGGGAGGGGCAGTTAGGGGGGGGCAGGTCTGGACAGTGAGGATGGTGAGGGGGGGCAGGTCTGGACAGTGAGGATGGGGGCGTGGCTCGGGGAGGGGCTGTGAGGAGGGGGGGCAGGTCTGGACAGTGAGGATGGGGGGAGGGGCAGTGAGGAGGGGGGGCAGGTCTGGACAGTGAGGAGGGGGCAGGTCTGGACAGTGAGGATGGGGGGCGGGTTCGGGGAGGGGCAGTGAGGAGGGGGGGCAGGTCTGGACAGTGAGGTTGGAGGGGGGGCAGTGAGGAGGGGGGGGGGGCTGTCCTGGATGCTGAGTCACTGACAAGCAGTGGGGAGGGGGTGGGTTTGGACCATTATGAAGGGGGCAGGTCTGTACTGTGAGGAGGGGCGGGTCTATACTGTTATAAAGGGGTGGGTCTGTTACAGTGAGTACTGGGCGGGTCTGGATGCTGAGTCACTAACTGCTAGTGAGGAGGGGGTGGGTCTGTACAGTGAGGAGGGGGCGGGTCTGGAAGCTGGGGTCAGTATTTGCATATTGAGTCTCTTTGCTTCTCAGTGTGTGGGATGATCTAGCGCAGTGATGGCGAACCTTGGCACCCCAGATGTTTTGGAACTACATTTCACATGATGCTCATGCACTCTGCAGTGTATTTGAGAATCATGGGAAATGTAGTTCCAAAACATCTGGGGTGCCAAGGTTCGCCATCGCTGATCTAGCGCCACCTCTGGCTGCCCTAATCCTCTTTTGAAAAATTAAAACATACCCTTTTCTTTTCTTAAAATTTTTTTTTTTTTTTGTGGTCATTTTATAACCAGTGTTCCCGGATTTTGTATAGAACTGACTGTGGCCCCAGTGCTGATCGGAGGATGAACTCGCTGCCATCATCTGCTGTGACCTACACAGGAAGTGTAATGGGCAGGAAATGGGTCACAGGCAGGAGGAGGAGGACATCCTGGACAGGACGGGGCTCAGTGACCACAGGAATAAACAGAACTCAGTGATTGCGTTCATTTTCTTCCCTCCATCATTCAGTCTCCGCTTTACACAGTGCACCCCAAACATAAAGGTTCCGGCTTTGTATCTAGTGAGGTTCCGGGTCTGTACACCCGCTGTGGGTGTCCCATTGAGGGATTCCCACCATCCCTCTGCCGAGTCCCCAGGTCTGTACTCCTGCTGTGCCCATTGAGGGGTTCCCACCATCCCTCTGCCGAGTCCCCGGGTCTGCACACCCGCTGTGCCCATTGAGGGGTTCCCACCATTCCTGTGCTGAGTTCATGGCTCTGTACACCTGCTGTGCCCATTATGAGGGGGTTCCCCCAGTATTACCTGGTATCACATGGTGCGCCCAGTATGTGACACCCCTACCCCCTATGTGGCGGTATACTGTGGGGTGTCATTCTTCTTCTCCTGTAAACTTGTGTAGGAGGAGTTCGGCACAACCAGGGTGCCGGTTCCCGGCCAGGAAAAACTGAGAGGAGGAAAGGCTCTGATCCGTATAAAACGTCTCCTGCCGGCCAGCACCACACACATGGAATCTGCTGATCCCTTCCCACCTTGTGATGAATTTTTGGACTCTCTGGGGGAAAGTTCCATGGGGTGACTCAGAGGGGGATCCCTGCCAGCCCCGGGAGGGGGGGGGGGGAATAGCGCAGGCACATGGCAGAGATTTTCCACCGGTGGAATCACACAGGTCAGAGAATACAGAAGAATGTATGTTTTTTTTTTTTTTTTTTTTTTTTTTTTTTTTATTATTTATTTATTAGTGTTTTTTTTTTTTGTTTTTTTTAATAAATAAAACGAATCCCAATATTTGGGACAGAGTTGTGGGCGGAGTATCTGACTTCCTGACCGCGTTCGGGCTGGTGATCGGAATGTACGATTTATCCAGTGATTACCATTTTATAATGCAGATATCGATGGTTTGCCACCAATGATTACTCATAGATGACCGCCGTTATATTGGAGCGTGTTGATTGGCTAGATAATCCAGTCCCTCCTTTTTTTTTTTTTTTTTTTTTCTTTTTTTTTCTGGTTTTCCCCCTCCCTTTATTAACATGCTAATGGAATTGTTCAATATTAAACGCTTTCCATTTTTATTACATACATTATTGTATTCCCAGTTTTCTTGTGATCTCTGCTCTTCTCTATGCAATGCAGGCAGATCATGGCTGGTGGGAGGGGTCAGCAGGGTGCGGTACATAGCTCCCTGAAAACATCCCAGTACTCCTCTGAAGAGCCCTCAGTCCTGATGCAAGCAGTGGGCTGGCTTTTGGGAGGAGTTATGCAAATTTAAAAATGCCTTGATGGGTGAGTGTCAGTCTGGAGGAGTGGGCGGTCCTGTTTGCATGCAGATCACCCTAAGGACCGCCCACATGTGATGTTCAACCTCCAGAATTGAAATCCAGCGAATGAATTGGGCGGGACAGCCAGGCTGGGGAGGAGCTAGATCAGGGATAAGCAAATAGCGGACCTCCAGCTGTTGCAGAACTACAAGTCCCATGAGGCATAGCAAGACTGACAGCCACAACCATGACATCCAGAGGCATGATGGGACTTGTATTTTTACAACAGCTGGAGGTGCAAGTCCCATCATGCCTCTGGGTGTCATGCTTGTGGCTGTCAGTCTTGCTATACCTCATGGGACTTGTAGTTCTGCAACAGCTGCAGGTCCGCTAATTGCAGATCCCTGGTCTAGATGATGCTGGAGGATCCCTGACTTGCTGCAGCTTCTAATGCACATTGTGAGAAGCTCACAGTGTGCAGTGAAATCAGAGGAAGCCATTTCTATACAGAGGAGTCGGTACAACTGTGCAAGTCTGAAGGGAAGGCCGGAGTTCACCTTTAAATCGGAGATGATTGCGGTGAGGATTAGTGCGCCGGTGAGGTGACAGAGCCCGGCTGCGTCACCCGGCACTCCCTGCCCTTCCTTGAGGGTCTCCGGTGAGGACCGAACATTCCTTTGTAGCTATTTAGGTCTCGGAACAAGCAGCCTTTTGTGCGAGCGCGGCGTGTACGAGTGTCCCGGGCACTGCGGGGGCGACGCTTTTCTGCGGCTTAGAATAATATTTAGTATGCTGTGCGCAGACTGCTCATAGATCCCCGGCACTCGCTGCGTCCTGCCTGCTCACATGTGGGGCCCCTCCTCCCTTCTAAATGCAAAAATCACAGCGTGAGGAGCAGACGGGAGCCGCGCAGAAATCGCACTTTATACCGCCGTTCAAGAGTGACACGCAGTGGAAAATCAATGGTTTTGTTGCTGGACGCAGCAGACGGTCTGTCAGGGTTTACATTAAAGAGTAATTCCACGTTTGAGGGGAAAAAAAACATTGAATTCCCCTCTGTGTGACCCTCGCTTCACACCTAATGGGGTTTTCTTTTTGTTTTTATTGCGTTTTGCACAAACGCACTACAGTCCATTTAACATGGTTTCCTATGGAACACGTTCACATCTGTGCGTTTTCTTGGGTCGGGGACATTTTTCCCTGCAGCAGATTGTGTTTTTTTGCTGCCAAAGACTTCAATGGGACCGCAGCAAAAACACGAATGTTGCTTTTATTTTTATTTTTTTTATTTTTTTAATGTGTGTTTTTTACTTTTTTTTTTTTTTTTTTTTTTTTTTTTTGTCATACAAACTTTAATGTATGACAAGTCGCAGCCCATTGACGGTTTTGACAGCGCGTATTAAACGTGTGAAACGCGCTAACCTTTTATTTTTTATTTTTATTTTTTTATTTACTTTGCATTTTGTGAAAGTATTGAGTGCTGAAGTAGCACCATTTTAAAGCCGCCTTCAGTGTAAACCGGGGCTAAGTCGCACAGATTTAAAGGGGATCCATTGAAATGAATGGGCTGTGACTTGTGCGACTTTCTGTCCAAAGTCGCATGTTGGGGGGGTTAAGCGTAAGGCTAGGTTTCCATTATTGCGGCCCCAAAGTTGTGCGATTTTACAGTGCGACTTTGCAATGCAATGTCATGCTACTGGTGAGGACCATGAGGAGAACAAGTTGCACCAGTCAGAACAAAGTAGTACAAAAACCTTTTTTGGAGTCGCCGCGACTTGAGTCGCACCAATTAGAACGGGGACCATTGAAATGCATGAAATTTGACTTGTCATGCGACTTCACATGTGTCAAGTCGCACAGCAACTCGCAGTAGTGGAAACGGAAGCTTTAGGGATAGCATTCTAACCCCAACATTTATGCTGACCTTTAACCCCAACATGTAACTTTGGACACATTAAAGTTTGTATAACAAGTCGCAGCCCAATGACTGTTTTGACAGCGCGTATTAAACGTGTGAAACGTGTCAACTTTTTTTTTTTTTTTTTTTTCCCTCCCCTGCCAATATGCCTTGTGCCTGTTTTTCTTTTTTATTGATGATTTTTGGAATAAAGAAGCTTTTATCTGCATTATATGGGTGCGCAGCCGTCTAATCTTCTTTCTTCACAAGTCGCAGCCCATTGATGCCAATTGATCCCCTGCAAGTCTATGCGACTTAGCCCCCGGTTCACACCAAATGCGGCTTTGACAACGTACTACTTCTGCGTGAGTGCAAAGCCACCGGTCGTTGCAATGATTTTAAATTTTTTTTTTTTTTTTTTTTGTGCGGCTTGCCGACATCTCTGCGACTCCATGCACAGGTGTCTATGCAAATCGCACATGAAATCGACAAAAATAGTGCAGGAACCTTCTTCCAGATCCTTACATGATGGCGTCGCATCGATTTGAGCGGATTTCATAGGGTGTGACTTAGAGTGGCAGCACTTTAGAAAGGTTCCTGCACTACTTTGAGACTTTGAGTTCCAGAGAATGTAAAGTCGCATCAAAGTCGCACTCGGTACATTTTCTATTGGCCAAAATAACTGCAGCACACATAGGTGAATGAGACTTGTATAGCGATTCCTATGCGAACTGAATCGCCTCAGGTGTGAACCTGGCCTAAGTTGCAAGGATTTTAACAAACTTTATTGTGGATTCCTACGTTTTGTTAGGAAATCGCTGTTTGTTTGTTTGTCTCCATGTGTAGAGTGGATCGACATGGGAGTGACTTTCATTATCGATCAGCTGCTGCACCTGCAGGGCTCTAATAAGGAAAGTAGCAGGGTCTGCATCCCTTTTTTAGATGTCATTTCTCTTTGGGAGTATCTCACAAAAAATGACATTTTTGTTTCAGGGGATGCCTAAAATCTGATCTTAGTGCAGACTTCTGGGGAAATCAGTCAGCCAATCGCACAAGCAGGAAATGAAGGTAGGGATCTATTTCCAGGCACATAATCCCTGGTAGGTACAGATAACATTTGTTGTCTTGTACCGGTTCTTGAAGTACCCTGCGATCTCTGACGTTTTCTTCATGTTGCTGACAGTACAGACCGGACTGTGATTGGATCAGTAGGAAGATGCCACAGGGGCCACTGTGTATGCCGGATACCTCATGAGCCTGCACATGCATACCAGAACAAGAAGGTTTTATCAGTTTAGCTCTGGGGGGAGGAGACGAGATCCTCGGTTGTGGTTTTAATTGATGGCTGTCTTGTCACCAGGAAGATTTGTCCTGTGTGGTCACTCAGACAGGAAGTGAGAGGGAATCTTCCCAATGGGGACACAGGCTGCAGAGCTCTGCTGTCTATTCATATGTCAGGCAGGTGGTGGTGGGAGAAACGGGATGTAGAGGAATCCGGGATGCATCTGTTGTGTGCGTCTCCTTCCTGCGGGATGTGTGTAGTAAACCCTTTTTCCGCGTGTGTTCAGTGCCGTTTTTATTTCTCAGCATGCTGGACTCTCCCGTTTTTGTGCACAAGTCCATGTAAAGCTGGTCTGTCCTCCGCCGGTGAGTGACTGGATCCAGCAGGATGGAGGTGTTGGGTCGTTTTCTCATCCCCCCCCCTACACGGCCACTTCCTGTGGGGGGCGACACTGTGCTGATCTACCCTGTTATATTGCTATAAAAACTACTGGAGTACCTGGAGGGAAAAATCACACAGGAAGAACATGCAAACTCCATGCAGGTAGGTCCCAGCTGGGATTTTAAGCAAAGACCCCAGTGCTGCAAGGCAGGAGTGCTAAACACTAAGCCACTATGTATATGCTGATTTTATACTCCTTTTGTGATCTGATGTTTATATTTTTTGCACTGCATGGGCTTATCAGTCTGGGATCTGGGACTGCGGACGATCCCGGCCCTGAAGAAGTGTGCGCAGTCTATGAGACGCGTCAATGTGATTTTGTGTATATCTGAGAATTGCGTCAATGAAATGTGAAATCCTCTCCGATGTGATGGGTGGATGTAGATCGCATGGTAAATGTCCCAAAACTTTCCTTTGTCGGATGCGGACGGTGGTCCGGATGCTTTATAATGTCTGGTTCTTATGAAATGATTGTACGGCTGTCAGTGCTAAATGAGGGATCTGATTGGTCAGATTTTTTCCTGCTGTGTTATGGGAGTCTCACTGATCCCTCTTTGTGTTCCTTCCATCAGGGAGAAGATTACGGGGGAAGGCCTTCTACAACGTCAACGGAAAAGTCTACTGCGAGGAAGATTTCCTGGTGAGTGCGGCAACTTTCCGGTGTGTACATGGATGGGGGTTAGAGGAGGAAATGTTGGCGCTGAAACCGAAAATGCAGCAGGGTGCACTTGGCCGAAACCCAAAACCAACAGTTAAAAAAATGATTATATATATATATATATATATATATATATATATATATATATATATATATATATATATATATAATTATATTTACACATATACACACACATATATATATATATATATATATATATATATATATATATATATATATATATAATTATGTATATGTGTGTGTGTGTATGTGTAATATAATAAAAAAAAATATATATATATATATATGTATATGTATATATATATGTATATGTATAATAAAAAAAAAAAAAAATATATATATATATATATATATATATATATATATATATAAAATATATTATATATATATATATATACACATAAAAAAAAATAATATATATATATATATATATATATATATATATATATAATAAAAAAAAAATATATATTATATATAATATTAATTATTATATATATATATTATTCGTCTTTTTTAATTCATATCATGAATTTCTAAATGGATGTGAATTTATTGTTGGCCATTATTGCCACCTTTTTTTTAGCTGCATTTTTGGTCAGTTACAAATAAAATCGCACCTCCCTATTGAAAACGAAGCAAGAATGCATCAATAACTCACCTGTTATGTTTTTGATGCGGTTTTTGAGTCACGTAGTCTATGAAAAACACACCATAATCACAGTAGAATCGCAGTGAAATCGCTGCACAATCGCTTGCGTTTTTGGCACCTTTTTTTTCTCTTATCGGCAAAATGCCCATAACTCCATATTCGGCCGATTTTTTTTTTTTTTTTTTTTTTTTTTTTTATATTTTTGCTGCTGAAATTTCGGTGCTTCTCTATTGGGGATGAGGCATTGCTGCAGCTCACAGATGGAGAGTGTGCCCAGCTAGGTGGGGGGGGGCATTGCTGCAGCTCACAGATGGAGAGTGTGCCCAGCTAGGTGGGGGGGGGGGGGGCATTGTTGCAGCTCACAGCCTGACTTGGGGGAGAGTGTGCCCAGCTTGTGGGGTGGCATTGCTGCAGCTCAGACAGTGTGGGGGGTGGTGGAGAACATTGCCATACAGCTCACAGACACACAGTTTGCCCAGCTAAGAGGGTGGTGGGGAAGTGGAGGCGTACTGCTGCAGCTCACAATGTACCCAGCTAGGGGGGTGGTTGGGGGCACTTCTGCAGCTCAGTCTGGCTGGCAGGAGTAGAGGATGTCTTAGCTAGGGGGTGTCTTAGCTGTAGCTCACAGAAGGGAGAGTTTTCCAAACTGTGAGGAGGGGGGGGGGGGGGGCACTGCTGCTCGCAGGTGGGAGTCTCCAGATGTGGGGAGGGGGGGCACTGCTATGGTGTGCAGGTGGAAAGTGCCCAGCTGTGAGGGGGGTACTGCTGCAGTCTGGCTGACAGGTCGAGTGTGTCTTGCAAGTCGCAGACAGCATGCCCAGCTGGGGGAATGGGGGACACTAATGCAGCTCACAGTCAGGCTGGCAGGGGTAGGGTGAGTCTTGGCTATGGGGTGGTGGTTAGGCATTTCTGCGGCTTGCAGATGGAGAGTGCCCAGCTTTGGGGGCATGTGGGGCACTGCTTAAGCTTGCAGTCTGGCTGGCAGGGGCAGAGCGTGTCCCAGCTGGGGAGGGCATTGCAGATCGCAGCACAGGGGCAGATTTGACAGATTTTTTATTTGTCATCCTTGTGACACGGGGAGGGCGTGGGATGGGAAATGATAGAAGGGGGCAGGGCGGGTCATTTCACTATCCCAGGCCCGGGGCACAGACATTCCCAGGGACAAGCCGTCAGCCAGAGAACACTTCCTATTGGCTTCTTTACTCCTCGAGGAATTATACTTTTGTCCCCAACAGCTGGAGGAGCACAGGGGCCCAGATGTGGCTCAGGGGCCAGTAACGCATTCCATTCCCGAAGCCAGGAGCCCCTGTGCCAGGCAGGCAGTAAAGTAGGAGGTGTCAGTGCCGGGCCCCAGCGATGGATCTGAACTCCTCACCCATAGTCCTCTCCGTTCTGCTCCTCCGGGCTTCTTCCCGTACAGTAAAAGATGTGACCCCCCCCCCCCCCATCACACACACTCCAGGACAGCCGGGGACAACCCTCACAAAGACATGGAGGGAGTGGGAAAAGGACCCTTGTGGAAGCTGAGCCCGGGGGCCCCGGTGCTGCAGGGCCACGCTTTGCTGCCTCCCTTTTATGCACCTGGTTAGAATGAATTTGTAATCAATCGTTTTCATACAACATTCTGAAGTGATCGGCCCCCCCGGCTTTTCATTTTTTCCTTTTTAGTTTTCAGCTATGGGTCACCGATCTGTGTGTGTGTGGGGCCCCTATTGGTTGGTTCCATGGGGCCCCACAGAGGAGGAAGTGAACATTGGCACATTGGCTTCCCAGCTGGTATTTCGGCTGACAAAGCGGTGATCTCGCCCACATCTGGGCACAGACACCGACGGGCTTTACTGGTTTTGTCTGCCGCGTGTCTTCCGGGTAAACAATGCTCCTTTGTTGGCGGCTCCAGAGACGACCGATATTATTACTGCTGTCTCTGAGCCGCGGGCGCTGCGGTGGGAGGTGAGGGGTTAACGAAACTTGTGGCCGGTGACTCATTATTTGTGGAAATGAGCGGATTATATGTTATCCTACCCGGGTATGTGAGGGGAGGGGGGGGGGGGGGGGATACTGAGCCCTGTGTTGGAGGGGGGGCATTAGAGCCTTGCCTTGGCTCTGGGGGGGGCAATCACACTGAGCCCTCTGTGGTTGGGGGGGGGAGTTGAGCCCTCGGGGGGGTGGGGGTTGGATGCTGAGCCCTCGGGGGGGAGACAATGACACTGATTCCTCTGTTGGTAGGGGATGCTGAGCCCTGTGTGGGGGACGACACTGAGCCCTCTGTGGTTGGGGGGGGGGGGGGCGACGACACTGAGCCCTCTGTGGTTGGGGAATGCTCGCTCCTCTGTGGGGGACGACACTGAACCCTCTGTGGTTGGGGGGGGGGGATGCTCACTCCTCTGTTGGGGATGACGCTGAGCCTTTGGGGGGGGGGGGGGGGTTGGGAAAGCTCGGTCATCTGTGGGGGACAACGACACTGAGCCCTCTGTGATTGGGGGGGCTGCACTGAGCCCTCTGTGGTTGGGGGGGGGGTGCCCACTCCTCTGTGGGGGATGACACTGAGCCTTTGGGGGGGGGGGGGTTGGGGATGGTCACTCCTCTGTGGGGGCCGACACTGAGCCCTCTGTGATTAGGGGGGGCTGCACTGAGCCCTCTGTGGTTGGGGGGGGGGGGGGGGGAGACGACACTGAGTCCTCTGTGGTTAGGGGGGTATGCCCACTCCTCCTGTGGAGGATGGCACAGAGCCTTTGGGGGGGTTGGGGATGCTCGCTCCTCTGTGGGGGACAACGACACTGAGCCCTCTGTGATTGGGGGGGGGGGGCTGCACTGAGCCCTCTGTGGTTGGGGGGGTGGTGCTCACTCCTCTGTGGGGGATGACACTGAGCCTTTGGGGGGGTTTGGGATGCTCGCTCCTCTGTGGGGGACGACGACAGAGCCCTCTGTAATTGGGGGGGGGGGGGGCTGCACGGAGCCCTCTGTGGTTGGGGGGGGGGGGGGGGGGGGTGCTCACTCCTCTGTGGGGGATGACACTGAGTCTTTGGGGGGGTTTGGGATGCTCGCTCCTCTGTGGGGGGGGGGGGGAGCCCTGGGGGGGGGGGGGGGGGGGGTGGTGGGGGGGGGGGGGGGTGGGTGGGGGGGGGGGGGGGTGGGGGGGGGGGGGGGGGGGTGGGGGGGGGGGGGGGGGGGGGGGGCGTGGGTGGGTGGGGGGGGGGGGGGGGGGGGGGGGGGGGGGGGTGGGGGGTGGGGGGGGGGGGGGGGGGGGGGGGGGGGGGGGGGGGGGGGGGGCGGTGGGGGGGGGGGTGGGTGGGGGGGGGGGGGGGGGTGGGGGGTGGGGGGGGGGGGGGGGTGGGGGCTTGGGGGGGGGGGGGGGGGGGTGGAGGGGGGTGGGGGGGGGGGGGGGGGGGGGGGGGGGGGGGGGGGCGGGGGGGGGGGGGGGGGGGGGGGGGGGGGGGGGGGGGGGGGGGGGGGTGGGGGGGGGGGGGGGGGGGGGGGGGGGGGGGGGGGGGGGGGGGGGGGGGGGGGGGGGCTTGGGGGGGGGGGGGGGGGGGGTGGGGGGGGGGGGGGGGGGGGGGGGGGTGTGGTTTGGGGGGGGGGGGGGGGCTGCACTTAGCCCTCTGTGGTTGGGGGGGGGGGGGGGTGCTCACTCCTCTGTGGGGGATGACACTGAGTCTTTGGGGGGGTTTGGGATGCTCGCTCCTCTGTGGGGGACGACGACAGAGCCCTCTGTAATTGGGGGGGGGGGGGCTGCACTGAGCCCTCTGTGGTTGGGGGGGGGGGGGTGCTCACTCCTCTGTGGGGGATGACACTGAGTCTTTGGGGGGGGGGGGGGTGGTTGGGGATGCTCACTCCTCTGTGGGGGCCGACACTGAGCCCTCTGATTGGGGGGGGGGGGCTACACTGAGCCGGATGATGGGGGGCACGCTGAGCCTTGTGTGTGTTGGGGTACGAGACTCTTGAGCCCTCTGTCTGGGGGGAGGGGGGGGGGGAATACAGAGCCCCTCTGTGTGTAGGGGGGATATTAAGCCCTGTGGGTGATGGGGGCAAGGACCCTGAGCCTTATGTGTGTTTGTGGGGGGTGCTGTGCCCTGTGTGTGTGTGTGTGAATGGGGAAAGGAGTAGGTGAGGGGCCTAATGGGTTAGAAATGGGGGGGGGGGGGACACTTATTTTATTTTTTTTGGATCATCTTAGTCCGGCGCACTGATATTGTTGCAGGATAATTGTAAACATTCGGCGCGGTTCGTATCACACGATTTTTTTCCATACTAGTGTCGCCAAGATGGTATTTATTACGGTGACGGTGTAAATTTTTGCCTCCGGTCAGTTTTTCGGGGTCGGGTTGCTGTAATGGGTCATTAAAGGTGATTAAAGTCTTATTTTTTCTGGTGTGATAAATTGGTTTCGCAGTGTTATTTGGAGCTGTGAAATCAGTTTGTGACGGAAACCTGAAACTACCGAGCCAAATCCTCAGTACTCAGCGGAGTCCCCCTTTATGTTGGGTAGATCACTATGCCAATGTTGAGGGGGGGGACAGGTTCTCTCTGAAGCTGCTGGTCACATGACACCCAGGTGGAGTGTCAGCTCTCCTGCCCGGTGCTGTGATATGGGGGGGTCTCCTGACCCCCCCCCCCCCCCCACCTGTCGCTCTGGAACGCTGTGCTGCCAGATGATCTTTAGTGACTCACCAACCTCCTGGCATTTAAAAATATCCTTCTGGGCGGCCGGTGGTGTGACTGGGTGACAGCTCAGCGTTTCCTGGCACATGGCAGCGCCTCACACTTTCCTGGAAGTTTCGTTCTGCTTGGACAAAGAGGACCTGTCTACAGAGACCTGAAACCTTCCATATGAATATCCCTGAGCATGTTCCCTTGCCAGTAAATAAAGGCCATTCTGTGCCCTCTTCAGTGCAAAGTGCGTTTTGTGTCATGTGGTCTTTTTCAGAGCTAGCCCAATCAGAAGCAGTTTTGACCCCCCCCCCCCCCCCCCCTTGAGGGGCTCTCCCACAGCTGGACGCACACAGAAGCGCATATTGCAACGTTCAACAGTTGGGTTGGGTCGGGCTGCAGTGTAGTGATGGGACCATAAAGAGGCGACGCATGAAAAGTGGTGTGTGGGGGAACTTTTCCAACGCAGTGACACACAATGAGGTTGTGGGAAGCGGTCCTAGGGAATGATGCATTTGATTGGTCCATTCCTTTTAACCCTTATTGCAGAGCACTGAAAATTGCCTGGTGTGACCGATATCTGATAGTCCCATTAGTGTATGGAAACTTTAAAGAGAAACTGCTCTCATTTTCTTCTTTTTGCTTTATTAAAGTAGAACTCCAGGCATGTCACCCTTCTCTCCCACCCCGACACACCAACAAAAGTATCTTAAATCTGATTCGTTCAAGACATGTATTTACAGACCCTAGGTTATATGCCGCCGCTTTCAGGTGATTGGACCTTGCTGGGAACGCCCCTAGTGCACCTTCATACAACCTCTCCCACTCCATGGGACTAAAGTGTGTTTTTTTTTTTTTGCATGTGTCTTTACAGTGCCTTGCAAAAGTATTCACCCCCTTGGCATTTTTCATGTTTTGTTGCCTCAGAACCTGGAATGGATTGTTTGAGGATTTGCATCATTTAATTTACAGAACATGCCCACAACTTTTAAATATGTTGTTTTTTTTTTTTATTGTGAAGCAAACAACGAATAGGACAAAATAACAGAAGAAGCCAATGTGCATAACTATTCACCCCCCCTAAAATCAATACTTTGTAGATACACCTTTGGCGGCAATCACAGCTCCAAGTCGCTTTGAATAAGTCTCTATGAGCTTGCTACATCTTACCACTGGGGTTTTTGCCCATTCCTCCTTGCAAAACTTCTCCAGCTCCTTCTTCAAGTTGGATGGTTTGCGTTTGGGAACAGCAATCTGTAAGTCTGACCTCAGATTTTCTATTGGATTGAGGTCTGGGCTTTGACTAGGCCATTCCAACACATTTACATGTTTCCCCTTAAACCATTCAAGTGTTGCTTTAGCAGTGTGTTTGGGGTCATTGTCCTGCTGGAAGGTGAACCTCCATCCTAGCCTCAAATCACACACAGGGTGGTTCAGGTTTTGCTCAAGAATATCCCTGTATTTAGCACCATCCATCTTTCCCTCAACTCTGACCAGTTTCCCAGTCCCGACTGCTGAAAAACATCCCCACAGCATGATGCTGCCACCACCATGTTTCACAGTGGGGATGGTGTTCTTTGGGCGATGTGATGTGTTGGGTTTGCACCAGACAGCATTTTTCTTTGGCCAAAAAGTTAAATTTTAGTCTCATCAGACCAGAGCACCTTCCTCTATACATTTTGGGAGTCTCCCACATGCCTTTTCGCAAACTCAAAACGTCCCATTTTTGTGTTTTGCTGAAAGTAATGGCTTTCTTCTGCCATAAAGCCCAACTCTATGGAGCGTACGGCTTATTGTCGTCCTATGTACAGATACTCCAGTCTCTGCTGTGGAACTCTGCAGCTCCTCCAGGGTTACCTTAGGTCTCTGTGCTGCCTCTCTGATTAATGCCCTCCTTGCCCGGTCCGTGAGTTTTGGTGTGCCACTGTCTCTTGGCAGGTTTGCTGTTGTGCCATGTTCTTTCCATTTGGTTATGATAGATTTGATGGTGCTCCTAGGGATCATCAAAGATTTGGAGATTATATATATTTTATTTTTTACAACCCCGACTTGTGCTTCTGAACAACATTGTCCCTTACTTGTTTGGAGAGTTCCTTGGTCTTCATGGCAGTGTTTGGTTAGTGGTGCCTCTTGCTTAGGTGTTGCAGCCTCTGGGGCCTTTCATAAAGGTGTGTATATGTAATGACAGATCATGTGACACTTAGATTGCACACAGGTGGACATCATTTCACTAATTATGTGACTTGTGAAGGTAATTGGTTGCGCCAGAGCTTTTTATGGGCTTCATAAAAAAGGGGGTGAATACATATGCACATGCCAATTACCATTTTTTTTTTTTTTTATTTCTGAAAAATTAGTTGAACTAAAGGCTGTAATGTAACAAAATAGGAAAAAAGCCAAAGGGGGGTGAATACTTTTGCAAGGCACTGTAGGTGATGACCCCCTCCCTGTGGCATTCTCCCAGGACTCAGAGGTGTTGACATGACAGCACATCAGGCCAGCTTCACACTGCTGCGCTGCAGTTTGGCCACAGCGTAGGTGTATTCGCAGTTCTTGCACGTTTTAACTGCTGTGCCATAGACTCTCTATTAGGTCATGCGGTTTTTTTGACCCATTTTCAGAAATTGCACCAAAGATTCAGCATGGAGGACGTTCGGTGTGCTTTCAGAAGAAAAAAAAAAAAAAAGCGCACGACCCGATGGAAAGTTTATGGAACCGCGGGTAAATTCATAAACGTGGATAGTGCAGCAGTGTGTAGCTGGTCTAAGTGCAGCTCCGTCCTGGAGTACTGTGAGCCCAGCCTGTGTGATGTAGCGCCCAGGTTGGGCACAGATGGACTAGGCAGAATCAATACTAAAACTGGAGAGCTGCAGCTAGGGGGCATCTAGGAACTCTTAACAATTTCGGGGGACCTGTGGCTGCAAATGGGCACAGTGAGGCTGCAAATGGGCATTGTTGACCCTCTTTTCCACTTGCAGTAGCTGCGCATTTCTCACCCTAGGCTTATACTCGAATCATTACGTTTTCCCAGTTTTTTTGTGGTATAATTAGGTGCCTCGGCTTATATTCGGGTCGGCTTATACTCGAGTGTATACGGTATGCAAAATTTTTTTTTTTTTTTTTTTTTTTTTGAAATTTTCTGTCTTTTTTTCGTTAGTTTAGCATAAAATAAAAAACCCCCAGTGGTGATTAAATACGACCAAAAGAAGGCCCTATATGTGGGGGGGGGGGGGGAAAAATGATAAAAATATATGGTTACAGTGTTGCATGACTGCGCAATTGTCATTCAAAGTGCGACAGCACTGAAAGATGGAAATTGGCCTGAGAAGGAAGGGGGTAAAAGTGCCCAGTAGGCAAGTGGTTATTCAAAGTCCTTGAATTCTACTTTAAATACACCATTGAGAGCATTTTTATATCTTTCCAAAAAATACCCTTTGATCCTGCCTGAAATCTTGTGAGCTGATCACTTTCTGTACTCTATACCGCTTTTATATCCGTTACATTGGTCTCACTTTATACCCCTTTGGACTACAGAACAACTCCCCTCCTCTGATTTGAAGATAGAGTTGCTCTGTAGTCCTGTCCTAGTGTGACAACACTGCCCCTCCATGGAAACATTAGCGAGTGTTGTCATCCTAGGACAGGAAGTGTGTTACTGGCAGGATCACCAGTTGAAAATGAAGGGGATGAAAATACTGAAAGCTTACAGACTAATGCAGTCAACACATCTACAAACTGGTAAACTGCTATATATTTTTGTTTTTGGGTTTACGTAGACTAGGGTAGTCAACTGTGGTTAAAACTACAACTCCCATCATGCCTCAGCCTCTGGTAATTATGTCTGTCTGTTGTGCAGTTATTAATGGAACTTGTAGCTTCACAACAGCTCTAAGGTCGTTCACCCCTAACATAGGCAATAACATGATGTCATGCTTCATTTGCTCTGGTCATTTAAAAATTTCGGGGAGGGTGTGGTTGTATTTCTCGGTTGGAATGGTACACTCACTAATCCTCCCCCCCCCCCCCCCTCCCAATTTTCTCTTCTTCTCTTTGCAGTATTCCGGCTTCCAGCAGACAGCTGACAAATGTTTTGTGTGCGGCCATCTTATCATGGAAATGGTAAGTGCAATTCCTGCTATTGACCCGTCTCTGCTCAGGATAGTCAGATGTCAATAGCCCCACCTTGTTCCCGCCCATGAGGAACTGCAAATTTCACAGTGCTGCTCAGGCAATACCTTCAAACTATCTCTGATCTCGCCCTTTCGAAGGAGAAGTGTTAATTGAAAGCGCACTGACGAGCCCACCAACGCTGTGACGCTATTGGCTAAAGATTCCTGATAATGTGTCCTGATGCCAGCTAGCCACAGCAGGCCCCATAAATCTGAATGCCGGCTCTGTACATTATGTAGCAAAGGCGATTTTATATTCCTTTAAGGAAGGAAAATAATCTTTCCTCCAGGCGCTGCAGACATGTTGTCGTGAACTGAGTGGCGCATACTTCCTCTGAGGCTGTGAATCAGTGTGATAATTCCCCCCCGCTGACGTCGCGTGCTGGAAGGCTCAGCACCGCGTCTCTCACGAGTTCCTCATACGTGCAAAGACATGTTTGGCTGCTGTTTACGTCTGTGCGGCATGCGAGGAGCGATGTCGTGTCTTTTATACCTTTTTATCTCATCCTGCCGAGGACGGCCTGAGGCATTTTAGCAGTCACTAGCTCCTTGTCAGCGTTTAGTCACGGTCGTGTGAAGACGCGCGCTCAATCTCGCCGGCGGGGATGTTTGTTCTTGTGTTTTAGTGACTATCTTATTTCATCTCCACACGGTCCGGCATTGAAATCCTTCCCTAGAGTACAGACACGGCCCACTATCGGGGATCGCTCCCCTCTGTCCCAAAAATGATTATTAAACAGACACCGGATGCATGGGTTGTAGACAATTCAATTTGACCTCCATCCTTCCCTTCAGTCTTGCACAGTTGTACAGACTCCTCTCTTGTACTGAAATGGCTTACTCTGATTTCACTGCACACTGTGAGCGTCTCATAATGTGCAATAGAAGCTGTAACAAGTCGGATTAGGCGACCTGTCAGATTTTGTAACTTAAGTGACGTTGCGTCACGGCCATCTTGGTACACCTCGCACTCGGCCGCAGTAAGTATACAGTGAGAAAGCGGCAAGCAGACATATTTGTACACCCACCAGAATCTTGCATTTCACATGTATTTTTACCAGTTAAACTCAGCTTGTATAGAGAAATACAGCATTTAGAAATCCGTCTGTTTTGATGTTGAATTGTAAAAGCAGCGACAAGCCTGCTGATCTTACAGGTTTGCTAATCTGACAGAACTGCTTTTATAATTCTGTATCAAAACGGTCAGATGGATTGCTAAATCCTGTATTTCACTATATATGCTCAGTTTACTGGTAAAAAATAAGTGTGAAATGCAAGAATCCGGTGGGTGTACAAATGTCAGCTTGCCGCCTTCTCACGGTTTTCTTACTGCAGCCGAGTGTGGGGTGTACCAAGATAGCCGTGACAGAACGTCACTTCCGTTACAAATTCTGACTGGTTGCCTAATGACGAAACACCTGCCCCATTTCCTGGCTGGAGGACGTCCAGCATTATCTAGCTTAGGGGTCTCAAACTGGTGGCCCTCCAGCTGTTGTGAAACTGCAAGTCCCATCATGCCTCTGCCTGTGGGAGTCATGCTTGCAACTGTCAGCCTTGCAATGCCTCATGGGACTTGTAGTTTTAGCAAAAGCTGGAGGGTCGCTGGTTTGAGACCCATATAAGGTGTTTTCTCCCCAGCGTGACTCTCTGTCCCCCCAGTCCTGATTCAGTCCTTTTTTAATATTGGAGGCTCAGCATTACATGAAGGTGTTACCTAGGGTGGTCTGCATGCAAATACAGCCTACCTAGGAATGCCCACTCCTCCAGACTGACCTCAACCCTTTAAGGCATTTTGATATTTGCTCCCATGAGCCAGGCCACTGCTTGCATCACCAAGCTTTTCTGAACTCATTAAAGCACAGCCACGATTCCTGAGCCCTGATGGAGGAGTTTGTTTGGCCCTCCGAAACCTGTTGGGTTTTTTCTGCTATGAACCAGTAAACAGGCAGAACAAGCCCTGGTTCACACTAGTGCTGCTTTGAAATCGCGCTACTTCAGCGAAATTTCAAAGCCACCCCGATCAGTGCGATTTATGACGTGCCATATCATTGCGACTTCATTTAACAGAAGTCAATGAAATCGCAAAAAAGTAATGAAGGAACCTTTTTCAAAGTCTTTGCAACTATTTGAATGGTTCCATTGTCTGCAATGGAGTGCGACTTGTCATGCGATTTTTGAACTGTCAAAGTGCATGACAAATCACACTGGTGTGAACCAGGGATAACTCCTGGGTCTTTAATTTGGAATGGATTGGAGCTTTAATGTGTAGATATCCCATTTATTAGGAATTCCTCTCCACCCTCTATTACAGTGGTTCTCAACCTCAGTCCTCAAGTACCCCAACAGGCCATGTTTTGGGAATTTCTCTTAGATAAAATAGCTGTCCAAAATACCAATCCATGGACTCTGATTTAAAGCACATGTGCAGGATGAAGGAAAACCTGCAAACATGGCCTGTTGGGGGTACTTGAGGACTGAGGTTGAGAACCACTGTTCCATTAGATGGGCCTTTACATCATGTGATTCCTTTGCCTGGGCCGGGGCTGCCTTCATTAACCTGTCTGTCTGTCTATTCTCAGATCTTGCAGGCCCTGGGGAAGTCGTACCATCCTGGCTGCTTCCGCTGCGTGGTGTGTAACGAGTGCCTGGACGGCGTCCCCTTCACTGTAGACGTGGACAACAACATCTACTGCGTCAAAGATTATCACACGTAAGATCAACGTCTGCTGACCGCAGCGAACGGGAGAGAGCGTGGAGCATGGGTAGGGAGGGTTCAGGCGCTGCTATGAAACACTGCTGGGCAAACGCCATATTTACATGGCACAGCTCTTTATTTAATGCTTGAATAACCTTTGGCCAGTCCTGAACACTGACCTGTTCCAGCCCTTATGATCTCATGGTGGGGAATGTGGTCAACTGATTGCTTTATTATTATAGCACCATCATCTACCTGGATACAACTCAGTGGGAGTGATGGAGATAATACAAATACACAAAACCTTTCAAGTGACAAGTGCCACTGAATAGCAAAAATATATTGTCAATAGTACAGGAGAGAGAGTGTTGTCCACAGAGCTAGCAATCTAAAGAGGAAAAATGTGTAGGAAGAGGCAAGAATGAGTAAGCTGTATATAAGGTGACAGGGTGTATCTTGTCAGATAGTGGAGGAGGAAGCAGTGCTGGATCAGTAAGCTCTATATGGGGTGACCATGTATTCCTTGTCAGATGGTGAAGAAGAAAACAGTCCCCCCCCCCCCGGCGGCTGTGTCATTGGATTTGATTGACAGCAGCGGGAGCCAATGGCTGCGCTGCTATCAATCTATCCAATCAACAGCCGAGAACACCCTAGCAGAGAGGAGGCGTGTCCCTGTGGGACAAGTTCGAGGGTTCAGGTAAGTAAAACGGGGGGGTGGGAGCTGGTCACTGACAGGTGCTTTTTCACCTTAATGCATAGGATGCATTAAGGTGAAAAAACACGAACCTTTACAACCCATTTAAGCTTGAACAATAAAACTTGGAAGCTGATTTGGTTTCTATGCAGAGCTGCACCAGATTTTGCACACTCCCATTTTAGTAAATAACCCCCCATTGTGTCTTGTCATATAGTGGAGGAGGAAGCAATGCTGTATATAAGGTAACATTGTGTCTTGTCATATATAGTGGAGGAGGAAGCTGTGATTGGTCAATGACTAAAGTGAATATTTTCGGCTCTTTCCCCATCCTGGTCCTTCACATGGATTGGCCAGAATGACCATTGTGTATGTGAGGATGTACGCTGTACGCCCCGTGTGGTGACCTCAGACTGACGTCGGGTTATGTACCTCCTCCCATACATGGTATAGATGGAGTCAGACATCTTCTCTTGTGTGGCTGTTTAAAAAAAAAAAAAAATCGGATGTAAATTTTATTCCCAGAATTCTGTATAGTTTTTGTGGTAATTTTTTATTTTTGTTTTTTCTTCTAGAGTTTTTGCACCTAAATGTGCCTCGTGCAACCAGCCGATTCTGCCGGCACAGGTAATTGTCGGAGTTCCTCCCTAACATACTTGTGATCCTGTCTGTTTGCTCGGACTGCTGTCAGTTGGGTCAGATTTTCATGGTGATGGCTTCTGATAGGAGACCCCAGAGTAAGGACTGTGCGGAGCCTTACCGCCATCTCTGAGCTGTGCTCGCCCCAGAGACACCCCCCCCCCCCCCAACCTGAGATTGGAATGTGAAGGGTTCCCACCTCGTATCTGATCCGTCACAGCTCTGACGTCACTGGCTGTGTTTATGTTGGACGCAGCGCCGCCAGCTAATTTTAAAGCAATGTTTCCCAGGAACATAGTTCCCGAGCCGGCCGTCCCCAGAGACTCTAAAAACACAAAGATTCCATGGGAAGGAGAGCGAGGCATGCTGGTCCTTCCTGCCGGGAGCTGACATGTGATCTGCTTAAAGGGACAGTCCGCCTGGCTGCTGACATGTGATCTGCTTAAAGGGACAGTCCGCCTGGCTGCTGACATGTGACCTGCTTAAAGGGACAGTCTCTCTGGCTCCTGACATGTGACCTGCTTAAAGGGACAGTCCGCCTGGCTGCTGACATGTGACCTGCTTAAAGGGACAGTCCCTCTAGCTGCTGACATGTGTGACCTGCTTAAAGGGACAGTCCCTCTAGCTGCTGACATGTGACCTGCTTAAAGGGACAGTCCTTCCAAGTGCTGACATGTGACCTGCTTAAATTGGCTGGAGTTAGGACCTGCTTAAAAGGATAGTGCCCAAAGTGCTGAGATCCCATTTGTGTCCATGAGAAGGAGAGTGAGGTACGCTGATCCTTTTGGGGCGGACATGTGACCTGCTTAAAGAAACTCGCCTGAGCACTGAGATCCCATTTATATCTGGTTGGAGCCACAACATGCTTAAAGGGACAGTGCCTGAAGGGCTAAGATCTCATTTGTGCCCATGAGAAGGAGAGGGAGAGACGTGCTGATGATCCTTCCTGTTGGAGGTGACACGTGAACCCTCTAGTGCTGAGATCTCCTGTCTGTGTAGGGTCATGCAGCAGTTTACATCTTTCTTCCAGATTATCTTCTGTCTCACTCCTCTCGCTGCATAAATTAAAGAGAGAGCCTGACACAAGTCACTCGGTCATTTGGTGTATAAGAGTCCAAGAGAGACGGAGAAAACTGGAATTGGTTCTGTGTGGAGCAGCCTTTAACCTCTTCCCGTCGCCTCCTGACCTTTATGAGCTTCTAAATGGTGGGAGGCGGGCATTCAGGTCTTGTGACCACTGTGATTGGCTGGCCGTCACAGCGGTCACATGATCCAAAAGCTTCCATCCACAAGTATTCATTGGGAGGTTTCCGGTCCCTGCCGATGACTGTGCTGGGAGTGCTCTCATCAGATAAAAGTGTTTACATAGGGCCACGTATATGTGCCACGTAGGGAGGAAACGGTTAACAGAGCGCCTCTAATTACGTTTTTAATTTGGGGGTGGAGAGGGATGGGGACGCCGGTGTCTAAGCTTATCTCTGCAGTGTGGGGCTCCTTCCTATTGGGTGACAGTCGGGACTCCTGGAAGGAGGGGGGGGGGGGGTTATTCCTGTACATACAACCCCCCCCCTTATAACTCCACCCACATGCAGTGTTATGGTTGGAGTCGCCCCCTTGAGGCAGATCCCAGATGTCCAGGATCCCTGCTCGGCATCCTGTCAGTGTTTCACGATCAGCCAGACACATTGCTCAATTACTCAATTACTCAGCTGGATGTGGATGGCTGTGTGACCTTCAGTTCAGAAATGTTTATCCCCCCCCCCCTTAATATTGTGGAATGTTGGGGGCTGGGCTTGTTCCATCTGTTTACCTGTGTTTTTTTTGTATTGCAGGGTTCAGAGGAGACCATCCGGGTGGTGTCCATGGACAAAGATTACCATGTGGAGTGTTATCACTGTGAGGTGAGTTAATCATCACCCCAAGAAGGTCATCCATCTGCTTCACAGATGTTCCCCGTTTTGTGCGTTCCCACTGCTTAAAGCAGAGCTATACTCGCCTTCTCCCCAGCCCTGCGATGTCCCGGAGCTCCCTGCCGGCTCCTGACATCTTCACGGCATCGATCTGCGGCCGTTTCCATCGGCTGGGCTGGGATGACTTCACTGCTGCGCATGCATGGGGAGTCCAGTCATTATAGAATCGTCAAAATTCTACACTGAGCTGCATGTGCGGACGGGCCGGTAAGTACCTTTAATGCAAAAGAGACCTAGTATGTCTTCTGCATTAAAAATCCTGCCTGTTTGCAATTTTATTTTTTTCACTTAAAGGTCATCTAAATACATATATGGGGAATGCATTTCTGTCCATCCAGTCCTGAGATTTGCACAACTCTGCCACACACCACAGCTTTATCTGGCAGGGCTGGAGACATGATTTTTCTGTTACAGTATCACTTACAGGGCTTCCCCCCCCCCCCCCCCTCCCTCCCCCAGCCTGTGATTGAACAGTGACAGGAGAAGCAGAAGACTGATGAGCTCTCTGCTCTCTCCTCCTATCAGCTTGCACACCGGATTGGCTACTTGTGCTGTTTTTCTCTAAACAATGGTCACTGCGACATAATGGATATTTTGCATCACCAATACGGGCCAATGCAGTTCAGGTCTCCTCATAGCTGAGCAGCTCCATGCCTCATTGGTTGTCGCTCTTCTGCTGTTCTGTTTGTGGGACTGGAGAGCAAATGTCTGCCTTGCACCTTGCATGTCGTCATCCTGAACAATGCTACTTTGTATCTCTCCATCTCCTGTCTGAACAATGTTTTTATAAACAATGTTACTCTATAGACATTGTTCAGAGACGGAATATAGAGATACAAAGTAACATTTGTTTATAAACATTGTTCAGATGGGAGATGGAGAGATGCAAAGTAACAGAGATGAAAAATAACATTGTTTATAGACAACGTTACTTTGTATCTCTCTATCTCCTGTCTGAACCATGTTTATAAATATTGTTTTTTGTTTTTTGGTTTAAGGCCTCATGCACACGGACATTTTTGCAGCAGCGTTTTTGAGCGTTTTTTGCAGCTTAAAAACGCCTGTCCATGTTAGTCTATGGCTTCATGCCCACCTAGGTGTTTTTGAGCTGCAAATGGCATAGGCGTTTTTTAAGCTGTAAAAAAAACCCAGGACCAGTGCGTTCCGTGGCGCAGCGCTAGAGCTGTAAAAACGTGAATTGCGCAAAAACGCGCACTGGCGTTTTTGAGCTGCAGCGGTTTTTTGCTGCAAAAAGTTGATTGGACACTGTAATCCCTGTATAGGAAATTAGAGTTTTTTTTTTTTTTTTTTTTTCCTTAAAAAAACAATAATTAACGCTGACGCTAAAAACGCCAATGCAAAATGCGGTAAAAGTCACGTTTTTTTTAGGCTGCTTTTTCCAGGCGTCCGACCTAGCTTTACAGCCCGTTTTTTAAAACGTCTGTATGCATGAGGCCTTACAGTCGCAGCTATTGTTGTATTTGCACAGCACCTCTGGGCTGTCATCTTGACAGTTGGGAATCGTCAGCAAGTGTGAGGAGGGGGAACGGCAGTTGGGTGGAAGAACAGGATGTGTTGCTTCCTATTTACTTCCATGAAGTGTGTGTGTTGCCCTGTGTTGCCCTGTGTTGCCCTGTGTTGCCCTGTGTTGCCCTGTGTTGCCCTGTGTTGCCCTGTGTTGCCCTGTGTCCACATCTGTTAAAGGGGTGTGGTTGTTTTATTTTTTTTCTTTCATTTGGTGGGGGCAAACTTCTGTTGTGATCTGTGCTTCTTCACTTCCTGTCCTGAAGACTCAACAGGAATTCAGAGGCCATCTCCTGTCACTTCAGATGTCCCCATTACGTGATTTTTCCCTCAATTCCTGTTCTGGTGACCCCTGTAAGAGTTTGGATTTTCTATACTTTTTTTTTTTTTTCCCTGTAAATTTGGCCAATGGTCGCTAGTACAAATGCCTGAGTTATAAATATGTCATGTTTGTCCCTGGCCTCTCTCTAAAGCTCCACCCGTGGTGATGCTCACTGACGCTCTCTTTTGTCTCCCTCTCCTGGCAGGACTGTCACCTGCAGCTGAATGACGAGGAAGGTCACCGTTGCTACCCCCTAGACGGGCACCTCCTGTGCCACGGTTGTCACATCCACCGTATAAACATCAACATGCCCCCGCCTCCTCACCCCTCCAGCTATCCCATGCACGTCACAGAACTCTGAACCGCTGGAGAGGCAGGAGGAGGAAGACAGAGACTGCTCGCCCATCTACCCGTACTGTGTGTACACAATCCGGGCGGGGGAGGGGGGGCTGCCAAGGGGCACCGCTGACCCTCTCAGGGTGACGCCAACACTGGACCCCCTTAATGAAAGTGCCATTAACTCGCGGTCTGACCACCGCAGCTCTTACCTAGAGCTGAATCGTGTCACCACCATTATTTATTACTTTTTTTTTCAGTTAGTGCCGCGGGGGGAGGCCCAGGATCTGCGTAGTGTAGAACGTAGCGGCAGTATTAGCACTTAATCCACATTAACCTTTTTATGTTACACATCGGATGGCAACAGGAACCCGCGATCACATCCTCCGCCCATACATGAACTGCGTCAGTGGCGGGGGGGGGGGTGACCAGACAGACATATCAACAGGAGCCTGAGATCACATCCTCCGCCCATACATGAACTGCGTCAGTGGCAGGGGGGCGTGGCCTGGCAGACATCAACAGGAACCCGAGATCACTTGCTCCACCCATACATGAACTGTGTCAGTAGTGGAGGGGGTGTGGCCAGGCAGACACATCAACAGGAGCCTGAGATCACACCCTCCGGCAAAACATGAACTGTGACGGGATGCTGAAGTGGAGGGGGTGGGGCCCGACACACAGCAACAGGAGCGCAAGGTCACACCCTCTGTATATACATGAACTGTGTTGTGGAGGGGGCGGGGCCAGATGGACATGGCAACTGGATGATAAGATTACATCCTTTGTAAATACATGAACTGTGTCAGTGTGCTGTAGGGGAGGGGGCAGGGTCATGCGCAGTTTGTGAGGGTGTCAGGCACTGCATACAGGCAGACCTGTAATTTGATATCTGGTTGTATTTTTTTTATGATGTCATTTTAATACTTCTGAAAATAGTTTGGACCATTGATAAAAAAAAAAAAAAGATCTCTCCACCAGAAAATAATTAAAGGCCAAATCATAATGATGATTTATGAGCAAATATTCTACACGCCAACGCGCTTCGCAGACCAAGCGTGCCACAGTATGACGGCACAATCACCTTTTAGATCTACCAACAACATTAGATATACCAATTTAGTGCAAACAGGGTCACCATTAGAAATCATGGGGTTCCATACCTGGCGGACACCCCACCCACAACATTTCCATTGGATGAGCTCTGACTCTTATTTCTGCCCCTCTCGTCCAGCTCCTCCCACTTGTCCGTCACAGTGACTCTGTGGTGCTGTGCCTGGCCACCCAACCTGAAGAAAGGTTCCAAAGGGGGTCCCTGAACCCAGCTGTGGGTGCAGGACTAGGGTCACCCATAGGCGACCCCTTCTGTGTCCCCTGCTGACTCATTGGGACCCAACTTAGACCCCCCCTCCCCCCCTCCCCACAGCCCATCGGTGACCCTGAGTGTAAGGCCTGATTGGGTACACATCAGCCTGTTTAGGTCACTCTACACATTGTCCTGATTGAGCCCTCGTTCACATTGAATGCGGCTTTGAAATCGTTTGACTTCATCTGAAATCGCATAATTTCAAAGCCACATGCCAAGCGACTTGGAAGACATTGGTGTGAGTTCATACACAGCTGTCTTTGCAAGTCGCACTCGAAATCGCCAGAGTGCAGGAACAACTTTTTTTAAATCGATGCGGCACCGCAAAGTCGGCGTCGCACCGATTTGAACACTGCCATTGCCGACAATAGGGTGCGACTTGTCATGCGATTGTACCTGTCAAACCTGTGGTGTGAACGGGGCCTGAATCGGTTAAAAATTTGAAATCGGAGACTTGCCATTCGACACAGAACAGAACTCTCTACCCATTCCGTTTTATCGATCACTTCTGATTGCTCAAAAATATATCTGTGTGCTGGAAAACCGATCATGATGCAGACTGATTGTAGGATTGGTTATGAATTGTTTACATTTTATATCACGTTCAGCCGTACCATGTGTTTGGTCCAAAAATTTGATGGTTGCATCGTACTGAGATGGATCGCACATTGCTGCATGTATGGCTACCCTAAAGGAGGTTGTACGATCATATTGTCAGGTGTATGACCAGCTTAAAGGAGATTGTACGGTCATATTGTCGGGTGTATGGTCTCCTTAAAGGAGGTTGTACGGTCATATTGTCAGGTGTATGGTCTCCTTAAAGGAGATTGTACGGTCACTTTGTAATGCGTATGGCTACCCTAAAGGAGATTGTACGTTCACATTGTAAGGTGTATGACCAGCTTCATACAAACCACACGAAAATACATAAACTAACCTCCCTAGTAATCTGCTGTCTAGCCGTAGATTTCATACGGCATAAGTCGTGGGCGGTAGGCAATGCGCATTTGCTGGCTCGACCTAAAATCTCACCAATCACATTCCATTTCAGAATGTGGGTGGAACTATGTGGGATCTGTAGGCTGGATTGGGGCTTATTTACAACAGCGGTGGAAATTGGCGATGTGGGTGGAGCCATGTGGGATCCATAGGATGTACTGGGGCCCCTTCACAGTGGCGGCAGATGAAAGTATCGTTTTTGGCCACTTCTCAGCGTTTTTTATAATGCGTTGTGAAGCTTTTATTAAAGAAGCGAAAGCTACAGATCTGAGCGAATAGGAAAAAGTTCAGCTCGGTTAAAACGCCATTATTTCAGGCGAACGGTTTCTTGTAATGGGGTTACCTGTCTGGACGTCACCTGTGTGCAAGAAAACATTCACATCCAGATGAAAGTCATTTTATATCCTCAGATGTATGTACCGCCCCCTTTAACGCATATCATGACCCCAGCCAACCTCCGCAAGAGGCTTCTTCAAGGAGAATCCTCATCTTGAATCCAATTAGAACACCGATTGGTAAATGTCATGTGACCCATGAAAGGCACTGCCAGCTCTGCGCTTTTTTTTTTTCCCCTTAATAAAAAGGGTTCCATATCCCGCAGGCTTCGGGTCGTAATGCTATTACACACTGTAACTAAAGCCCCTTTCCCAATGTTTACATTTTTGCTGCATGTTGTTGGGCGGGCAGCCAGAGCAGAGCAGTGTCAATTCTGCGAGTTGGGGAGTTGGCCATCATGTTATTTCTCACACACCAGCAATACATCTTTTTGCCAATTTTTTTTCGGCATTGGGTGATGCAGGATAGGGATCCACTTGTCTTTTGTAGACCGGTGAAAAATTATTTCTGAGGATCAGTTCACACCACATGCGACTTAGTCTAGTGTGTTTTTTTTTTTTTTTTCTGCATCAAAACTGCATGGAAAGTGGGTTATATGGTTTCCAATGGCATCGTTCACAGCGGTGCAGTCAGTTCCAGGGCGTTTCAGGAAAAAAAGTAGAACATGCAGCATTCTTCCTGCACTGGAATGCATCAAAAACGCAACCCCAGTAAAGTGAAAAAAAAAGCATCTGGACTGCATCTGGAAATGGGAACGCGCATCCAGAAGCGCAATCCGGAACGGATCTGGAGTGCGTCCTTGTGGTGTGAATCAGCCCTGAAAACAACACAATTTACAGCGTTGCTGTCACCTGGTAGGAAATGGGCATCTGCTAAAACAGCTGTCACTGGAACAGGAAGTGAGGGCAAATTTCTGTAACTAAGCCCCAGGTAGCAGTAAAAAAGGAAAACTTTTTTTTTGCCTTGAATGGAGCGTTAAAGGGTTAGAAAAGCTGTCTGAGCCCGTTGCTGGCTTTCACCTAATATCATGACACCCAGGGCAGAACTTGCTGTATCTTCTCTGGATGGAGTTCCCCTTCATCAATCACATCTGATGCCATGTGAGCACTGATTGGTTCGTAGGTTAAGCCTGGGTGGCAAATATCCAGATATATAAGTTAGTGCCACCAATCTCCACACTAGGTCAGTCCACGGCCCCAAATCCCAGCATGAGGTGAGTTTTGGTCCTTAAATCCCAGCATGAGGTCAGTCCAGGAACCAAATCCCAGCACAAGGAGATTTCTGGCCCTCGATTAGCGGCACAAGGTCAGCCTCCGAATTCAGGCACAAGGTCAACCTAGACCTCTGTCATCGTGAGGTCAGCCCTGGCCCCCAAATCCCAGCATGAGGTCAGTCAAGGAACCAAATCCCAGCACAAGATTTCCTGCCCTTGAATAGTGGCACAAGGTCAGCCTAGACTTCTGCCATCATGAGGTCAGCCCTGGCCCTCAAATCCCAGCATGGGGTGAGCTTTAGCCCTCAGATCTCTGCATGAGGTCAGTCCAGGAACCAAGACCCAGCACAAGGAGATTTTTGGCTCCTGAATACTGCTTGAGGTCGGCCCAGCCCCTGAACACCATCACAAGGTTCACTCAGGAACCTGAATACCATCCGTCACAATGTCTGCCCCCAAATTCAGGCTCAAGGTCAGGTCGACCCCGAACACTACTTGAGGTCTACCAGCAGCCGAACACTAGCACAAGGTCCACTCAGGCCCCTGAATACCATCACAAGGTCAGCCCTGGCCTCCAAAACTAGCACTTGGTCATTCCTGGCCTCCTAAATGTCATCATGAGGTCAGTCCTAGCCCCCGAATACCAGCACAAGGCCAGCCCCCGAATACCAGCACAAGGCCAGCCCCCGAAGGACCATTTCACCTATTACATTTCTCGTAGAGGAAACTTCACAGCGATCTTAAGTTCCTGTGTCTCAGTATTGAGCGCCCCACAGGCGGCACCCCCAAACTATTTCACATTGTAACTAATATTGTAACGTTAGTATACGCATTGACTTAAATTAAGTTTTTCCTTTTTATGAAATATATTTTTAATTTTCTTTGAAAGAATATAGTTTTTTTTTTTTTTCTTCTTTCCGAGAACTTGGACCAACTTTGTAGGAGAGATGTCGTCGCGGCGCCCGCTTTGTATATTGTGAACATCGGACCGTCCGGCTTTGTATATCATGATCGTAGTTTTTTAACAAAGGCGGAAAAAAATATAAAATTGGATTTAGTTGAACTATTTTTGTATAAATTCTGGCAGGACTCTGAATTGTGCTTCGGTTATTTAGTACCTTTAGAACAATTGTGTGTTTTTATTTTTTATTATCTGTGTTCTGATTCTCTCAATTATTTTTTGTTTTCAAACATAAAAAAAAAAAAAGAAAACTTGGGGAAATTTTAGATTTATTTATCCGAAGAAGCGATACTGCTGTCACCTTAAGTTATTTAATGTTAAAAAAGAGACAAAGGAGTCATTTAAACTTTAGTTGTTATAATCTACTTTTTACAATAAAGACCTTTTTGTAGTTGATGTTGCCCTGCGTGTTTTAGGTGGGAAGGGGAAATGTAGAAACTTTGGGGTCTATTTTATATATACATTTGCTGCACGAATGTCAGAAGCATTTGTTCAAGTTAAAAGAAATGTCACCATATTTTATTTATTTTTTTCTAAGAGATTATTGCCTGTAATATCAGCTCCACCTAGTGGTCAGAATGTAGTGTAATCTTTTCATTAAAGTGGTTGTAAACCTCCGACATAAAATATGAACTAAGCATATCCCTCTATAGTGTGTACTTGTCTCAATTAAGAGCACTAAGTGTCATTTTTGTCTGCTGCTTCCTCCCTCTATCAGCATGGATCACTTCTGCCAAGTTTTCCTGACCCCAAGAAAAAAATGGTGATGTACTCCAGCTGATTGACAGCCTCAGCTCTGTTCCTGTGTGCTCTGTAGAGGGGGGGGGGGTATTTTCCCTCCAATCAGACCTCTCCTCACTGATCTCTGTGGAGTGTAACTTCAGCTCTCCACCCGCTTTTTTCTGAACTCTCAGACAAGCTTTGTGAATTCAGCACTGAACGGATGTAGAGAAGAGAAGACTGCAGGTAAACAGGTACAACTTATGTAGGAGGATTTGTTTCATCTCTGTGTATCACCTGAGGCCAGTCACTTCACTGGGTATATGGAGGGTTTACAACCACTTTATCCACTTGCCGCCCGTAGGATGTCTTTGGGCTGCAGTGGTTATACCGGTGTAATGCCGGCACCTACAGGCATCCTCCCGGTATGAAAAATTTCAGCCGGTGATTCCCTCTCCAGCAGAAGTGATTTGAGTGGCTGGAGAGGGAATCGTGGATCCAACCCCCACCCCCCTCCTGCCACCGCCCTTTGCCCGTGACAGATCCTCTTTATAGAGATCTGTGCAGCTGTCGCATTGCTCCTGGGATCCACGATCAGATGGACGCAATTTTAAAGCGAGACAGGTTGGGTACCTATTTATATTTTACATTATTATTTATTTTTATATTTTACAAAAAAAAAAAATGGTATTATATTGTGTTTGTGTGCAATAAAATTAAAGTGTATTTCTTTAAAAAAAAATAGCATTTGAAAAACCGCTGCGCAAATACCATGTGACATAAAAAAAATTGAAGCCCCCTTGTCTCTGATACCCCTAACTAAAATCTAGTGGAACCAATCAGAAGTCACCTAATTACTTACCTGTGTGTAATTTAATTTCAATATAAATTCAGCTGTTCTATGAAGCCCTCCAGAGGTTTGTTAGTGAACAAACAGTATCATGAAGACCAAGGAACACACCAGACAGGTCAGGGATAAAGTTGTGGAGAAGTTTAAAGCAGCGTTAGGTTATAAAAAAAAATATCTCAAGCGTTGAACATCTCACGGAGCTCTGCTCAATCCATCATCTGAAAATGGAAAGAGTATGGCACAACTGCAAACCTACCAAGACATGGCCGTCCACCTAAACTGACAGGCCGGGCAAGGAGAACATTCATCAGAGAAGCAGCCAAGAGGCCCATGGTAACTCTGGAGGAGCTGCAGAGATCCACAGCTCAGGGGGGAGAATCTGTCCACAGGACAACTATTAGTGGTGCACTCCACAAATCTGGCCTTTATGGAAGAGTGGCGAGAAGAAAGACATAAGAAGTCCCGTTTGCAGTTTGCGAGAAGCCATGTGGGGGACACAGTAAACGTGGAAGAAGGTGCTCTGATCAGATGAGACCAAAATTGAACTTTTTGACCTTAAGGGCAAAATATGTGTGGTGGAAAACTAACACTGAACATCACCCTGAACACACCATCCCCACCGTGAAACATGGTGGTGGCAGCATCATGTTGTGGGGATGCTTTTCTTCAGCAGGGACAGGGAAGCTGGTCAGAGTTGATGGGAAGATGGATGGAGCCAAATACAGGGCAATCTTAGAAGGAAATCTTTTAGTCTGCAAAAGACCTTCCAGCAGGACAACGACCCTAAACATAGAGCCAGAGCTACAATGGAATGGTTTAGATCAAAGCATATTCATGTGTTAGAATGGCCCAGTCACAGTCCAGACCTAAATCCAATTGAGAATCTGTGGCAAGACTTGAAAATTGCTGTTCACAGACGCTCTCCATCCAATCTGACAGAACTTGAGATATTTTGCAATGAAGAATGGGCAAAAATGTCACTCTCTAGATGTGCAAAGCTGGTAGAGACATCCCCAAAAAGACTTGCAGCTGGAATTGCAGTGAAAGGTGGTCCTACAAAGTATTGACTCCGGGGGGCACCATACAAATGTACCCCACACTTTTATTTGTAAAAATTTTTGAAAACCATTTATCATTTTCCTTCCACTTCACAATTAGGTGCCACTTTGTGTTGGTCTATCACATAAAATCCCAATACAAATACATTTACGTTTTTGATTGTAACATGACAAAATGTGGAAAATTTAAGGGGTATGAATACTTTTTCAAGGCACTGTATATTTCTAGCCTATAAAAAAAAAAAGTAGATTTTTACATGTAGGAGCGAAGTGTCGGAATTGGCCCAGATGGGAAGTGGTTGAGGTATTTCAGAAAACTATACTACATTTTGGACACTAGATGGCGCTGACCATAACAGTCATTAATAAATTTGGCGATATTTTGTTAGACTTACCCAGATGTTTTTGACATTCGTCCAAAAAATGTTTTGTAAATGTTTTCACACAAGATTCACGCAGCTTTTGCCCAAAAAAAAATTGTCATCCCTTTTAATATTGCTGATCCCTTGCAGCCACTTCATGTCTACCTGCTCTACTGCAATGTCTGCATGGCATTTCTTGGGGTGTGTTTCCTGATGGTGATAACAGTAAAGCATTCCTATGTAATGTGTGCTGAAACAATCACTTGTAGTCTCTATCAGAAGCCTTTCTGAGAGGGTGACAACACAAGAGCACAATTGCAAGACAGGGACAGAGCGTTGTCACCCTATAACAGGAAGTGCCTGAACAAGGACTTCCGTGGCAGGATCACCAGGGATTACATTAATGAAAGCTGCAGATCCAAAAAAAATGTCAAATTTTAGTTTTGAAGGGACATTAACGTGTTAAAATTAAAAGATTCTACTTATTGGGTTTGCATGTACGTCAAAATGTGTTGTACCTGCTGAAGGATGTGTTGATCCATTTTTGCGATTCACGTACAACTGCTGCATTCTGGCCTAAATTTCCCTCACAGCCAATCGCTATCTCTGTCACAGATTAGGAGTAAGGTGGTGTCACCTCCAAGCCTGCTGATTGGATATTAAAGAGCCATCACTGTGCACAACATTTGTGGAAACAAGGTTCACAGTGTTAAGCTATGTATGCAGTTTTTTTTTTTCATTTAACCAACGAAACAAAACCTGAAAGATCACTGCAGCAGCACAAACGATGTTGATGGAGGGATCGCCCCCACTGAGCTATTGTATTCCCCCCCCCTTTCCAGAAGACACAGATCAATGCTTGCAGCGATTGGCTGTGAGCTCTTATCGAATGATGGTTTTCCCAACAGGACCATTCAACAGAAGCCAGGCGTTAGACCGAATTCTGTTGCTTTATGGTGAAGAAGGGAGGCTGTGGGAGGCCTCTGTGCTTTATGGTGAAGAAGGGAGGCTGTGGGAGGCCTCTGTGCTTTATGGTGAAAAGGGGGAGGCTGTGGGAGGCCTCTGTGCTTTATGGTGAAGAAGGGAGGCTGTGGGAGGCTGTGAAGGGAGGCTGTGGGAGGCCTCTGTGCTTTATGGTGAAAAGGGGGAGGCTGTGGGAGGCCTCTGTGTTATGGTGAAGAAGGGAGGCTGTGGGAGGCCTCTGTGCTTTATGGTGAAGAAGGGAGGCCTCTGTGTTATGGTGAAGAAGGGAGGCTGTGGGAGGCCTCTGTGCTTTATGGTGAAGAAGGGAGGCCTCTGTGTTATGGTGAAGAAGGGAGGCTGTGGGAGGCCTCTGTGCTTTATGGTGAAGAAGGGAGGCCTCTGTGTTATGGTGAAGAAGGGAGGCTGTGGGAGGCCTCTGTGCTTTATGGTGAAAAGGGGGAGGCTATGGGAGGCCTCTGTGCTTTATGGTGAAGAAGGGAGGCCTCTGTGTTATGGTGAAGAAGGGAGGCCTCTGTGTTATGGTGAAGAAGGGAGGCTGTGGGAGGCCTCTGTGCTTTATGGTGAAGAAGGGAGGCTGCGGGAGGCCTCTATGCTTTATGGCAAAAATGGGAAGGTTGCAGGGCAACAATGCTTTATGGAGAAAAGGGGAGGCTGTGCCATGACTTGGCACTTTATGGAGAGAAATGGAGGCTGTTGTTCTTTGAAAACAAGAGTGGAGGCTGTGGGACGATTCTGCCCTCTGTGGCCACAGGGAAGTCTGTCGGAGGCTTTTGTGCCTTATGGTGAGAAGGAGGACTCTGTGTTTTATGATGAAAAGGGCAGGCTGTGGAAGGACACGGAATTCTATGGAAGGGGAGGCTACAAGAGGACGCTGTGCACTATGGAGGGAATGGGGGGGGGGAGGCTGTGGAAGGGTTTTATGTTTTATGGATAGAAAGGGGGGCAGTAGGAAGTTGCTGAGATGTATAGAGAGAAGGGGAGGCTGGTGTGCCCTATGGAGAGTATGGGAGGCTGCAGGAGGACTCTGTGGAGAGAAGGATGGCAGTGGCAGTGATCCCCAGCTGGGAGTCCGTGTGTCCGGCTCCTTGCCCCTTCCTTTTGACCATTAATCACAGCCAGTCCAGTTGGATAGGTGAAGTTAACCTGTCATGGGGGATCTGTTGTATGCCACCACTGCTGACATCTCTTTCTGAAAATGCTATGTTCCTAAATGGTATGAAACGAAGCCTTAAAGTGGTTGTAAACCTCGGACATGAAATATGAACAAAACATATCCCTCTATAGTGTGTACTTGTCTCAATCCAGAGCAATAAGTGTCATTTCTGTCTGCTTCCTAGTTCATCTACTTTCAGCATGAAGTTTTCCTGACACCAAGAGAAAAAAAGGTGACATGGGAGGAGCCTCAGCTCTGTTCCTGTGTCTGTCTCCCTTCCCTCCAATCAGCTCTCCTCACTGAGCTCTGCAGAGAGTAACTTCAGCTATCTGCCTCCTGTTTATAGAGAAGACTGCAGATAACAGGTACAACTTACATAGGAGGATTTGTTTAATCTCTGTATCACCTGAGGATAGTGGTTGTAAACTCTTACCTATACCCAGAGAAGTCTGACTTCACTGGCTACATGCTTGTACTAAGTCAGTGAATTCTGCATATTGAAGCCGCTGACATGTTCAAACAGAGCTCAACAACGGCAACCTGCATACTTTCCTCGGTGCGGTTTTTCCTTTAAGATCCGGCAGCTCCAGATGAAGCGCCAGACGGTGGCTGTGATCTTCAGCAGAAAATGTTCATCCTTTAATTAGAGTCTTCATGTCAGATTGTTCATTAAGAAATTGGCTGGGCGGACGCAGCTTCACAGGAACAATCCGATGCATCGCAGACGGAGGAGGAGGTGGCGCAATTTGTGCCGCGCCATGTCGGGATCACACCTGTTCTTCACCACTCATCAAGGCCGTGGATAAGGGGGTACCATCGGTCCTCCTGTAGGGGGCCCAGCTGGGTGAATCGGATGTGCACAGGGAGGGTGATCGGATGTGCAGGGGGGGGGGGGCAAATACTGGAACCGATCCCCTGCATGGCTCTCTGCAGCAGCTGAAAGCTGACTTCTCCTCTCCCTCCTGCCAGCTTTCAGCTTCTGCAGAGAAAGCCATATAGAAGGTTGGTTCCAGTAATCGCCCTCCCTGTGTACCATACATTTCCCCCTGCTGCCCAGGCCCCCCTGTGTGCCCCCCACCCCCTGCAGTGCTGCCGGCTTTCCTCCTCTCCTTCCCACTGGCAGCTGCAAACACAATAGGATCCTTCAGGATGGAGAGTGAGGAAAGGATCTGGTAAATACACTATATTGTCAAAGTATTGGGACACCTGCCTTTACACGCACATGAACTTTAAAGGCATCCCAGTCTTAGTGCGTATCGGGTTGAGGTCAGGACTCTGTGCAGGCCAATCAAGTTACTCCACCCCAAACTCGCTCATCCATGTCTTTATGGACCTTGCTTTGTGCACTGGTCCAATGGGCAGCACAGTGGTGTAGTGGGTAGCACTCTCGCCTAGCAGTAAGAAGGGTCGCTGGTTCCAATCCCAACCATGACACTACCTGCTTGGAGTTTGCATGTTCTCCCTGCGCCTGCGTGGGTTTCCTCCGGATACTCCAGTTTCCTCCCACACTCCAAAGACTTGCTGGTAGGTTAACTGGATCCTGTCTAAATTATCCCCAGTATGTATGAATGTGAGTTAGGGACCTTTAGAGTGTAAGCTCCTTGAGGGTAGGGACTGATGTGAATGTACAATGTATATGTAAAATGCTGTGTAAATTGACAGCGCTATACAAGTACCTGAAATAAATAAATCATTTGGTGGAGGGGGGATTATGGTGTGGGGTTGTTTTTCAGGGGTTGGGATTGGCCCCTTAGTTCCAGTGAAGGGAACTCTTAAGGCGTCGGCATACCAAGACATTTTGGACAATTTCATGTTCCCAACTTTGGGGGAACAGTTTGGGGACGGCCCCTTCCTGTTCCAACATGACTGCCCACCAGTGCACAAAGCAACGTCCATAAAGACATGGATGAGCGAGTTAGGATGGAGGAACTTGACTGGCCTGCACAGAGTCCTGACCTCAACCCGACAGAAAACCTTTGGGATTTATTTTATTTATTACAGGATTTATATAGCGCCAACAGTTTACGCAGCGCTTTACAATATTAAAAAGGGAGACAATACAGTTATAATACAATAAAATACAAGAGGATTAAGGGGCCCTGCTCAGAAGAGCTTACAATCTAATAGGGATGAATTAAAGCGGAGACTGCGAGCCTGGCCTTCACCTCACAAATGCTCTTCTGGAAGAATGGTCAGACATTCCCATAGACACTCCTAAACCTTGTGGACGGCCTTCCCAGAAGAGTTGAAGCTGTTATATCTGCAAAGGGCGGACCAACTCAATATTGAACCCTACAGACTAAGGCTGGATTCACACCTAGGCATTTTTTAGTGCCTTTTGCACATTTGCACTACAGAATGTGTTCCATAGGAAACCATGGTAAATGGACTTTAGTACAAATCTGCAAAATGCAAAAAGCACTAAAAATGCACAGGTGTGAATCCAGCCAAAGACTGGGATGCCATTAACGTTCATGTAAAGGCAGGCGTTCCAATACTTCTGACAATATTGAGTAAGTCACATTTACCAGTCTCTTCCTTTCCTGAATGAACACAATGAGATATCGGTACTGATCATTCATTGTGTTCATTCATAACTGAAGCTGTGTTTCTTTGGTGGGGGCCCCTGTCAGGTTGGCAGTATGGGGCCCCTGTAGTGTCTAACAGCCGCCCTGCCACTCATGGTTAATAAATATTCCCCATGAAACGTTGCTGTATGTTTATTATGGGACCAGGAAAGCAAAGCTTTGGACCCTTTCCAGGAATCCTTGGTGTGCTGATGACATTTCTTCACTTTCATGGTTATAAAGCGGGGATCTGCAATTAGCGGACCTCCAACTGTTGCAAAACTACAAGTCCCATCATGCCTCTGGATGTCATGCTTGTGGCTGTCAGAGTCTTGCGATGCCTCATGGGACTTGTAGTTCTGCAACAGCTGGAGGTCCACTAATTGCAGATCCCTGTTATAAAGGGTCCCCAGTATTCCCATCTAGGCGTTTTGGGGACTTTTTAGGTGAAGTGTATTAAAGAAAATCTGTATCTTTGATGTGTTTTCACCAACCACACATTGCATAGAGCTGAACGCAAACACTGCGCAGATGTGAACCGAGCCTTACCTCCATTTTGAAGCAGCCCATCCCCCGCCTGCTGTGACTTGGTTAAGTTGAACTGCCCTGGAATTAGTATGCAGCTTCTATCACAGCCTTCTCACCCAGGTCTTTCACTTCCTGACAGATTCCTTTGAAATCCACTGTGAAGTGTTTAGCAGTCCCAGCAGAGCTGCAATTTATGGGGAGTCGTGTCTGCTTCAGGACTTTACATGACCTAAATAGGCCAGGTAATACAGTAATGCAGCTAGACATGTGCACAACAAAAAAATTTGTTTATTTTCGTTTTGTTTTTTTCGTTTCCGAAAAAAAATTGTTTATTTTCGTTTCGTATTTTTCGTTTCCGTTGATTCGTACATTCATAAGTCGTCGGAGTTCGTATTCGTAACGATTCGTAAGAGTTATTTTTTCGTTGATTCGTTTTTTCGTTAGTTTAATTTTCGGACGCATTCGTATTTATTCGTACATTCGTAACATTCGTAGATTCGTAATCGGAGCATAATTCATAATTTTATGTAATGCGTATGCTATTATTACATTTTAATAATTTACGAATCGAAAAAAAAAGTGACGAATCGAGAAAAAAAAAGTTACGAATGTACGAATTTTTTTGTTCAATCCATTCGAAGCACGTTAAGCAGCACCATTGTAAGGGACACGAAAAATTACCAATTCAACAAAAAAAATAAAAGTTACGAATGTACGAATTTTTTCGTTCGTTTTTCGTTTTTTTTTTTTTTTCGGATTTTCTTCATTAGTACATTCGTTGTTTCTAATTTGATTTTTTTTCGTTGTTTTTCGGATTCGTTCGATTCGAATGATTCGTTAATCGGATTCGTATGATTCGAATGATTTGTTATTTGGATTCTTACGATTCGTTCATTCGTACGAACGAACGAAAATAACGAAAGAAAAACGAAAAAAAACAAAACGAATTGCACATGTCTATATGCAGCACACACTTTGTGGTCGATTTAGTAGCTACACAAGAAGTCAGCGAATCACATGGCTGCAAATCAATACACAACGCATGACATCATCTCCTTAGAACAATTCATCAGACGTTCATGGACAGTTGTCACCAACCAACACCCTCATCGGAACTGATCGGGGAATATTTCAGGTGGACCTGTGGGGGGCGCTCAGTAGACATTTTTGAATTTTTTTAGGGGCATAATCTACAGTATATCCTATTTATTTTCTTCATGTGAAGCACAAAGTTATACAATAAGGGAATAAGATGACCGTCTTCCCGATGACCCCCTGCTTTGGAGGAGGAGCTTCTGTAGAGGCCAAAACCCGCGCTCATCAAATAGGGGTGTCGGAAAAGATTTTTGATATCAAAGTGCCACAAGCCTAAAAAATAAATAGATGGCAGACTGGGTTGCCGACTCTAAAGGATGCACCTTCTACCACTTTGCGCCGCCATGCTTCTTTGGTTTGTAAAATCAATTTAAAGCAGAACTATCAGCAGCTATAGAACACTAAATAATTTTATTTATTTTTTTTGATTTTTGATAGAGTGGAGAAGGATTAGAACCCCTGTCAGGTTCTTATTACTGTCTGTGCCCCCCCATTAGGGAGATTCACCCTCTATATTTGTCCTGTTTGCCATTATCAGAGAACATCGGCTTTTATTCAGTTCTTCAGTTAACCACTTCAATAGCGGGCACTTTCACCTTCTTTCCAGCCCGGGCCAATTTTCAGCTTTCAGCGCTGTCGCACTTTGGGTACAGTGTTGCATGACCGCACAATGGTCATTCAAACAACATTTTCATATATTTTTTGAGACAGATAGAGCTTTCTTTTGGTGGTATTTAATCACCACTGGGGTTTTTATTTTTGCTAAACAAATAAAAAATAAAATAAAAATAAAACAAAAATGTTGAAAAAATGCGTTTTTCTTAGTTTCTGTTATAAAATGTTGTAAAATAAGTAATTTTTCTCCTTCACTGATGTACGTTGATGAGGCTTCACTAATGGGCATTGATAAGGAGGCACTGATGAGCACTGATTGGCAGCACGGATGGGCACCGATTGGCAGAACTAAAAGGCAGAACAGATGGGCACTGAAGGGCAGCACAGATGGGCTCTGATGGGCAGCACAGATGGGCTCTGATGGGCAGCACTGATGGGGCTGCACTGATTATCAGTGCAGATGTCCCCACTGAGGAGAGCTGTTAAGTGGCTTTCCTCTGTGGGGACATCTGCACTGATAATCAGAGCAGCCCCATCAGTGCTGTCCTTCAGTAGTGCCCATCTGTGCTGCCCATCAGTGCCCATCCATGCTGCCAATCAGGGCCCATCTGTGCTGCCCTTTAGTGCTGCCAATCAGTGACCATCCGTGCTGCCAATCAGTGCTCATCAGTGCCTCCTCATCAATGCCCACTAGTGAAGTCTCATCAACGCACATCAGTGAAGGAGAAAAAAGCCGCTTATCAGCTCTCCTCTCCCACTGCCAGCATGAAGAGAGAACAGACGGAATTTCCTATCTACACTGTGATTGGACACAGCTGATCACATGGTAAAGAGCCTACATCATAGGCTCATTACCGTGATCAGTGATGCACTGTGTCTGAGGTACACAGCGCACCATCGATCACCACAGATCCACGTCCTGTCAGGTGAGAGGAGACAGATCGTGTGTTCCCAGTACAGAGGAACAGCGATCGGTCTCCTCCCCCTTGTGAGTCCCCTCCCCCTACAGTTAGAATCACTCCCTAGGTAACCCAATTAACCCCTTGATCGCCCCCCTAGTGTTAACCCCTTCCCTGCCAGTGACATTTATACAGTAATCAATGCATTTGTATAGAACTGATCGCTGTATAAATGGCAATGGTCCCAAAATAGTGTCAAAAGTATCCGATAAGTTCCGCCGCAATTTCGCAGTCATGATAAAAATCGCAGATCGCCGCCATTACTAGTAAAAAAAATAAGAATAAAAATGCCATAAAACTATCCCCTATCTACTATTTTGTAGACGCTATAACTTTTGCGCAAACCAATCAATGTACGCTTACTGTGATTTTTTTAAACCAAAAATATGTAGAAGAATACATATCGGCCTAAACTGAGGAAAAAATTTGTTTTTTTTAATTTTTTTTTTTAAATGGGATATTATAGCAAAAAGTAAAAAATATTGTCGCTATTCTTTTCTTTATAGCGCAAAAAATAATAACTGCAGAGGTGATCAAATACCACCAAAAGAAAGCTCTATTTGTGGGGAAAAATTATAAAAAAAAATTTTGGGTACATCGTTGTCTAACCGCACAGCTGTCATTCAAAATGCGACAGTGCTGAAAACTGAAAATTGGGGGTGAAAATTCCCTGTATTGAAGTGGTTAATAAAGTGGGAAGCAGTCCTGTGCTTTGATGCGCAAAAAAAATACAGGAAAATGCGAAATGCAATGCGTGCTTGGCTCAGTGCCAAACACAGGTACTTGAGCTACTTTGGCGCGCGTGGGGAAGCTCATGGGCTTCCCTATGTTGCTGCACCACAAATCCGGCAAAAAATGCACTACAAAAGTGAGCAGAAAGGGGCTTTAAACAAAAAAACTGGTAAAAACATGGGGAGGAACATCTCAGGGCATACCTTGCCCCCTACGTTACTGCATGTGGGTGGGGATCTGACCAAGCTGTATTGCTTAACCACTCGCCTACCGGGCACTTTTACCCCCTTCCTGCCCAGGCCAATTTTCAGCTTTCAGCGCTGTCACAATTGTGCGGTCATACAACACTGTACCCAAACAACATTTTTTATAATTTCTTCACACAAATTGAGCTTTCTTTTGGTGGTATTTAAACAACCCTTGTTTTTTACATTTTTTGCTAAAAAAAATAAAGACCAAACATTTTGACAAAAAAATAAACTTTTCCATAGTTTGGTAAAAATTTTGAAAACAGGTAATTTTTCTTCTTCACTGATGTGTGCTGATGAGGCGGCACTGATGGGCATTGATGGGCTCTGATGAGGTGGCACTGATGGGCTCTGATGAGGCGGCACTGATGGGCCCTGATAGGTGCACTGATAGGTGACACTGATAAGGAGGCACTGATGGGCATTGATAGGTGCACTCATAGGTGACACTGATGAGGAGGCACTGATAGGTGCACTGATAGGTGACACTGATGAGGAGGCCCTGATGGGCATTGATGGGCATGATGAGGCGGCACTGATGGGCTCTGATGAGGCGGCAATGATGGGCACTGATAGGTGACACTGATGAGGAGGCACTGATGGGCATTGATGGGCACTGATGAAGCAGCACTGATGGGCTTTGATGAGGCGGCACTGATAGGTGACATTGATGAGGAGGCACTGATGGGCACCGATTGGCAGCACTGGTGGGCACTGTTGGGACTGCACTGATAATCAGGACACTGATCACAGCACGCCCTCATATACAGCTTCCCAGAACTAGTCATTCAGCTAGAGCACGGTTGGCAAGTGGTCAAAGTGTTTGTAACCCCATACATATACCCAGTGAAGTGACTGGCCTCAGGTGATACACAGAGATGAAACAAATCCTCCTACTTAAGTTGTACCAGTTTATCTGCAGCCCCTTTTTCTCTACATCTGTTCAAAGTCCAGAATTTATAGAGCTTCTCTGAGCTTTCAGAAAAAAAGGGGCACATAGATGAAATTACACACTGCACAACTCATTGAGGAGAGCTCTGAGAGATGATTGGAGGGAAGGGACACACCCTCCCCTTCACACAGCATACAGGTACAGAGTTGAGGCTGTCAATCACAGGCTGTATGCTGGAGCTCTCGATCATCTTTTTTCTCTTGGTGTCAGGAAAACTGGTCAGAAGTGACTCATGCTGATAGCAGAGGAAGGAAGCAGCAGGCAGGAATAACACTTAGTGCTCTGGATAGAGACAAGTACACACTATAGAGGGATATGCTTTGTTCAACACAGCTGGGTCAGCAGGCTGGCTGTGTAAATCCTTTGATCTATGGCGCAGCTCTTATATGTGTATTTTGCCGGAGTTCTGCTTTAATGCAGATATAGATTTGCTGATTTTGGCGGCTGCACGGGTAGGGGGATGTTTTCTCATTCAGGGCTCTCTGTGTTATGAAATCCATTTGGACTAATTGCCGCCCCTGTAAAAGCGTTCGCTGTTCGCGCTCTTGTCCTCGCAGAAATCAGGTAATTGGAGTGATGTTTTGACACTGCGCTGCAATTATTATTCTAATCCCAAGGATTTTCCTGATGACGGCGAAGACTTGTCGCGGCGGGGAGGCGCGCTCAGCCCTCGACTTTTCACTCAGTGCTTGGCGGGGATCCTTTATCTTCCGACGCGGCGGAGCGCACTGTTCTGTAAAGTGCCGCCTTCGCTGTGGTTGCTAAGCGAAGCAGAACGCCGCAGGAAAATTTTCCGTACTTTTTTGCCTTTTTGTTCTGCTCTCTTCTAGTTATTAAAATGGATTTTTTTTTTCTGCTGAATATTAAACAGGAGAAATTACCACCTGTGACGGGCATTTTCGGAAGCTTAAATCCATCGGGGGGTAATTGTTATTGCTTACCGCCATTCAGGGCAAGTGCTCAGAAAGAAAGAAAGAGGATTTGTTCCTTCTGTAATAGAAGATGATCAGCGTGTGTGCATGGATTGTACACTTCTGTTCTTTAAGGCGATCGGGAAAATGTACCTAATTAATCGCCAAAGGTGATTAATGATCGATTTCTATTGATTCTGCTTCTTGTAGCTGCTGGGGGGACTAAAAGTCCCAGAATGTTCTCTCAACCTGTGTAAAGGAGCTACACCTCCCATCATTCATACATGAGACCTTAAAGGGTCAGTTGTGGAGGGAAGGGGATGGAGGGGTTGGGGTACAGTAGATGGACAGTGGTGGAGGGAAGGGGATAGAGGAGTCGGGGTACAGTAGATGGACAGTGGTGGAGGGAAGGGGATGGAGGGGTCGGGGTACAGTAGATGGACAGTGGTGGAGGGAAGGGGATAGAGGAGTCGGGTACAGTAGATGGACAGTGGTGGAGGGAAGGGGACAGAGGGGTCGGGGTACAGTAGATGGACAGTGGTGGAGGGAAGGGGATGGAGGAGTCGGGGTACAGTAGATGGACAGTGGTGGAGGGAAGGGGACAGAGGAGTCGGGGTACAGTAGATGGACAGTGGTGGAGGGACGGGGAGGGAGGAGTCGGGGTACAGTAGATGGACAGGGGTGGAGGGAGGGGGATGGAGGAGTCGGGGTACAGTAGATGGACAGTGGTGGAGGGAAGGGGACAGAGGAGTCGGGGTACAGTAGATGGACAGTGGTGGAGGGAGGGGGATAGAGGAGTCGGGGTACAGTAGATGGACAGTGGTGGAGGGAAGGGGACGGAGGAGTCGGGGTACAGTAGATGGACAGTGGTGGAGGGAAGGGAATGGAGGAGTCGGGGTACAGTAGATGGACAGTGGTGGAGGGAAGGGGATAGAGGAGTCGGGGTACAGTAGATGGACAGCGGTGGAGGGAGGGGGATAGAGGAGTCGGGGTACAGTAGATGGACAGTGGTGGAGGGAAGGGGATGGAGGAGTCGGGGTACAGTAGCTGGACAGTGGTGGAGGGAAGGGGATAGAGGAGTCGGGTTACAGTAGATGGACAGCTGTGGAGGGAAGGGGATAGAGGAGTCAGGGTACAGTAGATGGACAGTGGTGGAGGGAAGGGGATAGAGGAGTCGGGTACAGTAGATGGACAGTGGTGGAGGGAAGGGGATAGAGGAGTCGGGGTACAGTAGATGGACAGTGGTGGAGGGAAGGGGATAGAGGAGTCGGGGTACAGTAGATGGACAGCTGTGGAGGGAAGGGGATGGAGGAGTCGGGGTACAGTAGATGGACAGTGGTGGAGGGAAGGGGATAGAGGAGTCGGGGTACAGTAGATGGACAGCTGTGGAGGGAAGGGGATGGAGGAGTCGGGGTACAGTAGATGGACAGTGGTGGAGGGAAGGGGATGGAGGAGTCGGGGTACAGTAGATGGACAGCTGTGGAGGGAAGGGGATAGAGGGGTCGGGGTACAGTAGATGGACAGCTGTGGAGGGAAGGGGATAGAGGGGTCGGGGTACAGTAGATGGACAGCTGTGGAGGGAAGGGGATGGAGGAGTCGGGGTACAGTAGATGGACAGCTGTGGAGGGAAGGGGATGGAGGAGTCGGGGTACAGTAGATGGACAGCGGTGGAGGGAAGGGGATAGAGGAGTCGGGGTACAGTAGATGGACAGTGGTGGAGGGAAGGGGATAGAGGAGTCGGGGTACAGTAGATGGACAGTTGTGGAGGGAAGGGGACGGAGGAGTCGGGGTACAGTAGATGGACAGTGGTGGAGGGAAGGGGATAGAGGAGTCGGGTTACAGTAGATGGACAGCTGTGGAGGGAAGGGGATGGAGGGGTCGGGGTACAGTAGATGGACAGTGGTGGAGGGAAGGGGATGGAGGAGTCGGGGTACAGTAGATGGACAGTGGTGGAGGGAAGGGGATAGAGGAGTCGGGGTACAGTAGATGGACAGCTGTGGAGGGAAGGGGATAGAGGAGTCGGGGTACAGTAGATGGACAGCTGTGGAGGGAAGGGGATGGAGGAGTCGGGGTACAGTAGATGGACAGCTGTGGAGGGAAGGGGATGGAGGAGTCGGGGTACAGTAGATGGACAGTGGTGGAGGGAAGGGGATGGAGGGGTCGGGGTACAGTAGATGGACAGCTGTGGAGGGAAGGGGATGGAGGGGTCGGGGTACAGTAGATGGACAGTGGTGGAGGGAAGGGGATGGAGGGGTCGGGGTACAGTAGATGGACAGTGGTGGAGGGAAGGGGATGGAGGAGTCGGGGTACAGTAGATGGACAGCTGTGGAGGGAAGGGGATAAAGGGGTCGGGGTACAGTAGATGGACAGTCGTTGAGGGAAGGGGATAGAGGGGTCGGGGTACAGTAGATGGACAGTTGTGGAGGGAGGGGGATGGAGGAGTCGGGGTACAGTAGATGGACAGCTGTGGAGGGAAGGGGATAGAGGGGTCGGGGTACACTAGATTGACAGTAGTTGAGGGAAGGGGATAGAGGGGTCGGGGTACACTAGATTGACAGTAGTTGAGGGAAGGGGATAGAGGGGTCGGGGTACACTAGATTGACAGTAGTTGAGGGAAGGGGATAGAGGGGTCGGGGTACAATGGACAGATGGTTGTGGAAGGGGGGATTTGCATTACAGAAAAAAGGTGTGCAAGGTGCTACAGTTGGTTTTGTTAGTCAGCCTGAGTTGAAAAGCCTGTCCACTGTCAGCATGCTACAGAGAAGTACCTTTGTTCTCTGTGTAAAGCAGTGGCCTCTCTGCAGAGGCCCAAATGCCTTCTGTTTAGAGCTCTCCATGGGGAGCATAAACTTTGCTAATTGAAGAGCTATAGGTCTAAAGCAGAATGAGTCAGAATGATTGGCTTCCTAATCAAAGAAGTCGATAGTGACCTGGTTTGGATGATGCCTGAACAACTATGGCGGAGAGAGATAAGCAGATAAAGGCTTTGTCAGGGGGGGTGTACTGTGGTCTCGGTTATCACTGTTCTGGCAGTATTACACTAACATCAGGGCCGGTGCTACCACTAGGCAAACTAGGCAGCCGCCTAGGGCGCCATGATGCCTAGGGGGCGCCCGGCCACTGGTTTTCCTACTCTCTTCTCTCTGCAGCAAGCAACTAAGTCTCAGCATCAGCAGGCAGCCGTCCTTCCGTTCACAGATAGTGTCAGAGGCACAGCGGTGGTGAAGGACTGTGTCTGTGTCCCGACTCCTGAATGAATGGAAGCAAGCAAACATTCATTGATGGGCACTGGTAGGCTGTATTTGATGGGTCCTGGTGGGGCTAAATGTGATGGGCGCTGGTGAGGCTGCATTGATGTGTGCTGGTGAGGCTGCATTTGATGGGCGCTGGTAGGCTGCATTGATGGGCGATGGGGGGCTGCATTGATGGGCGATGGGGGGCTGCATTTTATGGGCGCTTCGTTAAAAAGGTGGGGTTTACATGGGCAGGGAAAAGGGGGTGAGGCAAAATGAGGTTTCGCCTAGGGTGTCAAAAATCCTTGCAACAGCCCTGACTAACATATTACTGAGCAAGCTGCACCTAATATGAAAATATACGTTGCTGACAGGTCGACTTCAAACAACCCCCCCCCCCCCCCCCCCAAAAAAAAGAAATCCTGCTTCTTTGTACTCAACCCTTTATCCCCTTTACAAAAAAAAAGATTTACGAGACCATTTGTCACTGGAGCCTGCTCTGTGGTATTATGCCGCCCTCTGCTGTCCATTGATAAGTATTGCAGATGTGTTCTAATTATCGATCTGTGTGCCCGGGTTTGGTGCAGGTCGGGATTGGTTCTCTCCCCATACAAGTCAGCGGGAATCTAAAAGCAGCCTAGAAGGAACTTAAAGGGTAACTCCACTTTTGTGGGAAAACATTAATTTTTTGCCAAAAATAAATAAATAAATAAATAATATAGTAGTGTATACAATTGTGACACAAGTCATATTGTAATTTAATTTTATTAAAAATGATCTTTCCTTTTCAATCTGCAGTGCTGTCATTTTCTGTGAAATGCAATATGTCTACCTGGAGGTGTTCTCTACACAGACTGTGTACAGAAATTCCCCTGAAAATTTAATTTTCTGCTTGTGCGATTGGCTCATTGATTTTCCCAGAAGTCTACACTAAGATACAAATCAGATTTTTGGCATCCCCTGCAACAAAAATGTCATTTTTGGTGAGATACTCCCAAATGGAAATCACATCTAAAAGGATGCCGACCATGCCAATTTAGTCATTAGAAACCCTGCAGGTACAGCAGCTGATTGATAATTATAAAACCACTCCCATACTGATTCACTTTGCACATGGACGCAGACAAACAGGGATTCCTTCAGAATAACAAAAGATAGGAATCTGCAACAAGGTTTGTTAAAAACCTTGCAATGTACATCGATCACACACAGAGGGGAATGTTTTTGTTTTTTTTTCCTCAACAAAAGTGGAGTTATGCCATCATATTCTGATGGAAAAAGTCCGATAGGATTATGTTGTCGGAAAAGCCGATTGTGTGTGGGCTTTTTCCATCGGAAAAAATTTGAGAGCAGGATCTCAAATTTTCCGACAGCAAAATCCGATCAGACTTTTTCCGATTGCGTGTAGGGAATTCCGACGGACAAAGTGCCACACATGCTCAGATCAAATTACGAGACCAAAGTTATTGGCTACTAGCCTCTACGTAGTTCCGTAGTACGCAACGAACGTCACCACGTTCGGAACGATCGGATTTTCCGACAACTTTGTCCGACCGTGTGTATGCAACGCCAGTTTCGTCCAAAATCCGTTGGAAAAAATCGGACGGATTTTGTGGTCGGAATTTCCAACCGTGTGTACGGGGGCTTAGTGTTTAAGTATCTCACATGCCAGTCTCATTCCAGCTGCTGCAGCTTTGACCATTGAATCTGATCATTGGATGCCAAACAGAAGATAAATGTGTGTTACTACACTGTATGGTCAGATCTCTGTAAACACCAATAATACTGTATGTGCCCCCTGCCACGGCCATTTATATAGAGTTGCCCTTCTTCCATGGCTATTATTATATAGAGTTGCCCCTCCTTTGTGAAACTAGAACACCCTCCACTGTTCTGAGAAGGCTTTCCACAAGATTTTGGAGGGTGTCTGTGGAAATCTGTGCCCATGTGTGATGTCAGGTACTGATGTTGGATAAGAAGTGAACATGTGCAATTCGTTTCGTTTTTCGTTAAAATTCGTTATATTCGTTCATTCGTTATCGTACGAATGAACGAACGATTCGCTAAAAATTTTAACGAATGTTCGAATCGAACGAATCCGAAAAACAACGAAAATCCGAAATAACCAAATTAGAAAACAACGAAACTATGAAAGAAGAAAATCCGAAAAACGAAAACAGGAACAACGAAAATCAAAATGAACGAAAAATTCGTACATTTGTAACTTTTTTTTTTAGTTGAATTGGTAATTTTCCGTGTCTCGTACAATGGCGCTGCTTAACGTGCTTCGAATGGATTGAACGAAAAAATTCATACATTCGTAACTTTTTTTTTTTTTTTTTCGATTCGTAATTTTCCGTGTCCCTTACAATGGCGCTGCTTAACGTGCTTCGAATGGATTGAACGAAAAAATTCGTACATTCGTAACTTTTTTTTTTTTTTTTTCGATTCGTAATTTTCCGTGTCTCTTACAATGGCGCTGCTTAACGTGCTTCGAATGGATTGAACGAAAAAATTCGTACATTCGTAACTTTTTTTTTTTTTTTGCGATTCGTAATTTTCCGTGTCTCTTACAATGGCGCTGCTTAACGTGCTTCGAATGGATTGAACGAAAAAATTTGTACATTCGTAACTTTTTTTTTCGATTCGTAATTTTCCGTGTCTCTTAAAATGTAATAATAGCATACACATTACATAAAATTATGAATTATGCTCCGATTCCGAATCTACGAAAACAATGTTACGAAAGTACGAATAAATTAATCTAACTAAAGTACGAATGTAACTAAATCTACGAAAATACGAATGCGTTCGAATAACCGAAAATTAAACTAACGGAAAAACGAATCAACTAAAAAATAACTCTTACGAAAATACGAATCGTTACGAATACGAACACCGACGACTTACGAATTTATGAATCGATACGAATCAACGGAAACGAAAGAAACGAAACGAAAATAAACAAATTTTTCTATTGTGCACATGTCTAATAAGAAGACCTGGCTCACACATCGAAACCCATGCTGGGGACCGAAAAAAATACCCTGCTCACAATCAGCATTCCAATTCATCCCAAATGTTTTCAGTAAAGCAGCCTTTTTCCACCAAGGTGCCCAGGCACACTGGGGTGCCTGGAGGTTTCTTCAGGGGTGCCTTGGCAAAATGCCTAACAATTTGTCAAAAATTGTATACAAGCCAGCAGATGGATGAAGCCGGACTTTTAGCTACACAAAGCCACAGGTTTTAAATGCGGTATTCGGCCGCTCGCGGAGCGGTTTTACCCCCCGCGAAAAAGGGTTAAACACCCCCGCAGAGCGCCGCCGTAGCGGCGCTTTGCGGCGGTATTGCCGCGGTTTTACCACGGTGTCCCATTCTAATCAATGGGAAGGAGCGGTATAGGAGCGGTGAACACGCTCCTATACCGCTCCAAAGATGCTGCCAGCAGGACTTTTTTTGTCATCCTGCTAGCGCACCGCTCCAGTGTGAAAGCCCGCCGGCTTTCACACTGGAGTTAAAGGGGCCGTTTTTTCAGGCGGTGAACAGGCGCTATTTTTAGCGCTGTACCGCATGAAAAACGCCCCGGTGTGAAAGGGGCCTTATGACTTTCTAGACATTGGCATCCCAACAACCAATGATGTTATCAGTTGATAAGGAGGATGTCGGTCAACTCCACAGCATCCTTGTTTTACCCTCCTCTGCCCCTCACCCTCAGCACTGGGCTCACATTAGCTGACTGATGGAGAGAAATTGAGGGAGAAGAGAAACATTGGAATACTAGTCAGTACCAGTGTACAAAAGTGTATGTGCTTTAGAAGAATAAATCTCCTTTGACGTTGGGTGTCCTAAGTGTGTGGATGTTGCTGCATTATGTACAACTATTATGCTGCGTACACACGACCGGACTTTCCAGCAGACTAGGTCCGACGGTCTTCCCGATGGACTTTCGACGGACTTGGCCACACACAATCACACCAAAGTCCAACGGATTCGACCGTGATGACGTACGACCAGACTAGAATAAGGAAGTTCATAGCCAGTAGCCGATAGCTGCCCTAGCGTTGGTTTTCGTCCGTCGGACTAGCACACAGACGAACGGATTTTTCGACTGGACTCGAGTCCGTCGGAAAGATTTGAAACATGTTCTAAATCTAAAGTCCGTCTGATTTTTCGACAGCAAAGGTCCGATGAAGCCCACACACGGTCGAATTGTCCAACGGATTCATTCTGTCTGACCTTTGCTGTCGAAAAGTCCGGCCGCGTGTACGCGGCATTAGAATACATTTTTGAAAGGGGGTGCCTCGAGACAATAATGTCCATAATTTTAAAGGGTGCCTTGACTGAAAAAAGGTTGAGAAACACTGCAGTAGAGTACAGGTCACTCACGTTCCTCCACACCAAACTGGTCACACCATACCAAGTCTTTATAGAAGTGGCTCCACTCTTCTGGGTAGACTTCCCACAAAGCTTGTCTGTGGAAATTTGTGTTCATTGGGCCAAGAGAACATCTGTGAGGTCAGGTACTGATGTTGGATAAGAAGACCCGGGTCATACATTGAACCCCATGTTGGGAAGAAGACCCGGGTCATACATTGAACCCCATGTTGGGGACCAAAAAAAAAAACACCTGGCTCTCAATCAGCATTCCAATTTATCCCCATGGTGTTCAGTAGGCTTAAGGTAAGGGCTCTGTGCAGGACACTTGAGTTCCTCCACACCCAACTGGTCAAACCATGCCTTTATAGAACTGGCTCCACTATTCTGGGTAGGCTTCCCGCAAAATTTTGCAGTGTGTCTGTGGGAGTTTGTGTCCATTAGCCCAAAAGAACATTTGGGAGGTCCGGTACTGATGTTGGATGGGAAGACCTGGCTCACAATTGCCAGTCCAATGCACCCCAAAGGTGCTCAGTAGGGTTGGGGTCATGGCTCCACAATCCAGTTCCTCCACCCATCACACCTATATGAGCTTGTTGGACATCCCATTCCAAAACCCTGGCCAATAAAATGAAATTACCCTTTTTACAGCAATAACACCCTCCACTCTTCTCAGAAGGCTTTCCACAAGATTTTGGAGGGGATCTGTGGGAATTTGGGCCCATTTGTGAGGTCAGGTACTGATGTTGGATGGGAAGATCTGGCTCACAATTGGCATTCCAGTTAATTACAAAGGAGTTCAGGAGGGTTGAGGTCAGGGCTCTGTACAAGACACTCCAGTTCCTCCACACCAACCTGGTCACGCCATGTCTTTATGGAGCTGGCTTTGTACACAGGGGCACAGTCATGCTGGAACAGAAAAGGGTATTCCCCAAACTCTTACCACAAGGTTGGAAGAGTATACTTGTCCACAATGTCTTTGCATGATGTAGTATTATCAGTACCCTTCACTGGAGACACCTGCACTCCATCATTGGGTTCATATAGTTTTGGCCTTGTTAGATTTATTCACCTGATAAATTCATATGTGGCTACTTCCCAAAAAATATACCCAAAGTCTGACACAAAGGCGGTCACATGGGTCATCCATACTGGGAAGGTCCCAGATAAAAAGGGGAACCTAATCTGAGAGGGCAAGAGATGGGCATCACAAACACATTCTCTGGTCTTTGCTTCCTTTGCATTGTGATAGAAGCTGCAGCTTCAAATGTTGGTAAGAAGTCAAAGAGGACCTGTCACATAACTGTGAATTGTTGCTTCCAATACCCATGAGTATATTGCTGGAAGGATATTCGGGAGATGACAATGCCGTGACGGCCTCTGGTGACACCAATTAAATCAGAATTGGCTAATGACAACTGTGGTGTAGAGTGTGGCGATTATACGGATTATCTGACTAAGTGGTAAAGTCACCCGGTGCCCCTCCATGAAATGGACAATGACTCCACTCATTAAACTGACACATAGATTTGTATGCTGCGTGTTAGATCGCAGATCATTCTCGTATGTGTGAGGGGAGGATCGAGCAAAGATCGTGGTTGGTGACAAAGAAAATTAGAGTGAAGTGGATTATAAGATACCCATTACTTCTCCACTACGTGTCCCCTCCCCCACCCCAGGGGGAACCGCAGAGCTCAATATACAGAAAGAGGCCACCCTGTATGGAGCAGGAAGTGCAAGTCGTGTATTCAGGTTTATTCTTTTACGATGGAAAAAAATAATCAGTTTTGGATCTGCAGCAATCAGTCTGGGAAATGATAACCTAACACCAAAACTCCATTGGGGGAAGTTTCCCTTTTAAGTGATTGTAAAGTGTTATTAAAATAAAAAAATAAAATAAAAACATGTCATACTTACCTCCTCTGTGCAGTTGGTTTTGCACAGAGCAGCTCAGATCCTTCTCTTCTCAGGTCCCTCTTTTGTGATCCTGGCCCCTCCCTCCTGTTCAGTGCCCCCATAGCAAGCAGCTTGCTATGGGGGTACCCGAGCTGAGTCACCGCTCCCTGTGTCCATTCAGACACGGAGCCCTGACCTGGCCCACCCCTCTCTCTCTCTCTCCTGATTGGCTCCCGCTGCCATCAATCGCACCACGCTGCTGTCTCAGCCAATGAGGGGGAATCCCAGGCAGCTGAGAAACTCCTGCAACAATCACTGGCTAAAGATGGGCTCAGGTAAGTGTTGGGGGGTTGCTGCACACAGAAGTTTTTTTTTTTTTTTTTTAATCTTAATGCATAGAATGTATTAAGATGAAATAAAAACCTTTGGCCTGTACAATCCCTTTAATTCCAGTCCTGAAGACACAACAGGAAGTGAGGGAATTCTCCTCTTAGTTGTCATCAGAACAGGTGTCCCCACATAGCAAGATTTCCCTATATTTGTATTTTAGCAAATAATATTTGTCACTTCCTGTCTTGGTGACACCAGGACACACAGAAGGTGAATATCCTCAGCGGGGAGGGCGTAGCAACCTGACAGGGATTCTAACCCCCTCATCTGGCTTTAGATTCAGTTTGCAGTGGAATGGTAATGCAATGTACCTCACCATTGTGATGAGGCTCATCCATGCTCCAATAACAGCTTGAAGGTGACACACAAAGCTGCAGCCTCTGAAAAATAGTGTCACCCTCTCTCTGCACCACCTGCCTGTCTAGTGGCACCACCCTTTGTGCAGTCTGGCTCTGAATACTGGTGTCACCTTCTGAATGGTGGTGTCACTCTCTGTCTGTGCAGCCTGGCTCTGTACAGTGGTGTTGCCCTCTGTGCAGCCTGGCTCTGTACAGTGGTGTTGCCCTCTGTGCAGCCTGGCTCTGTACAGTGGTGTTGCCCTCTGTGCAGCCTGGCTCTAAATAATGGCGTCACCCTCTTTGTGTGCACTCTGGTTGTAAGATTATGGTGTCACCCTCCATCTGTGCAGTCTGGCTCTGAATAGTGGTGTCATCCTCTGTGCAGACAGGCTCTGAGTAGTAGTGTCACTCTCTGTATGGCTATGAAAAGTAATGTCACCCTCTGTATGTGTAGCCTGTCTCCCAACAGTGGTATCACCCTCTGTGCAAGCTGGCTCCTAATAACGGCATCACCCTCTGTCTGTGCAGTCTGGCAGGAGGTGACCTATATGTCCTGCTAAACAGAATTCTTGCCCTTTGGTCAGGTGTGGTACACAGGGACAGATTTTACCTTCACAAATTGCCTGGAGATGCTCTGTTCTCCTTTTGTTCTTAAGAAAAACAAAATCACAGCGGAGTCGTTGTTTTACATTTATTTTACTGTATATGTTTAAAATAAAAAAAGTGACATCACAGGTCATCATAAAGTACAAAACAAAACACTCTAAATATACAATACATTATTAAATGACCGCTATCACAACCGGAATTAGAAAACTTCAGACGACAATCCCGATAGAAAATGTCACCCAGAATCACTTGGGGGCCTGCTGGAAAAAGAGAGAGAATGGACCAATCAGCTGGAACCATGAGTGGGGACATTAACCCCTTCGTGTCTAAGGATAAAACAAATCTAAATGCCTAAACACAATTTTGCAATGTATTAGTGAAACCGTACATATCACAAACTATTTTATACATCCAGTTGAATTATACCTTGTTGTAATGGATATCTCAGGATCATCATGATGATGGCCCGAAAAAAGTATATATTTTTTTTAAATTTAGTTGTATATTTCTTGTTACTACCATAACTTACCACTAAAGAACAACCCCAAAAAAATTCTCCTGCTCCTGATTGCAGCGATACCACATATGTGATCAATAGTGCGCATTTTGCTTTTTTTTTTTTATCCTACCTAAATTTTTTTAAAAATGCTTTAATAAAATCTTGCCCAAAATATGCTGACCATGACCTTTGACCCTTGCTTGACCCAAACACTGACCTAGATCAAACCTTGATCTAGTATTTTTTAAAGAAAAAAATATATATTAAAAGCCAGCAGCTACAACATCCTTTGTCAGGGAATCAGGAAGTGCTGCGGCTTCACTGCCTGGCTCCCTACTGCGCATGTGCATCTTTACTGGTCCCCGTTGTGTCCTGGGAACTATTCCCGGAAGTGTGTGCAGATACCTGGATTATACAGGTATCTTCACCCCCCTCAATTGTGGCACCGGAAGGGGGGGGGGGTGGTAGGAGGGTTTCAATGAGCGGAACTTCCACTTTAGGGCGGAGGTCCGCTTTAAGATACAGCCTTGAAATTTTCCACATTTTGTCATGTTACAACCAAAAATGTAAATATATTTTATTGGGATTTTATGTGACAGACCAACACAAAGTGGCACATAATTGTGAAGTGGAAGGAAAAAAATGATAAATAGTTTTCTATATTTGTTTACAAATAAATATGTGAAAAGTGTGCATTTGTATTCACCCCCCTTTACTCTGATACCCCGAACTAAAATGTAGTGATGGATTAGGCAACCTTAGAGCGATGGAGATCTTCTTGAACAAACACTGATGAAGTCAAAATATCACCAAGCACATTGTCCTGTTAGGGCCAAAAAGGCATGTTCCATGTGTGTTTCCCGCAACGTGGTCAAAACGCACTGCCTTTGTGATCTACTGCAGGTGATGATACATTGTGAACTCCAAATGTAGATCGCAAACACAGTGGACATAAAAAAAAAAAAAAAAAAGTATTACAAGAGTGCAGGGATCAGGGGGGCGTGTCAGGCTCAGAACGCAGGGATCAGGTGATGTGAAGGGTGGTAGAGGACACTGCTATGGGGGTGGTCCTGCCCATATCAGTGTCCACTACCCCCTTCAACCTACCAAGACATGGCCGTCCACCTAAACTGACAGGCCGGGCAAGGAGAGCATTCATCAGAGAAGCAGCCAAGAGGTCCATGGAAACTCTGGAGGAGCTGCAGAGATCCACAGCTCAGGTGGGAGAATCTGTCCACAGGACAACTATTAGTTGTGCCTTTATGGAAGAGTGGCAAGAAGAAAGTCATTGTTGAAAGAAAGTCATAAGAAGTCCGGTTTTGCAAAAAGACATGTGGGGGACACAGCAAACATGTGGAAGAAGGTGCTCTGCTCAGATGAGACCAAAACTGAACTTTTTGGCCTAAACGCAAAACGCTGAGTGTGGTGGAAAACTAACACTGCACATCACCCTGAACACACCATCCCCACCGTGAAACATGGTGGTGGCAGCATCATGTTGTGGGGATGCTTTTCTTCAGCAGGGACAGGGAAGCTGGTCAGAGTTGATGGAGCCAAATACAGGGCAATCTTAGAAGAAAACCTGTTAGAGTCTGAAAAAGACCTGAGACTGGGGCGGAGGTTCACCTTCCAGCAGGACAATGACCCAAAACATACAACCAGAGCTACAATGGAAGGTTTCAGATCAAAGCATATTCATGTGTTAGAATAGCCCAGTCAAAGTCCAGACCTAAATCCAATTGAGAATCTGTGGCAAGGCTTGAAAATTGCTGTTCACAGACGCTCTCCATCCAATCTTACAGAGCTTGAGCTATTTTGCAAAGAAGAATGGGCAGAAATGTGACTCTCTAGAGGTGCAAAGCTGGTAGAGACATCCCCAAAAAGACTTGCAGCTGTAATTGCAGCAGAAGTTGGTTCTACAAAGTATTGACTCAGGGGGGTGAGTGACTGATCACTAATATAGTGAACCAGAGGCTATCACAGCGATCAGGTGACCCAGAACCAAGAGATCCAGGTCCTGAACGTTAGTAATGGGCTGCAGCTTAGACCCCGGTCCCTGTGCTGGGAGAGCGTCATGCGGCACGCTCCTAGCAAAAAGACAGATACGCATAGATGCGGTCCCGTGAAAAAAGCCCAGTCCAGCGAGGCCGCATATATGCGTTACGTCGGCGTGAAGGGGTTAAAGTGTAAGCTTCTCTGGTGCAGATACTGATGTGAATTGTCAGTGTTCTCTGTACAACACTGCAGTATATGTCAGAGCTATATAAATGTAGAATATTTAATAGAGTGTGACTGTGGTGGGGACATTAGAGTGTAAGCTATAGAGACACTGACCTTGTTTCCCGGGTCGTCCTCCTCCACACCGGCTTGTGTCATAAGATCTGCGATGTTCTTCTCCAGGTCATCAATGCGTGTGCTCATCTCATCAAGTGTTTGGATTAAGGAAAGCACATGCAGTGGCGATGTACACAGATCACACATATACAGGGAAACTAGATCACCACAATACACTCTTATATAAAATCGGGTTCTTTCTCAAGCGTTTCCCCGTATATACAAAGTCCTTTCTATTGCAGGAGTGTTTATAAAACAGGTTCTGAAGGTCACAAGAGCCCCACCCCCCCCCCCCCCCCCCCCCCCCCCATGCCTGACAAAGGGGTCCTGTGAGGCTTCGAAATGTTGCACTCTTGTGATGTGATCACTCTACAATAAAAACATTTGGACGACATTCGAGGATCCTTAGTGTGCTGGTGAATACGTGCATTTGCATGCACAGATCCGCATATATCACTGACCGACGACTTTGAAATCGCGCAGAAGTAGCGCGATTTCAAAGCCGCAAAGCTGGATAAAGATTGTGATTAAAAAACAAAAAAAAATAAAAACAAACAATGTCCATTCACATACAGACTGCAGCTCAGCTCCGCCCCCACTCTCTCATTGGCTCACTGGCTGTGATTGACAGCAGCAGGAGCCAATGGCTTATGCTGCCGTTTGAGCCAATGAGAAGAGAGAGACCCGGGATAGCTGCTGCTCTCATGCGCATCACTGGGCCGAGACGGGGCTCAGGTATGTATGAGGGGGGTCTGGGGGTTGTTGCACACAGGTTATACCTTAACCGCTTCCCGACCGCCTCATCCAGATATACTGCTGCAGAAGGGCATGTACAGGCAGAATCACGTACCTGTACCTTGACCTTTAAGAGGCGGCAAGTGGGCACGCCAGTGGCATGCTTCGCGAGTCGGGGCACGGGTCCCGCAGACTCAATCACCGCAGGGATACCCGCGATCGTTTCACAGAGAGGAAGAACGGGGAGATGCTAATGTAAACAAGCATCTCCCCCTTCTGCCTAGTGACAGTGTTACTGATCTCTGCTCCCTGTGATCCCTGGAAAGATCAGTGACATGTCACACACAGCCACCCCCCCCCCCCCCCACACACAGTTAGAAACGCCCCTAAGACACACTTACCCCTTCACTGTCAGTGTCACTTACACAGGAATCAGTGCATTTGTATAGCACTGATTGCTGTATAAAATGACAATGGTCCCAAAAATGTCCGATGTGTCCGCCATAATGTCGCAGTTATGATTAAAAAAATATATATATAAATAAATAAAAAAAAAAAAAAAAACAAATCGCCATTACTAGTAGAAATTTTTTTTTTTTTTTAAATAAAAATGCCATAAAACTACCCCCTATTTTGTAGACGCTATAACTTTTGCGCAATAATCGCTTATTGCAATTTTTTTTACCAAAAATACGTATCGGCCTAAACTGAGGAAAAATAAATGTTGTTTTTTTTATATATTTTTGGGGGATAATTATTATAGTAAAAAATATTGAATTTTTTTCAAAATTGTCGCTCTTTTTTGTTTATAGTGCAAAAAATAAAAACCGCAGAGGTGATCAAATACCACCAAAAGAAAGCTCTATTTGTGGAACAAAAAAGGACGACAATTTTGTTTGGGAGCCACGTTGCACGACAGCGCAATTGTCAGTTAAAGCGACGCAGTGCTGAATCACAAAAAGTGCTCTGGCCAGGAAGGGGGTAAATTCTTCCAGGGGTGAAGTGGTTAAGACATCAACATAAAAAAAAAAAAAAAAAATGTAAAAGAAATAAAAAAGACCTATTGCCTTTACAACCACTTTAATACGGCTTTAACTAAAAGTTGCTCCTATTTACCCCTTTATAACCCTTCATTTACTAGTCAGTCCTAATTGGCTCCTTCGTACCCTTCACTATTTCCTGCTTTTTTTTTAAATACCATTTTTATAGCCATTCATTTTTAAAACTTTCTTCATTAATTTGTTTGCCTGGCTGATTCTCTCGCTCCCGTCACAGAGAGTGCTGTACTGTCTGCAGGGTCTCACCACGTACACCAGAATGGGAAATTATTTCTAGCCCTGTTCATATTGGGGGAGGATATTCTGCCACACACAGCAGACTTCCTGTCCAGGACTTGCACAGCAGCTACACATGCGATTTCTTATCTTCTGTGCAGGGAAGGCCATTTCTTTGAGTCTGTCCCCATTAGCGTTACTCTCCCACATAAAGTCCTTGGCGTTTATAGGAAGTCCACCTTTCTTCTTCACTGGAGAGGAACGCTCCGTAGCTCATTAATCAGGATGAGGCCGAAGTATTGTTAGTTTACTGTCTCCTCGGTAACAATGGCTTGCTATGAGGTACAGAGAGTTGCCGTGGACGCAGCTGAGCCCACTGCATTGTGAGGGGTTAGAGTTCAGTGTGTGATGACGAGGAGGATGACCCTCAACATGGGTCAAATTAAAGGGGAACTCTAACCAGACAGTTCTCAGAATGAAATGGTCGTATCCTGTCATTTACTGGCTGACACATTGTCCCTTCTGCCATTGCGTGCACACCTCCAACATCAGGGTTTTTGAATGCTTTTCAAAAACTGGTGCCGATAGTTTCCGAGTACACAGGAAGTGATGTCAGGTCTTCGCTTCCAGTTTACTAGAAGGAACAGCCAATCAAAGCCGATCTTGGCTTTGTTTAGCTGTCCGGCCAGCTGGTTGCTCAGGTCTCCAGATGGGACTGGAAAGCCAGAGAGAGAGAAGCAATAGACGCTGCCACGCTGCCGGTGAGCCGCTCTGGTTGCTTTTACAAGAGAGCCGACCACCAGCTCTAAAAAAACGGTACAACCACCGTGCTCCAGTGATGTACCGGTACGTTGTTGGACGGGAAGTGGTTAATTTAGTCCATTACTTCCTGTCTCTATGTAAATTACAAATGTGATTTTTGTTTTATTTTATTTTTTTGTGTGAATAAATGACCTCTGTAAAGTGCATCATGTCATTATCTTCAAAGAGAAAATTCTGGGCACCCAGAAGAGGTATGTATGAAGCGTCCACACCATTCCTTCAGTGTTTGGCGCTGCTGGATCAAACTACAATTCCCATCGTGCAATGGAAATTGTAAGTGAACATGGTGGGACTGTGATCTGTCAATCATGTTGAGGTCATCATGGATGGGACAGAACGGGAGTCTTCTGGCTTGTCAATTAAAATTGACTGCGTTAGTGGGTAATAAACACCAGGAGTCTAAGTGACCAATCAGAATGGTCCCCAGTGACCACTCCCCTCAGGTGTCAGATTGGCCCCTAGTGCCAGGGTCTCTGATAGCCCCATGTACAGTGCAGGTGTATACTAATGCAGTGTTTCTCAACTCCAGTCCTCAAGGCGCCCCAACAGGTCATGTTTTCAGGATTTCCATTATTTTGCACAGGTGATTTGATCAGTTTCATTGCCTTAGTGATTACCACAGCCGTTTCATCTGAGGGAAATCCTGAAAACATGACCTGCTGGGGCGCCTTGAGGACTGGAGTTGAGAAACACTGTACTAATGTATGTGTCTTGCCGCAGCCAATCAGACACAGCACCAAGGGTAGGACACGAGGTGTAAGAGGCCTCAAAGACACTAACCCACCCGTCATACACACTACCTAAACAAGCAGTCACATGGTCTGCTCTGATTGGTCAGGAAGAACGCTCTTGACTACACACCCTTCTGTGGCATCCAATCAGAGATCAGCCCATGTATAGTACAGAATATATAATAAGGAGGCGGGATTTGTGGATGGAGTAATACCCCTGTGTGCAGGAAAGGATATTTCTGCCGATGATCTGGTCAGACATGGTCTGGAACTTGTCCTGCATCTGCTGGAGAAGATTCTGGACCTGTAAGAGAAAAGAACCAATCAGGAGCTGCGAAGAGGACCCCGCTTACTGCCAGCTGTACAATTACAATGGTGGGGTTGTGAGATGTAGAGGGGAATGTGGGAAGGTTGTAAAGGTGGGGGGGGGGGGGTATATAGGGCAGGGGTATGCAATTAGCAGACCTCCAGCTGTTGCAGAACTACAAGTCCCATGAGGCATAGCAAGACTCAGACAGCCACAAGCCTGACACCCAGAGGCAGAGCATGATGGGACTTGTAGTTTTGCAACAGCTGGGAGGTCCGCTAATTGCATATCCCTGATATAGGGGAATGTAGGGGGGAATGTGGGGGGGAAGGGAAGCAGATCCTTTAGCCCCGGTTCACACTTATGTGATGCAGGAAACGCTGAATGTTGCTGCGTCCCCCCCCCACATCGTACTACAGACGCACAGCAACCGTGATCCGCTGTGGGCGTCAATGTTAGATTAACAACACCTCTAAACAGATCACAGAACAGTCCGGCAACATTTTGGTGTGGATGTGATTTGAGCCATACAAAGATGTATACAGACATTGCATGTGATGTCACCTGATAATCACACGCGGTGTTCCGGGCACCCACCACTGTGAACCAAGGCGAATGTTCTGTGAGATGTGAGATTGGGGCCTCTTTTTCCAGCACATCCCACACATGCTCCATTGGATTGGGATCTGGGGAATTTGGAGGCCAAGTTAACACCTTAAACGCTTTGTTGTGTTCCTTGAACCGTGTTTGCAGTGTGGCAGGACACATTATCGTGCTGAAAGAGGCCACTGCCATCAGGGAATACCATTTCCATGAAGGGGTGGGACTTGGTAATCATCAATGTTTAGGTAGGTGGTACAGTCCGTGTCACAGTAACATCCACATGAATGTGACTGACTATACCGGTCACCGGTCATAGAGTTCTGTGTGATTGGTGTATAGAGGGGACACAGATAGGATTCTGTAGTCATACAGAACATCCTTCCTGTGTGGCCCTCGGGAGCAGCGAGCGGTGTATGGGGGCCCCCGGCAGTGTACGGTGTCTCCCGCAGACAGTATGTGGCCCCTCGTAGAGATGTAAGGCCCCTCCTCCCCGCACTCACCACCTCGGTCAGGTCTTGTACCGTCTTGGGATCCGCACTGTCCGCCATCTCCCGGCTCTCTCTCCGCTCTTCCCGCAGGCCGCACGGAATACACCCCGCTCTTCCAACCAGCCAATCAGAGCCACGGATGTCAGCTTTCCAGCTCCGCCTCTTCCGGGAACAGCACCATGGAGACGCCAAGCCGTTGTTAAGCGGAAGTCGTCGCCACCTCCTCCTCCACTACGCATGTGCAATGATTCCTCAAGGCTGGTCACAGGAGGCGGAGCTCCACGTGTATAGAGCAGAGCTGTGATTGGCTATCAGAGATAAAACTCCACCCAAGCTAAAGTCGTTTCCTCATACAGAGGAGAATATGGTGCAGAAATTACCAATTTTCCCCTTCAGAGCGACTTATCGCTCTGCTACCCCCACACTGCCCCTCCCTCATCAGCAACAATCCCTCCCACTCCCCGCCCCGCCCTCAACACTAACCCCTCCTTCTCTCTGCACTGCCCCTCCCTCTCGCAACACTAATCCCTCTTTCTCTGCCCCTCCCTCTCTCCCAGGACCTACCCCTCCCTCATCAGTACTAACCCCTCCCTCATCCAGTCCCTGTCCCTCCCTCAACACTAACCCCTCCTCTCTGCACTGCCCCTCCCTCTCTCAGCACTTCCCTGCCCTCTCCCAGGACCTACCCCTCCTTCATCCAATCCCCGCCCCTCCCTCAACACTAACCCCTCCTTTTCTCCTCACTGCCCCTCCCTCTCTCAGCACTTCCATGCCCTCTCCCAGGACCTACCCCTCCCTCATCAGTACTAACCCCTCCCTCATCCAGTCCCTGCCCCTCCCTCAACACTAACCCCTCCTTCTCTCTGCACTGCCCCTCCCTCTCTCAGCACTTCCCTGCCCTCTCCCAGGACCTACCCCTCCCTCATCCAGTCCCCGCCCCTCCCTCAACACTAACCCCTCCTCTCTGCACTGCCCATCCCTCTCTCAGCACTTCCCTGCCCTCTCCCAGGACCTACCCCTCCCTCATTCAGTCCTTGCCCCTCCCTCCCTCAACACTAACCCCTCCTTCTCTCTGCACTGCCCCTCCCTCTCTCAAAACTAATCCCTCTCTCTCTGCCCCTCCCTCTCCCAGCACTTCTCTGCCCTCTCCCAGGACCTACCCCTCCCTCATTCAGCCCCTGCCCCTCGTCATTCAGCCCCTGGTTCTTCCTCTCTCACCACTAATCCCTCCCACATCCTGCCCCTCCCTCAACACTAACCCCTCCCTCTCTCTGCACTGTTCCGCTCCCTCTCCCGGGAATTGGCCCTCCCTCTCTCAGCACTACCCTGCTCTCTTCCAGAACCTACAACTCATCCAGCCCTTGCCCCTCCCACTCTCAGCTGTGCCCCCCCCTTTGACAGCCCCTGAATTCTATTCTATTCTTTTTTTTTTTTTCTATTTAATTTTATTCTATTTGAAATTCAAATAGCAGAAGATGGTTATATTCTTTCTATTTTATTCTATTCTTTTTTTAATTCTATTCTATTTTATTTGTTTCTATTCTGTTCTGTTCTTTTGTTTTCTATTTTTTTTTTTCTGATTTACTCTATTATATTCTATTCTTTTATTTTCTGTTATATTCTTTTTTATTCGATTGTATTTGTTTCTTTTCTATTCCTTTATTTTCTGTTCTATTTTATTCTCTTTGGAAATTGGAAAACAAATTCCAAAACTATTTAAATTTGAAAACGATTCGAGATTGATTAGAAAACTAGTCAAATCGATTCGAATTACGTCCCAATTTTTTTTACGTTATTTGGGATTCGTCTAAATTCGTTACTATTGCAATTGAGAAATTCAGAATTTCTGAAAAACGAAAAACGTGTCCGAATTTCAATTCGGAACAAAACAAACTGTACATGTCTACCCCCGACACATGTCGGCTTTGGTCTCCTTGAAGACCTTCTCACCCCCGGCCTTCCCTTCAGTCTTGCACATTTGTGCCGGCTCCTTAACTGGACTGAAATTACTTAAGGCCCGTACACACGATCGGACTTTTTGACAACAAACATGCAAATTAGCTGTTTTGGACCAACATCCGACCGTGTGTACGCTCCATCGGACCAACTTTTTCAGTTTTCATCGGACTTTTGTTGGCTTTGCGAACGGACCAACTTTCTGCCAACAAAAGTCTGATGGAGCAAAGTCCTATCGTGTGTACAGAAAACCATAGGACTTTTGTACAAAGTACAAACACGCATGCTCAGAACCAATGCAAAAGATCAGACAATACAGAAGTTGACCAAAGGTGGCAGTAAAGAGCAGAAAAAAACGTGATTTGGTGAAAGTTGGCTGAAAAAGTCCTGCTGTGTGTTTTCTCACAATGTGCATTAGAAGCTGCAGCAAATCAGATAGAACAAAACCAAAGAAATTCCCAACTCAACTTACCGACCAGTCTGCAACCAACCACATTACTCTGTCTAACAGTTTGCGTTAAAATCAGGGGTTTAGTCTGCACACATTTGCAAATACATGCGTAAGCTGTAACTGTATTATCTGTAGTCCTAACTCTAAATTTTGAGAGCCTCTATAGTGGAAGCACATGCATTATAATGGATAGATAGGGGGCAGGTGAGCCTGGAGGGAGCCCACCCCCCTCCATAAAGGCACAGGGGTGCACTGGACACCCAGCATACAGCACAGGGGCAGAAAAAGGGTCCAGTGCGTCCCCTCACCAATATTTCAGGGGCAGCAAAGGGGTCGTGTGCGTCCCCTCACCAATATTACAGGGGCAGCAAAGAGGTCCAGTGCGTCCCCTCACCAATATTATACGGGCAGCAAAGGGGTCCAGTGCATCCCCTCACCAATATTACAGGGGCAGCAAAGGGGTCCAGTGCATCCCCTCACCAATATTACAGGGGCAGCAAAGGGGTCCAGTGCATCCCCTCACCAATATTATAGGGGCAGCAAAGGGGTCCAGTGCATCCCCTCACCAATATTACAGGAGCAGCAAAGGGGTCCAGTGCATCCCCTCACCAATATTACATCAGTACAAACAAATGGCCCCTGCCTTCACCTACAACTGGTCTTTGCAGCAAGGAGCACATGGAAGGAACGCATGTAAAACAAAACCAAAGAATTTCCCAACCAGTCTGCAACCAACCAAATGATCCTGTCTAACTGTATGCATCAAAACCCTTGGTCAGGACTGAGTTCTCTTGAGAGGAGTATGGGGGGCAGGATGCTGGGATGTTTTCAGGAAGCTATGTACAGCACCCTGCTGTCCCTTCCCACAAGCCATGATCTGCCTGCATTGTATAGAGAAGCACAGAGACCCAGTGATGACATCAGGCAGTCTAATACAAGGTCTGTAATGAAAACGGAAAGGATTTATTTAAAAAATGTCATTATCATGGTGATGAGGGGGGAGGAAGGAACCAGGGAAGGCAGAATATAAGCAGATTAACCAGTTCCCCCCGGGAGGGCGTACATGGAAAGTGGTTATACCGGGATGATACCGGCACCTACAGGCATCATCCCGGTATTGATCTTTTCAGCCAGTGATTCTCTTCAAGGCAGAAGTGATTTGAGTGGCTAATTAGCCACTCGATCACTTCTGCGGGTGGCAGAAGGGGGTCCCACCCACCTCCTGCCGCTGCCTCTGCCGTGCTCTTCAGTCCCATTGCAGAAGCCGGGAGAGATGCGGCCGGCGGTGATGGTTGCCCTGTACAGAGGGAGAGGAACTGATGTCATTCCCCTCTGTAACCCTGGAAACCGGAAGAGACGAGCAGTTCATCACTTCTGGTTCCGCCCCTTTGTTTACCTGGCCAGTAACGGCCAGGTAAGTAGCCGATCAGACCGATCTGTGTCTGTCAACTGTGCAAGACTGGCCGGAGGTCAGAAGGTCTCCAAGGAGCCCAAAGCCAACATGTGTTGGGGGTAGACATGTGCAGTTTGTTTAGTTCCGAATTGAAATTTTCAGGAAATTCGGATGTATCCGAATTTCCGAATTACAATAGTTAGGAACTTCAAACAAATCCGAAATAACGGAAAAAAAATTGGATGTAATTCAAATTGATTTGAATAGTTATCAAATGAATTTCAAATAGTTTTCGATTTGTTTTCCATCGGCTACATGGGAGGCCAGAGGAGAGATTTGGAGTCTAATGCCCCGTACACACGGTTGGACATTCCGAACCACAAAATCCAGCGGATTTTTTCCGACGGATTTTGCCTGAAACTTGTGTTGCACACACACGGTCGGACAAAGTTGTCAGAAAATCCGATCGTTCCGAACGAGGTGACGTACAAAACGTACAACGGGACTACATACAGTGCGTGGCACTGAGCATGCGTCGGAATCCTCTACACACAATCGGAAAAAGTCCGATCGGATTTTGTTGTCGGAAAATTTTAGACCTTACTCTCAAATAATTTTTCCGACGGAAAAAGCCCGCTAGAGCCAACACATGATCGGATTTTCCGACAACATATTCTGATCGGACTTTTTCCATCGGAATATCTGACCGTGTGTACGGGGCATAATAGACTCCAAATCTCTCCATAAAGACGACCTGTCACGGCCCATGCTATCACAAGGGATGTTGTTCATCCCTTGTAATAGCAATAAAGTTAGTACAAAAAAAATGTATAAAAAAATATGTTTGTACAAAATAAATAAATAATGATAAAAAAATAAAAAAAATTCAAAAAGTGCTTACACACAATGGCGAATGCATACGTTACTCCTGCACTCCTGCACACATATGTAAACAGCGATCGAACCACACATGTGAGGTATTGTCACGAACATCAGAATGAGAGCAATAATTATTGCACCAGAATTTTAAGCACTGTAGTTTTCCGCCATTCCACTGGCAGACGCAATGTTAAAGAGTGAAATGTTAGGTTTCTATTTACTCAGCCTAACATCATCTTTCACATTATGCAAAAAAAATGGGCTAACTTTTATTTTTAATTCATGAAAGTGTTTTTTTTTCTAAAAATAGCATTAGAAAAACCTCTGCGCAAATATGGTGTGACATAAAAAATTGCAACACCCGCCATTTTATTCTATAGGGTCTCTGCTAAAAATATATATATATAAATATATATATATATATATACATACATACCTCCCAACTTTTTTGAGATGGGAATGAGGGAAACCTAAAAGCAAAAGTATGCAGGCACAGGACACACCCCTTGCCACGCCCCCTTAAAGGAGAATTGCACAAAAAAAGAAGATTGGTTAAACCCAAAAGTGCTGTTTTTACCACTACTATTCCTTTATATTGGCCTTTGCAATTTACAAATGCAGCAATTTAGAAATGAGATGAAAGGTTTAGCGCTGGGAAACACTTTTTGATAAATAAAAAGAGCATTTTATATACATCTATATAGATCAGACCAAAATGAGGGACAAATGAGAGGAATGAGGGACAGAGGGACATTGCTCCAATTCAGGGACAGTCCCTCGAAATCAGGGACAGTTAGGAGCTATGTGTATATATATATATATATATATATATATATATATATATATATATATATATAATGTGTGGGGTCAGGGCCACCATCAGGGGGGTACAGCCCTTACACTTGTAAGGGGCCCGAGTGTCTCAAAGGGCCCGGCCACCTGGCGGGGAGGGAGAAGGCAGGTGTCGGTGCAGAGGAGCTCCATGGCTACTTCTGTATGAGTGTCAGTCGGCAGCTACTGCTGCTCTGTGTCATTGAGCTCACATCATGCTCTTTGCTGCTACCTCTGGCAACTTCCTGTATGTGCAAGAGGGGTGTGGCCGTCTACATGTCTGTGTGTGTGTGTGTGTACATGTCTGTTTGTGTGCGTGTGTGTGTACATGTGTCATATATACACATATGAGGGGGGCTGAGAGCGTACAGGTGGGGCGGCCAGTGTGCGGATTCAGTAGGATGGTCCCTGGGCAAGCCCTGGGGAATTTTGGTGGTTGGGTGGGGGGGGGGGTCTGGGCGGGGGCCACAGGCCTAAAGCTATGTAAGGGGCACAAACATTTCTGATAGCTGCCCTCTGTGGGGTTCTAAGACATTTTCTAGAAAAAAAAAGTTTGGGTTTTTACATGTAGGAGCGAAGTGTCAGAAAGTGTCCAGATGGCAAGTGGTTAAACTTCACCCGTCAGTAAATTATAATTCTGGATGGTTGTAGAGGGTGACACTTCTATTCTTATATATAGGATTTCCTATTCACCATCCACAGAACATACAACTTCACACAAACCTGGAGTGATCAGAGCTCCTCATCGATCGAAGGATTATTTCGAGGTTCTCACCCTTCACACATTGGCTACAATGTAATACTTTCTTTCTGGTGGTTGGTGATGATGGGATATATGTAGAATGTCGGAGGAGGGGGTCATTTCCATCGCTGTATATGATTAGCTGACCAGTCCGTGTGCACAGGTGATATCTGATATCGTTGATCTGCGGAGAATTTCCGACCGTGAAGACAACCCCCCCCCCCGCCCCGCCTTCTATCTTGTCACCTGTCTCGATCACTCTATACAACTATATTTAGTCAAAGTCATTTGAGGAGTATCCTGTGTTTGTAGCTGAGATAACAACCCCTCCGTGAGAGAACGCCATGGATATTCAGCAGTCTGTGGTGTCATTCCGATGGGAAATATTCCTTATTTATGGGGTGTCAGCAATGGAACGTTCTGAGCCAGAGCAATGAGAAATCTCCATGTCAGGTTGGTGTGTGTGTGTGTGTGTGTATAAGGGGGGGGGGGGTGATGAATTGGGGGGTCACTGTGTACCATGATAAACAGGAACTCGTTTCCTATGTACTTTAGCACCATCTCTGGGCCAAAATGAGGTACTGCTAGTTTCAGAGGGGTGCACAGAGGAAAGTTTTTGGCCAATGAAGGTAATAGCACCATCTAGTGGTTCCAAGGCATGACTTTTACTTTTAAAAGCTAAAAGGGGCTGACAGGGTCTTTTCAAGTTTAGGGAGCATCTGGAAAAGGCTGGCACTGTGTCAGATCCTGGACAGGAAATGAGCTGTGCTGAGATAAACATACTTTAGGAGGAATTAAATATTCAGATTTTGGAACCATGTGGAGTGCCCGGGTCTGTACGCCTACTGTCATAGGCATGTGCACAGGGTGTTCCAGATGTGCCTGGGCACACCCTAATCACCTAGTGCGCATTAGAATCTCTTACCGGTTCTGCCATAAGAGAAGTGCTTATGCACTTCTCTGTGACTGTGCCAGCAGGGGGACCAATGTGCCAGGGCCATATATATAGACACACACAGGCATGTGTGTTTGAGCTTTAGGGTGCACATCCTAATGCTATAGGCTGCGCACACCTATGCCTACTGTCCCATTATGAGGGGTTCCCACCATCCCTGTGCTGAGTTCCTAGATCTGACTCTGTACATCTTCTGTGCCCATAATGAGGGGTTCCCACCATCCCTGTGCTTTGTACCCGGGTCTGTACATCTGCTGTGCCCATTATGAGGGGTTCCCATCATCCCTGTGCTGAGTTCCCAAGTCTGTACACCTGCTGTGCCCCTTATGAGGGATTCTTATCACCCTGTGTGGAGTTCCTGGGTCTGTACATCTGCTGTGCCCATAATGAGGGGTTCCCCCCATCCCTGTTCCGAGTTCCTGGGTCTGTACACCTGCTGTGCCAATTAGGAAGGGTTCCCACCATCCCTGTGCTGAGTTCCCGGGTCTGTACACCTGCTGTGCCCATTATGAGGGGTTACCACCATCCCTGTGCTGAGTTCCCGGGTCTGTACACCTGCTGTGCCCCTTATGAGGGATTCCCACCATCCCTGTGCTGAGTTATCAGGTCGGTACACCTGCTGTGCCCCTTATGAGGGATTCTCATCATCCATGTGCTGAGTTCCTGGGTCAGTACACCCTCTGTGCCCATTATGAGGGGTTCCCACCATCCCTGTGCTGAGTTCCTGGGTCGGTACACCCGCTGTGCCCCTTATGAGGGATTCCCACCATCCCTGTGCTGAGTTATCAGGTCGGTACACCTGCTGTGCCCCTTATGAGGGATTCTCACCATCCATGTGCTGAGTTCCTGGGTCGGTACACCCTCTGTGCCCCTTATGAGGGATTCCCACCATCCCTGTGCTGAGTTATCAGGTCGGTACACCTGCTGTGCCCCTTATGAGGGATTCTCACCATCCATGTGCTGAGTTCCTGGGTCGGTACACCCTCTGTGCCCATTATGAGGGGTTCCCACCATCCCTGTGCTGAGTTTCCAAGTCTGTACACCTGCTGTGCCCATTATGATTGGCTCAAACCATCCCTGTGCTGAGCTCCCGGGTCTGCACACCCGCTGTGCGAATTTTGAGGAGTTCTCACCATACCTGTGCTGAGTTCCCGGGTCTGTACACCTGCTGTGCCCATTATGAGGGGTTTTATGCTATGAAAGATACAGCAGGAGGCGTTGACAGCGGCAGTACTGTGAATTTTGTGAGAAGTATATGTAGCATACATGTCTATATTGAATGACAGGTCCACTTACTAGCACTGTGTACCAATTCCACATGAACTCCCCCCAAACTGTCACTTTGTATAATGAACACTAGATGGCAGCGCTGCTCTCTGTATAGCGGGAGCCGTGTGTACAGGTAAGAGAACTCACGAAGATCCTTAATAGAATCATCACACACAGTGCTGGATTTATGAAAGGGGCAAATACCCTGGGCCCCCTGACAGAAGCCCCCCCCCCCCCCATACAAAAATAATATTAAACAATAAAAAAAGTACTCTGGACTGGTATATTGTATTCTTTTTTAAAACTGAATTTTGGTAGCTCTTGCAAACACATATAACCTCAGAATGACGTTGTGTAGAGAACACCAACACATGTCGGCTTTGGTCTCCTTGTAGACCTTCAGTCTTGCACAGTAGTACAGTTTCCTCTCCTAGGCTGAAATGGCTTACTCTGATTTCACTGCACACTGTGAGCTTCTCACAATGTGCAGTAGAAGCTGCAGCAAGTCAGATAGAACAAAACCAAACATAAATTCCCAGCTCAACTTACCGACCAGTTTGCAACCAACTGAATTATCCTTTCTAACAGTATGCTTTAAAAACAGGGCTTTAGTCTGCACACATTTTCAAATACATGCGTAAGTTACAGAGCCTCGCCAAGGCACTCCAGTATTATGTAGTCCTAACTCTAAATTTTGAGAGCCTCCATAGTGGAAGCACATGCATTATAATGGATAGGCAGAGGGCAGGTGAGCCTGGAGGGAGCCCACCCCTCCATAAAGGCACAGGGGTGCACTGGATACTCAGCATACAGCACAGGGGCAGCAAAGGGGTCCAGTGTGTCCCCTCACCAATATTACAGGGGCAGCAAAGGGGTCCAGTGTGTCCCCCTCACCAATATTACAGGGGCAGCAAAGGGGTCCAGTGTGTCCCCTCACCAATATTACATCAGTACAAACAAATGGCCCCCGCCCTCACCTATAACTGGCCTTTTTCCAGCAAGGAGCACATGGAAGGGCAACCCATGTAAAACAAAACCAAAGAATTTCCCAGCTCAACTTGCTGACAGCGGCAGTACTGTGATTTTTGTGAGATGTAAATGTAGCATACATGTCCATATTGAATGACAGGTGCACTTACTAGCACTGTGTACCAATTCCACAAACTGTAATTTTGTATAATGAACACTAGATGGCAGCGCTGCTCTCTGTATAGCGGGAGCCGTGTGTACAGGTAAGAGAACACATGAAGATCCTGGATGGAATCATCACACACAGTGCTGGATTTATAAAGGGGGCAACTAGCCTGGGCCCCCCCTGACAGAAGCCCCCCATACAAAAATAATATTAAAGTAAAACGAAAAAGTACTCTGGAGTGGTATGTTATTGTGTCGTTAAATTATAGTAGCTCTTGCAAACACACATGGCCTCAGAATGACGTTGTGTCATATATTTTAAAAATGTCTGCCTGTCATTAAGAATGTAAACCAACTTTATGTATGAGGGGCCTCCCAAACCTGAAGTGCCCTAGGCCCCCCAAGATCTAAATCTGGCCCTAATTACATGTCGGGGACGCAGAGCACACATATCACATGGAGGGGGGCACAGAGCAGAGCACACATATCACATGGAGGGGGCACAGAGCACACATATCACATGGAGGGGGGCACAGATCAGAGCACACATATCACATGGAGGGGGGCACAGAGCACATATATCACATGGAGGGGGGCACAGAGCACACATTTCACATGGGGGGCACAGAGCACACATATCACATGGGGGGCACAGAGCACACATATATCACACAGGGGGGCACAGAGCACACATATCACATGGAGGGGGCACAGAGCACACATATCACATGGAGGGGGGCACAGAGCAGAGCACACATATCACATGGAGGGGGGCACAGAGCACACATATATCACATGGAGGGGGGCACAGAGCACACATATATCACATGGAGGGGGCACAGAGCACACATATCACATGGGGGGGCACAGAGCACACATATATCACATGGAGGGGGCACAGAGCACACATATCACATGGAGGGGGGCACAGAGCACACATATCACATGGAGGGGGGCACAGAGCACACATGTCACATGGAGGGGGCACAGAGCACACATATATCACATGGAGGGGGGCACAGAGCACACATAACACATGGAGGGGGGCACAGAGCACAAATGTGTTTGGGGTCGTTATGTTGGAATACTGCCCTGTGAACCAGTCTCCGAAGGGAGGGGATCATGTTCTGCTTCAGTATGTCACAGTACATGTTGGCATTCATGGTTCCCTCAATGAACTGTAGCTCCCAGTGCCGGCAGCACTCATGCAGCCCCAGACCATGACACTCCCACCACCATGCTTGACTGTAGGCAAGACACACTTGTCTTTGTACTGCTCACCCGGTTGTCACCACACACGCACTTGACACCATCTGAACCAAATAAGTTTATCTTGGTCTCATCAGACATTCCAGTAATCCATATCCTTAGTCTGCTTGTCTTCAGAAAACTGTTTGTGGGCTTTCTTGTGCATCATCTTTAGAAGAGGCTTCCTTCTTGGTGACAGCCATGCAGACCAATTTGATGCAGTGTGCGGCATATGGTCTGAGCGCTGACAGGCTGACCCCCCACCCCTTCAACCTCTGCAGCAATGCTATTGCTATTTCCCAAAGACAACCTCTGGATATGACGCTGAGCATGTGCACTCAACTTCTTTGGTCAGCTCAGTTTCAGGGTCTTGGCAATCTTCTTTTAGCCTAGGCCATCTTTATGTAGAGCAACAATTCTTTTTTTCAGATCCTCGGAGAGTTCTTTGCCATGAGGTGCCATGTTGAACTTCCAGTGACCAGTATGAGAGAGTGAGAGCGATAACACCAAATCTAACACACCTGCTCCCCATTCACACCTGAGACCTTGTAACACTAACGAGTCACATGACACCAGGGAGGGAAAATGGCTAATTGGGCCCAATTTGGGCATTTTCACTTAGGGGTGTACTCACTTTTGTTGCCAGCAGTTTAGACATTAATGGTTGTGTGTTGAGTTATTTTGAGGAGACAGCAAATTTACACTATTATACATACACCTCCCAACTGTCCCTAATTTGGAGCAATGTCCCCCTGTACCTCATTCCTCCTCATTTGTCCCTCATTTTGGTCTGATCTATATAGTTGTACATAAAATGCACTTTTTATCTTTCAAAAAGTGTTTCCCGGTGCTAAATCTTTCACCCAATTACTAAATTGCTGCATTTGTAAACTTCAAAATACAATATAAAGGAATAGTAGTGGTAAAAATAAAGCACTTGTGGGTTTAACTACCGTAATAATTTTTTTGTATAATTCTCCTTTAAGGGGGTGTGGCAGGGGGTGTGTCCTATACCTACATACTTTTGCTAATAGGTGTCCCCCACTCCCATCTCAAGAAGTTGGGAGGTATGCTGTTATACAAGCTGTACACTCACTACTTTACATTGTAGCAAAGTGTAATTTCTTCAGTGTTGTCACATGAAAAGATAGAATAAAATATTTACAAAAATGTGAGGGGTGTACTCACTTTTGTGAGATACTGTATATATCACACACAGGGCAGCCATCAGAAATTTTGGGGCCCCTTACAGGGCTTTAGGCATTCTCCAAAAATGTGTGATCTCCTCGTGTTTCCTTCTCCTTTCTTCAGCTGTTAAGCGGGGGGTTGGTGCTGGAGAAAATGTGCGATCTCCTCATGTTTTCTTCTCCTACTCTCTTAAGCTGACAGCCGGGCCCCTGGGGACATGCGGGCCCCTTACATGTGTAATGCCTGTACCCCCCTGATGGCGGCCCTGATCACACAGGATGAACACGGAGCACACACATAACACACAGGGGGGGGGGGGACGAAGCACACATCTCACACGGGGGGGGGGGGGGGCACAGAGCAGACATATCTCATGGAGGGGGGAGGAACAGAGCACACATATAACATGGTGGGGGATACAGAGCACATACCTATCATACAGGGGGAACACCTGATCGAGTGCACACATAACCATAGCTCCCAACTGTCCCTGATTTGGAGGGACTGTCCCTGATTTGGTGCAATGTCCCTCTGTCCCTCATTCCTCCTCATTTGTCCCTCATTTTGGTCTGATCTATATAAATGTATATAAAATGCACTATTTATCTTTCAAATAGTGTTTCCAAGTACTTGCAGCCAATCTGCTAGCAGTACACCACCATCTGATTTTAACAGGCAAATTTCCCTACCCCAGTTGCTGAACCGTAAAAAGAAATTCGGTCCCAGCCATCCACATGCTAAGCGTCTATATGCTAGCCTGGTCAAATTGCTAGCACTGCAACTGCTGCCTTTTCAGCTGGTAGACTCTTCCCCCTTTCGTGAATTTGTGGAATGTACTGTACCTCAGTGGAAGGTTCCAAAACGCCATTTCATTTCACGGAAGGCCATTCCGGCTCTCTACCCTGCATGTGGAAGGCAAAGTTTTGGCCTCATTGGACAGGGCGTTCAGCAGTAAGGTTCATATTACCACTGACTCATGGTCCAGCAGGCATGGTCAGGGACATTACCTTTCCTTCATGGCACACTGGGTAACTCTGCTGGCAGCTGGGAAGGATGCAAGACAGGGTTCAGTGTTGTTGTAGCTGGTTCCGCCACCACGCCTACAAAATGATAGTGGTTATTCTGCCACAGCTCTCTCCTCCACCCCTCCTCTTCTTCTTCCTCTATGGCCTCTTCTGCAGATTTGTCCTCTGAACCAGTGGTGCTCCGTAAGCACTCAAGGGGCTACGCAAGCAGTCAGGCTAAAAGATGCCATGCGGTGCTTGAGTTGGTCTGCCTAGAGGACAGGAGCCACACTGAGGCAGAGATTCTGTCAGCTCTGCAGGGGCAGGCTCAGAGGTGGTTACGCCAGGCCACGCCAGCTTCAGCCAGGAATGGTTGTATGCGACAATGGCACCAACCTTCTCTCCGCCCTCCGACAGGGACACTTGACCCATGTTCCATGTTTGGCACACGTCCTGAATTTGGTGGTGCAGCGGTTCTTGACCAGGTACCCACGCTTACAGGATCTCCTGAGGCAGGCCAGAAAAGTATGTGGTCATTTCAGCAGGTCATACAATGCCAGTGCTCGGCTGGCTGACATCCAAAGGGAATGCAACCTGCCCACCAACAGCCTCATTTGTGACATGCCCACCAGGTGGAACTCAACACTGGCAATTCTGCAGCGGCTGCACACACAGCAGAGGGCCATCAATGAGTAACCGTGCGAGTATGGCACCAGGACAGGGTCAGGGGAGCTTGGCTTCTTTTTGCCACGCCAGTGGCTACTAATCAAGGATGCATGCACTGTCCTGTCACCATTTAAGGAGGCCACAAGTATAGTGAGCAGCGACAATGCATGCATCAGTGACACTGTCCCTCTAGTCTTCCTGTTGGAGCAAACGCTTTGTGGAATCATGGACAGGGCACTTGAGGCAGAACAGCGGGAGGAAGAGGAGGACTTCCTTACCTCTCAAGGCCCCCTTTATCCAGATAGCATTCCTGTGGGCCTGCCAAACACACAGGAAGGAGAGAATGACGAGGAGGAATGTGTCAGCATGGATGTAGAGGATAACACTCAGCAGCAGTCTTCAAGGGAAGATTTTCAGTCCCCAGAAACCCAAGGAGTTGTAGGTGGCTGGGAGGAGGTAGTTACGGATCATGTGATCCTTAGTGACCCAGAGGACTCAGAATCAAATGTCTCTGCAAACTTACGCTGCATGGTCTCCCTGATTCTGCAAAGCCTGCAAAAAGACCCTAGGATTCGTGGTATCAAGGAGAGGGATCATTACTAGGTAAGGTTGCAGAACTCATCCTGCCTTTGCAGAGGGAGCAGAGGATGAAACATCTTCAGGAGGCCTTGAAGAAAGGTTTGTACAACACATTTCAAGACCCTGGGAGGTTACAATTTCCTGGTGCTGGACCACGTGTTGCTGAGGCTTCCTTCAGTCAGAAGAAGAGCGGTGGAGAAGGTGGCTGGCTGACCGATGCCTTTAAACTATTTTTCAGTCCTCAGCACCAAGGTCTGATTGGTTCAAGCAACCATTGCCAGCGTCTGCATTACAGGGTGCAGGAAAATCTAGGGGCAAGAGCAGACTTGAAGATCTTTCCAACAGAGAATCCACTGTGTTACTGGGACTTGAGGATGGACCACTGGCCAGAACTTGCTCAATATGCAATTGAGCTTCTGGCCTGTCCTGCATCCAGCATGCTTTCTGAACGCACATTCAGTGCTGCTGGAGGGTTTGTAACGGATCAAAGAGTGCGCCTGTCCACAGACTCTGTTGATAGGCTCACATTCATAAAAATGAATCAGTCTTGGATCAGCAGCTATCAAGCACCTGATGCTGATATAACTGATTTAATTTGCTATGGTTGCGGGATCCCTTGAAGACAGCCTATGCTGACTATCCTATTCCTCCTCAATCTCGATGTTGCTAGCTTCCAACAATATTTTTGGTTTAGGGCACCACCACCACCCCGCAAGGCCCAATTTTTCTGCCCGTGTTTACAGGGGCATGTAATTACAATTTTTGATCTAATATTTCACAGCAGGACCCATTCCTGCACCCAGTAAGAGTATCTGTGACGGCTTACAGTATTGTGGCACCACCACCACCACCCAAGGCCCAATTTTTCTGCCCCTGTTTAACAGGGGCATGTAATTACAAATTTTGATATAATATTTCAATGCAGGGCCCATTCCTGTGCCCAACAAGAGTAACTGTGAGGGCTTACAGTGTTGTGGCACCACCACCCAAGGTCCAATTTTTCTGTACCTGTTTAACAGGGGCATGTAATTACAATTTTGATGTAATATTTCAATGCAGGGCCCGTTCTTGCACCCAACAAGAGTAACTGTGAGGGCTTCAAGTATTCTGGTACCACCACCACCTTAGGCCCAATTTTCTGCAGAGTATATAGGGCTGGCCGTATAGTGTATATATAATGCTGTTCAGAGTATATAGTACCTGGGGGCCTGGGGGACCCCCATGACATTTATTTTTAAATTTGGGTGCAGGGTTCCCCTTAATATCCATACCAGACCTGAAGGGCCTGGTATGGATTTTGGGGATGACATCCACGCCATTTTTTCTTTGGTATTTTTATCTATATTGACGGGATCTGACAATACAATACAGTGGCGAGCAGTTTTAAATGACATTTTTTCCTTTAGAAATTTAATTTTGCTGTGGCACTGTTATATACATGGGAAAGATGCGCTACTTTACAGGCATACTAAGGACACTCCCCAGGCACAAAATTTAAAGGAATATTTAATTTTTATTGTTTCACTTTAAGCATTCTTAAAATCACTGCTCCCCAAAAAACGGCCATTTTTAAAACTTTTTTTGCATTGATACTTGTCCCCTGGGGCAGGACCCAGGTCCCCAAACACTTTTTATAGCAATAACTTGCATATAAGCCTTTAAAATGATTTTTCCCGTTCATGTTCCATAGACTTTAAAGGGGTTGTAAAGGTAAATATTTTTTCACCTTAATGCATTCTATGCATTAAGGTAAGAAAACATCTGACAGTGTCGGCCCCCCCAGCCCCCCCGTTTTACTTACCTGACCCCTCGAAAGTCCTGCGCTTGCCACCAACATCTTCTTCACCGCTCAGCCTGGCCGCTGATTGGCTAGAGTGGATGGATTGAAAGCAGCTCAGCCATTGGCTTGTTCTGCTGTCAATCACACCCAATGATGCGGCGCGCCGTGGGCGGAGCCGAGTGATACAGTGAGCGGCTATAGCCGCCGGCTGTATCACGGGAGCGCGCCCGCAAGTGCTTCTCACCATGCGAGGGAGCTCGTATGAACGTTAGAAGTACTTGCTGGGGGAAGGCGAGACAGCTGCCGAGGGACCCCAGAAGACCAGGTTCGGGGCCACTCTGTACAAAACGAGCTGCACAGTGGAGGTAAGTATAACATGTTTATTATTTAAAAAAATAATAATAAATGAACTTTACAACCACTTTAACGGTGTTGGAACACATTTTTTGCCTGTTCGCATGTTCTGCTGCGAACCAAACCGGGGGTGGGGGGGGGATTTTTGACTCACCCCTATTCATCATTATAGAACAGGTTCAACTGCATGTGACCAACTACTACTAGATATATCATGACCTGAATAATGAGAACTTTGACATGCACACTCTGCAATGACATCTCAGTGCACGTTCCAGCTGTAGTTGTTACAGTAGCCGGTAATTCCATCCTGAGCAGGAAGTTACTTCCAGCTGTTTACATATTCAGCTTAACCTCGTCTCCTCCTCCTTGTCCTACTACACCAATTCCATCCCCACACCGGACTGTGCTGGAGCCTTGACGGTGAGTACAGCCAGGTGTTCTCTCTCCTCCATCACTGACACAAGTAGGGGGCACTGCTATCCTGTACACATGGGGTACAGGACTATTTTCTAATATCTACACAGCTGATAACTTTTCCTCCATCCCTTTCCCTCTACAGCTGTTCACCTACTATACCCCAAACCCTCAGTCCCCTTCCATCCACAGCTGTCCGCCTACTGTACCCCAAACCCTCAGTCCCCTTCCATCCACAGCTGTCCGCCTACTGTACCCCAAACCCTCAGTCCCCTTCCATCCACAGCTGTGCACCTTCTGTACCCTGACCCCTCTGTCCTCTTCCCTCCACAGCTGTCCACCTACTATACCCCAACCTCTCAGTCCCCCTCTCTCCACAGCTGTCCACCTACTGTACCCCGTCCCCTTCCTCCACAGCTGTCCACCTATTGTACCCCATCCCCTTCCCTCCAGAGCTGTCCGCCTACTATACCCCGTTCCCCCCATCCCCTTTCCTCCAGAGCTGTCCATCTACTGTACCCCGACCCCTCTGACCCCTTCCCTCCACAGCTGTCCACCTACTGTACCTTGTCCTCTTCCCTCCACAGCTGTCCACCTACTGTACCCCGACCCCTCAGTCCCCCTGCCTCCAGAGCTGTCCACCTACTGTACCCCGTCCTCTCCATCCCCTTTCTTCATCAGCTGTCCACTTACTATACCCTGACCCCTCCATCCCCTTCCCTCCACATCTGTCCCTTTCTCTCCACAGCCTTCCACCTACTTCACCCCATCCCCTTCCCTCCACAGCTGTCTACCTACTTTACCCCAACCCATCTGTCCCCTTCTCTCCACAGTAATTCATCTACTGTATCCGACCCCTCTGTCCCCTTCCCTCCACAACTATCCATCAACTGTACCCCAACCCCTCATTCCACTTCCCTCCACGGTCTTCAACCCACTGTACCCGACCCCTCAGTACCCTTCCCTCCATATTTGTCCACCTACTATACCCCAACTCCTCTGCCCCCTTCCCTCCACATCTGTCCACTCACTATTCCCAACCCCTCTGTCCCCTTCCCTCCACAGCTGTCTACCTACTATTCCCCAACCCCTCCGTCCCTTCCCTCCACAGCTGTCTACCTACTGTACCCTGACCCCCCCCCCCATCCACTTCCCTTCACAGCTGTCCACCTACTATACCCTGACTCCTCCGTCCCCTTCCCTCCAGCGCTGTTCACCTACTGTACCCCCTGTCCCCCCGTCCCTTTCCCTCCACAGCTGTCCACCTATTGTACCCCATCCCTCCCATCCCCTTCCCTCCAGAGCTGTCCACCTACTGTACCCCCCCTGTCCCCTTCCCTCCACAGCTGTGCACCTACTGTACCCCATCCTTCCCTGTCCTCTTCCCTCCACAGCTGTCCACCTACTGTACCCGGACCCCCCCAACCCCTTCCCTCCACATCTGTCCCTTTCCCTCCACAGCCTTCCACCTACTGTACTCCATCCTCTCAATCCCTTTCCTTCCACAGTCATCCATCTATTGTAGCCGACCCCTCTGTCCTCTTCCCTCCACAGCTGTCTATCAACTGTACCCCAACCCCTCATTCCACTTCCCTCCACAGTCTTCAACCTACTGTACCCCAACCCCTCAGTACCCTTCCCTCAATATCTGTTCACTTACTATTCCTGGACCCCCCATCCCCTTCCCTCCACAGCTGTCCACCTCCTGTACCCCAACCCCTCTGTCCCCATCCCCCGGGAGCCTTCCCCGTACTGTACCCCAACCCCTCTGTCACTTTGCCCCCACAGTCGTCCATCTACTGTACCCTGACCTCTTCATCCCCTTCTCTCCACAACTGTCCATCTACTGTATGCCGATCCCCCCCCCCCCCCATCCCCTTCTCTCCACAAAAATCCATCTACTGTACCCTGACCACTTCATCCCCTTCTCTCCACAACCATCCATCTACTGTACCATGACCCCTCATTCCCTATCCCCCCACAGTCTTCCTTCTACTGTACCCCTCATTTTCTGTCCCTCCACAACATTTCATCTACTATACCCCGACTCCTCCGTCCTATATCCTCAGCTTCTGTTCCTCTGCTGTACCCCAAACTCTCTATCCCCTTCCCTTCCAAACCTTCTATTTACTGTACCCTGACCCTTCTGTCCCTTTCCCTCCACAGTCGTCCATCTGCTGCATCCCAACCCCTCCCAACCCCTCTGTTCCCTTCCATCCATGGCCGTCCATCTACTGTACCCCGACCCTACTGTCCCCCTCTCTCTCTGAAATAATGCAGAAACGGCAGTAACTTTTTTCTACCAATAACCAACATCTCTCATTCTGCTGTATATAGTTACTTTAGTTTGCCGTACATCATTCTCCCTCGCTGTGTCACTTTATCACGTCTGCCTGTAATCCATTCTGCTGGCTGACACACAGGACAAGTCTGGGGACATGATGGATGTCTGGATATGTTTCCATAGGAGGTACACCGGGAATGAATTCTCTTATATCACATTAAAGGGACACTGAACATTATTTGGAAATCTTTTTATTTAAAGCCCAATTGAACTTTCAGTTTAAATCAACTTAATCCATTTCAGGTGCATCAATACAAAAGATGTGCAGACAGCCTGTGTAGAAAAGTAGAAAAGCCTGTCCCCTGTCAGCAAGCTGTGGACAAGGACTGTGGAAGCAGTGATCTCTCTGCAGAGGTCCAACACACCCCTCTGTGAGATGCATCTAGAGTTCTCCAGTCAGTGGAAGCTTTGCCGATTGGAGAGCTCTATGGCTGCTGGACCTCTGCAGAGAGACTTCTGCTTCTACACAGAGAACAAGGACACTGCTCCGCAGCATGGTGGCAGAGAATAGACTTCTCTACTTGAAAGTGTTACAAAACATTTCCTCTGCAGCTGAGTTGATCACACATTTCCTCATAAAAGAGGAAGTGTGTCTAGTGATAATTTTATACAGTTTAACCATCCAGTTTGTTGTTGGCTGGTGTGTATCATATGATTAAAGGGGACCTGTCATGCTTAGAAGACAAAGGATTTTTCTGTCATAAGCTCCTGATCATTACGGGACCCTTGTTCTTGTCAATTATTAGATCACATTCTATGCAGAGTGTGGTGCACAATGACAGGTTCTCTTAGGGTAGGAATTACCGGCACACTCAGGAAGGAGCAGTGCCCTTCCCTTCCCTCCTGTGTGCCGTATAATGAGCCTCAGCTTGTCCTGCCAATATGTGTCAGCCGTCCTGTACAACTAGTTCTGAGAGCCAGTGCAACAGTAACATTGTGACCGTGTACCGGGTGATTGGGGCGAGCCAGGGTGTGTGTACTGGCAATTAGACATTTCTATAGCTCTGACATATACCATAGTGCTGAACAGAGAACACTGAGCCAGTCAAATCAGTCTCTGTACCAGAAGAGCTTACACTTCAATGCCCCCCCCCCCTTCCCAATCAGACATTATTATTACACATTTATAAAGCTCTGACATATACCACAGTGCTGTACAAAGAACACTGAGCCAGTAAAATCACTCTCTGTACCAGAAGAGCTTACATTTTAATGCCCCCCCCCCCCCCAGTCAGACATAATTATTACACATTTATAAAGCTCTGACATATACCACAATGCTGTACAGAGAACACTGAGCCAGTCACATCAGTCTCTGGACCAGAGGAGCTTACACTCTAATGCCCCCCACAGTCACAAGCTATTATTATTATACAGTTATGTAGCTCTGATATATATCACACAGGGCCGTTTTTAAGGCAGGGCAAAAGGGGCAGCTGCCATGGGCCCTGTCATTGTTGTGGGGCCCAAAGCAGCTGCCTTATACTTGCCAACTATCCTGGTTTAAATTCCCTTGAGGTTTTAGTCCTGTGCTGTGTCCCAATATCTCATTGTGAAGTGCTGCTACTAATGCTGCCCAGCTCTGCCCTATTGTTGTGTACAGATGACTCACCTGCAGACCTTGTGTTTACATGTAAATTACCGGCATTCATATGTAAATAGCGGCATCCTTTATATGTAAATAGCGACAGCATGCATATGTAAATAGCGACGGCCAGCGGCATTGATATGTATATCATGCCACCCTGAAGTCATAGCCACAGTAATCTCTAGCAACCAATTGACAGGCAGAAATCATGTGCTGTAACCTCTAACAACCAGTCAGGGAGCGGTAATGATACACTGTAACCTCTGGCAACCAGTCGCAATCGCTGCCTGGTCTGATTCAGTAAACTGATTTTGAGTCTAGCTGCTATTTATTGTATGTCTCAGAGCAGATGGAATGCAAAACTGCATCCAAGAAAAGTTTTGCCCAGGGTCCAATCAATATTAAAGACGGCCCTCATACAGTGCTGTACAGAGAACACTGAGCCCGTCACATCAGTCTCTGCACCAGAAGAGCTTACACTCTAATGTCCCTTCACGCACTGTGTGACTGTGGAGGTGAAAGTCGCCAGGTAATGTATTAAGGAGGAGCTGTGATGATTAATGATGCTTTTCGCGTTGGTCCTGTCCACACTGATCGCTCCGCTCTCCTGTCCACACTGATCGCTCTGCTCTCCTGTCCACACATGTGACGTGTCATCTTATTATCTGTCATTATGTCGCCATTCCTGATCCCGTTCTTTTACATTTTTTTTTCCTGCGATTTGACCGATTTGAGGTTTTATTTGCACCGACGCTCAGTGTGTGGGGGGGGGGGGACAAGGAGCGGGTTCAGGGTTTTCCATGTCAGCGTGTTTGATGGATTAGAGAACAAGGCAAACAGGACGTGGAGAGGGAGTCAGCGGCATCTTTCATCGAGAGAGCAGAAGCAGGATGCCACACACCCTCTGCCGCTGCGCTACACTGCCCGCGTCTCAGGAGGACACAATGCGCAGGGTTAACTCTTAGTGATGGGATTTAAATTCACTTCAACAAGCTCAATTCACAAATGGTCATACCATCATATTTCAGAAAAGCTCCACCTTTTGCCCTGATTCACACCAGTTCGGCTTTGAAATCGCACTAATTCAGCGCGAATTCAAATCCGCGGATCAGTGCGATTTGGATCTCCAATTTCATTGTGGCTCGCGACTTCATTTATCAGAAGTCAGTGCAAGTCGCAATGAAATTGCAGAAAAAAGTGCAGGAACCCTTTTCAGAGTTTGAACGGATCCAGTGCCGAAAATAGGTTGCGACTGTCAAATTTTTAACTGTCAAATCGCATTACAAATCGCATTGGCGGGAACGAGGGCTTTTTTTTTAAATAAAAAAGTTGTCCTTGAACCCCAGTCAGTGACTTTGCCTAGGCTCAGATGATGTCATCAGTCTGAGAATTTCCTCAAAAACATTGTAAGTTTTGCAGCAAGTCACAAGGTGAGAGGCTGCAGTAGCTATAAAGGTTTAAAGAGGAAGTAAACCCTGATGGCACATGTCACATTTGGCATGTCATTTTTTTGGGGGGTGGGGGGGGGGGATCCAGCTCCCACATCTTCCCGGGGCACCGCGGTACTGGAAGGAAGACCTCCTCTCCCCCTCCCTCTCGGCAATCATCTGGGACATGTGAAGCCACAGCCAGGCGCCCACAGTGACAATGCCGCAGAGAGGAGGGGGAGAGGAGCGGGGCTTCGTTCGCCCGCATCGCTGGACCGTGGGACAGGGGAGGGTCCGATTTAATAAAAGTCAGCAGCTACACTTTTTGTAGCTGCTGACTTTTATATGGGTGGAACTCCGCTTTAATACAAGGACTTTGCTCACTTTGGAAACCGCAGCTTGGCATTGCATGCTATTATTGAGCTTATGATCTACCAAAACCCCCAGATCCTTCTCCACCATTGATTCCCCCAGTTCTACTCCCCCTAGTATGTATGGTGCATGCGTATTCTTAGCCCCCAAGTGCATAACTTTACATTTATCAACATTAAACCTCATTTACCACTTAGTTGCCCAATTAACCACTTGCCTACCAGGCACGAACACCTCCTTCCTGACCAAGCCATTTTTCAGCTTTCAGCGCTGTCGCATTTTGAATGACAATTGCGCGGTCATGCAACGCTGTACCCAAATAAAATTGTAATAATTTTTTCCCCACAGATAGAGCTTTATTTTGGTGGTATTTGATCACCTCTGCGGTTTTTATTTCTTGCGCTATAAACAAAAGAAGAGGGACAAGTTTGAAAAAAAAATATAATATTTTTTACTTTTTATTATAATAAATATCCATATTTTAAACAAATTTTTTCCTCAGTTTAGGCCGATACGTATTCTTCTACATATTTTTGGTAAAAAAAATCGCAATAAGCGTATATTGATAGGTTTGCGCAAAAGTTATAGCGTCTACAAAATAGGGGATAGATTTTTAGCATTTTTATTATTATTATTTTTTTTTACTAGTAATGGCGGCGATCTGCGATTGTTATCATGACTGCGACATTGCGGCGGACATATCGGACACTTTTGACACATTTTTGGGACCATTCACATTTATACAGCGATCCGTGCTATAAAAATGCATTGATTACTGTATAAATGTGACTGGCAGGGAAGGGGTTAACACTAGGGGGCGCTGCAGGGGTTAATATGTTCCCTATGTTAGTGATTCTAACTGTGGGGGGAGGGGACTGACTGGGGGAGGGGACCGATCGGTGTCCCTATGTACAAGGGACACACCATCGGTCTCCTCTCCAGTGACAGGACGTGGATCTGTGTGTTTACATAAACAGATCCACGTCCTGCTCAGTAACTGGGCAATCGCGGGTGCCCGGCGGACATTGCGGCCACCGGGCACGCGCATCGGGTCCCCAGCAACGCGACGGGCACGCGCCTCCCGCGGCACGCGCGCGACCCCTAGTGGCTAAAATGTAGGCGACATCATATGACGGCAGCCCGCCACAAGAGCCGCACCGCTCCGCCGTCAATTGACAGTGGGCGGTCGGCTACAGGTTAAACAGAGCATTGAGGTCGGCTTGTAAGTTGGAGACATCCTGTAAGGACGTTATTTCACTGCATAGCTTGGTGTCATCTGCAAACACAGATATGGTACTTTTTTTTTGTCAATAATTTTTTTCTTATTTTATCAATCAAAAACAATCATAAAAGTTGCAGTACATATTTAGAAATGGTACTTTTAATCCCAGACTCAATATCATTTATAAAGATATTAAAAAGTAAGGGACACATTACACGGCATGTTGCATTTACCATAAAATTATATCTGATGACAGGTCCACTTTAAATTATGTAAACCACAGGGTGTTTTTATATAAAACATGCTATGCAAATGCCTCAGCATGAGAATAATCCCCATAATGTGTTTTAGATGTGTATGTCCTATGATCGTCAGTTCCATCTAGTTGCCATAACGTTGTATTTTCCTGAAATATCACAATCAGAAAAATATTGCATTGTGGCCACTAGATGGAGCTGGCCATCATAGGAAATACACATATTAGTGACATTACGGGGATTATCCTCATGCTGAGGCATTTACACTGTGAATTTCATTATAACTAGACCCCTTGGTTTGACCTATGGTGGGGATTTTCTCTTCTCACAGGTGCTCTGTGTAAAGGATGATGGACGCAGATGGCGATGGCGGATGGCTCCTCCTCTCTTGGGTCTCCTCCTGTCTCATGGTGGTCGGAGGCATCGTCCCGTACATCCCCCAGTATCAGGAAATTAAGAGGACCTCCAACACAGAGGGCTTCTCCACCTGGGTCTGTCTGGTTCTGCTGGTGGCCAATATCCTCCGTATATTCTTCTGGTAGGTGGACAGCATTCACTCAAAACGGAAAGATGAGGCTATGAAGTCAGAAGTTAGCTCCACGCTGGGCAGAAATTAAGGGCCGGTGCCACACAGGGCTCTACAATCTGATGGTGTTGTACCCAATAGGTTCAGCTAAGGAAGACGAGATTTAAGGTGGACACAGACTGGATCCTTCTGAGATATGGCTGGTTTTCCAACAGCTTTTCTCTTACACCACAGCCATCACAAAGCCAAAAGAGGGAGTCTCACTCTTCTTGCTGCAGCATGAGACTCCCTCTTAATAGCTTTTTTATATTGGAATAAGACATGCAAACATCCACACAAAACCGAATAATGATGGGGAGGGGGGTGGACAATAACCACATGGGAAGTAAAAAGAAATCTTCAGAACCTGACAGAAGCTCTGACCTCCCCTGTGAGTAAAGAAGCATTGGCTGGAGTTCCACTTTAGTCCCCACTTTAGTCCCCACTCTACTTGTCCTCCTGGACGTCTTATCTCACAGCTGGAAGTTTCCCAACCTTGGTCCGCTCTGCACGGTCACCTTTCTTCCAATTAGGAAGTCATCGTCCCCTCCAGGGATGTTTTATTTCTAATTAATGCTCCGGCCACACATGGTAATTATTAATAGCACAGTTGTGGGGAGTGAGGGGGATTTTTAATGATCTGATTGTTGCCGAGAAAGTCATTGGATCCAATTCCTGTAATTGTCATTTTTTTATTTGAGTGCCTCAGATAACTCCAGTGGCATGAAATGTGCATGGAATTAATGGGAGCGTCTCGGCTTCTCCTTACAATCCTGCTAATGGGACTTCCAGAATCAGAACCAGTGTTATAGAGGAGCAAACTAGGCAAATACCAGGGGCCCCAACCTTCTCCAGTGCACCATTTGAATCCTCTGTGCCCCAAATCCTCTTCAGACTCCCATCTAGATACCCAAGGCTCCAAACCCTCCCAAGTCTCCCAGTTGGACACCCTGGGCCCCAACCATCGCTAATGCTCATGTTGGAGACCTATAGTAGTCAGGCTCTCCAGGCTCCAAATTGGATATGCTGGGCCCCAATCCCTCTCTGGGCCTCCAGTTAAATACCCAGGGCCGTAATCTGCTCCAGTTTCCCAGTTGGATACTCAGGGTCCCAAATGTCACCAGGCTCCCAGTTGGATACCTAGAGCCCCAACCTTCTACAGGCTCCCATTTGGATACCTTAGACCGCAAACCCTCTCTGGGCCCCCAGTTAGATACCTAGAGACCCAACCCTCTCTAGGCTCCCATCTGGATACCTTGGGTCGCAAACCCTCTCTGGGCCCCCAGTTAGATACCTGGAGCCCCAGCCCTCTCCAGGCTCCCATTTGGATACCTTGGAGTGCAAACCATCTTTGGGATCCCAGTTAGATACCTAGAGTCCCAACCCTCTCCAGGCTCCCATTTGCAAACATTGGGCCGCAAACCCTCTCTGGGCCCCCAGTTAGATACCTAGAGCCCCAGCTCTCTCCAGGCTCCCATTTGAATACCTTAGGCCGCAAACCCTCTGTGGGTCCCCAGTTAGATACGTAGAGCCACAATCCTCTCCAGGCTGCCATTTGGATATCTTGGGTCGCAAACTCTTTCTGGGTCCCCAGTTAGATAACTAGCGACCCAGCCTTCTCCATTTGAATATCCTGAACCCGAAACCATCTCCAGGCCCCCAGTCAATTACCCAGGGCTCCAACCCTCTCCAGTCCCACAGTTGGATACCCAACCAACTCCACACCCTCAGTTGATAACCCTGGGCCCCACCCATCTACAGGGCCACAGTTGGATACCCTAGGCCCCAACCCTCATTTACTAAAATCCCATGTAAGCTTTTTAGTAAGCTTTAGTAGCTTAAGTTTCAGTCTTTCTAAATCTACAGCTATAAAAAAATCCCTGGTGATCCTGACATGACGGCAGGGCCGGGACAAGGGGTGGGCAGGAGGGACGGCTGCCCCTGGCGCAATGGTTTATTGCAGGGTTGGGGGGGCACCCTGACCCTATCCCTTAGGGAAAGGGGGGCGCATTTTGGCATCTTTGCCCTGGGCACTGGGTGACCTTGTCCCGTCACTGCATGACGGTCCTTGTTCAGGCACTTCTTTCTATAGGGTGACACCACTTTGTCTCCCAATTGTGCATCTACATTGTCACCCCGTCACATGGGCTTCTGATGGAGACTACAAGTGGCTGTTTCAACACACATTACAAAGACATGTCTGCTGTTGTCACTATCAGGAAACCCATCCTGAGAAATGTCATGCAGCCATCACTGGTGTACATTTAGATAGGAACTGGCAGCAAAGGGTCTGCAGGAGGTCAGCAACCTTGAGATGTAACAAAGAATGAAAAAGGACTGAAAACAGGATTTGAAAAAGTAGCAATTTTATATATGATACAAAGAACAAACTAAACGCAGTGTTCGCCTACACCGGATCTGGTGCAGTGAGTTTTTGAAAAGTAGTGCATAGTGCAATTTCATCCCATTCAAATAAATGGGCTGAAAATTGCACTGCACTGAGTAGCACAGGGACGCGGTCTGCTTTCCTCTGCAATTCAGGTGTTAACCGGCCCTAAAAGATTACGCCTTCCCTGTTTATCTCAAAGTCTCTTGCTGCCTGCTGACCGCCATGTTTACTCTTCGCAGGTTTGGGAAGTACTTTGAGTTCCCGCTACTATTGCAGAGTGTTCTCATGATCGGCGCCATGTTGGCCATTCTGAACTTGTGCTGCTCTACTCAGTCTGAAAACCACGTTTCCACCAAACAACGCTCCTTTACAGGTGAGAGCCACTGACACCATAGGGGAACATAACAGTCAGGACGGAGGAGATCAGGCCGACAGGGCCACTGACATACAAAAACTATACTGCCAGTCACATCAGTCTCTGCACCAGAAGAGCTTACACTCTAATGCCCTCCCACTGCCACACACTATTACTATTATACATTTATATTGCTCTGACATATACCACAGTGCTGTACATAGAACACTGATCACATCAGTCTCTGTACCAGTGGAGCTTACACTCTAATGTCCCCACTACAGTCACAAACTATTATTGGTATAAATTGACATAGCTCTGTCATATACCACAGTGCTGCACATGGAGCACTGAGCCACTCACATCAGTCTCTGCTGCAGAGGAGCTTACATTTTAATGTCCCCTCACATTCATGTGTAGTGAAGTGTTTCTGTATTCCAGTCATATAAAGGGAAGCTCAGTCTTTCTGTTACAGTTGGATATTTGAGTCACTTTATACTTTAATAAAATGTGATGGGGAGAAAATACAGACTCCATGCAGACAGAGGGAAAGGATATAACTTGAACTACAGTATAAGTCCCAGCTTGCTCTGGTTGCCTGAACACAGATTTTATCTGACATCAGATGATTTGTCCCGGATTCATTTGTCCTTCAAGATATCGATGACGCGCTCTGAGTTGACCGTTAATGGCCTCATCATATAAATCAAATGATCTGTGATAATAATGCTGGGGGAAGATTTTACTATTATTATACATCTGTCCAACCTGTTCCATGTTATCCTTCTGTTTGTCCATTCATTCCATCCCATGTTATCTACTGTAACACTGTGCATTGTTACTGTGACTGCAGATTTGTATTTAACCACAAGATGGCAGTGTTTAGCATTACTGTTCATCACAGCCTCAATACAGGTGTCCAGAGACTGCTGGGAGTTGTATGCTGTATGCAGAACTTTCTTCAACTAAACTACACAGATTATGAGCAATCGCCAGGGGGCAGGAGCGTATAGAAGCAAAAGCCCGGGAACACGGGAGTGAGTTGGAAAGAGACTTTGCTGGTGAAAGGAGGTGTGTATACAAGAGCTGTGCCTAGTCAAGTGGGCATGGAGCGGGTTAGGCCGAGAAGCCACAGAGTACACTGTTTAAGCCGAGCATCGGGTGGAAGTAGCAGACTTGTGGAGACCTCTTCACTACAGAAGGGTGGGAACCGCCGGCAGCACAGCTGCATCCTCAAGAGAAAAGAGAGGGCCCTCATCACCAGAAGCTCATTGCTTTGCTGATTATTAACTAAGGACTGGGGTAACCGACATTTTCAAATACAAACAGTTGCTGCTTTTCAGGTTCTTCAAGGTAAAGACACTCTTCAGCATAGGCCAATAGAAGTTACGTCTGTACCAGTGCCTCTTATTGCTACAAACTGTCATTCTTCAAAGGCTTTCACAGTCACTTCCTGCAGGCTAAAAAACTAGGTTAACCCTTTGCTCCCTGCTAGGTAGAACCCTGTAGCAGCATCCATTCTGGTCCAAGCCATCTAAGGAAGGAATTCAACTTCATTGTTTAAAGGGAAACACCCCTGTCAATTCTTCCCCCCTCCTTCTCTTAAAGTGACTTTTTTATTCAAGTAACCTTCTTCACTAACTTTACTTATTAAGGAGAACTGTGCCAACCCCTTTTCTTCTTAAAGAGAATCATTCTCTTCTCCATATCAAAAAAAGGGACTGCACCTTACACTGTGCGCCAACATAAGGGCCCCAGCTAAGCCGGCAGAAGAATCAACCTTACAGATTGATTGTGCTCAGGGACTATCTTTCTTAGAAGTACTGGTGTGCAGGAGATTTGACAGATTTCTTAGCATTTAAACCTAGGCTCTCCTGACTGAGGGCCTACAAGTGATCTAGCCCTAATTCTTTGTTAACCCTACACGTCTCATTTTGAGAGTGATCTCCCAGTTGGAAGACTATTTTTATATCCTCAGTCCTGCAGGACAGGTAGCCACGCTTTAAAGTGTATTTGACTGTATTGTATTGCTCCTGTGCTGATTCACCTTGCATACTGTTAACCCTTTCTTAACTGTTTAATTGCTTATCATTTTCTTTATTGCTTAAAATACAACCTGATCAATTATTTTATAACGTGTGTGCATATTTTTCTTGTGTGGCTGCCACAAGACTCTCCGGCTAAGGTAATTTGGTGGTGTCAGCAGGAGTGGGGCTCTGTTCAGTGTCAAGTGAAAAACAGAGATCCCAAATATACCAGCGGCTCCTTCAGGGGTAGCACTAAATGTGGGGGCTCATGCGGGATCTCCTTTGCTGTATCAGTTAGAGACAAAGACAACGAGCCAACGACAATCGCCATGGATGCTGATGCTGCAGCCTAGTGGGTGAAAATGGCCACTGGGAGCTAAGTGTGGTGGTAGAGATCCCCACGGAACTCCGCTTTAAGGCTGTGAAGAACAGTAATGCTAAACACTGCCATCTTGTGGTTAATTATAAGTCTTCATTCACAGTAACAATGCACAGTGTTACATACTCATGTTACATACTCATGTATGTAACACTGGGACATGGGTACATGTCTTTTTTTGTCCCCCAAAAAATGTAATAGTTCAAACCAACAGTGTTTGAGAACAAGAGGTATAACAGTTCAACAATATTAACCAGGAGGGTCAATTATAGGTAAGTTCTCATTACAAAACAAACTTAGTAACAGGATTTCCCACCATGGATTAGGATGGGTCAGTTGTTTGTGGGAAGAGGCAACATCCCAGAATTTGCCTCGCCGGTGGTGTCAGTGAGGAAGGTCACATTCTCTGATGTGCAGTCAGCTGCACTGAATACAGGGGCATCAAGAGTTCGTTGGCTGGAGGGGATCACTTCCTCAGAGCTTTCGCCCAGATTGTCATAAGTCCATTTTTTTGGGCAGTTTTATAGCCTGCTTTCCTCACTGAGTGTGAGCTGGTTTCATCTTCAGCCTCTGGGGCCCTCTCCTCCTGCTCTGAGCTGCCATCTAAGGCCTCAGGAGTTATAGGCTCAGTGAAGTCCTCTACCTCCTCTATATTCAGGATGTCAGGCTCAGGTTCAGAAGGTTCAGGGTCAATAGGCTCTGGGCCCAAATTAGGACAATTACCTGTCCTGGAATCCAGCAATGTCGGCACCCCAGCCGATGTTTTCATTGGCTCTCGGGTGTTGCCGCCACCATTCGTGGTAAGGGAAACTGTCAGTGAAGCCTTTCAGCTTCACTGCCGGTTCCCTACTGTGCATGCGCACAGCACGCTGCGCTTTCTGAATAGCCCAGCGGTGGGCGAAGGAGGGGGGGGGGGACTCCGGCGAGCTTTCCCCAAAGTGGGAACGGGTACCTGTCAAAACAGGTAACCGCTGCGGCCCAAAAGGTGCCAAATGTGGCAGTGGAAGGGGGGGGGGGGGATCTCCGCTTTAAGTTCAACTATATTTTTTACACGCCTGTCAATTCTTCCCCCCTACTTCTTTTAAAGGGACTTTTTCCTACATCTTAAAGTGACCCTCCTCACTAACTTCACTTATTAAGGAGAACTGTGTCAACCACTTTGCTTCTTAAAGAAAATCATTCTATTCTCCATATCAATAAAAAGGGAAAGCACTTTTTACTGTGCGCCAACATAAGGGCCCCAACCAAGCCAGACGATTAATCTACCTTCCAAATTGATTGTGCTCAGGGACTAACTTTCTTAGAATTACGGGTGCGCTTGTATTGCTCCTGTGCTGATTCACCTTGCTTACTGTTAACCCTTTCTTAACTTTTGACTTGCTTACCATTTTCTTTATTGCTAGTAATACAACCTGACCATTTAATTTATAACGGTGCGTACATATTTTTCTTGGGAGACTCCCCAGCCAAGGTAATTTGGTGGTGTCAGTAGGAGAGGGGCTCCGTTCAGCGCCAAATGAAGAACAGTGGCTCCAGGGGTAGCGCTATAGTACCAGTGTCTACCCATCCATCCCATTCTACATTATGCATCTGTCTATCCATGCAATCCCATATTATCCACCTGTACTTCCCATTCTGTGTTATCCATCTGTCTGTCCATCCATTATATCCTGCGTCAGTGATCACATGACTTTGTTTATAAACAAAATGTTAGGGCTCCCATTAGGTTTATCATTTCCTAATGCAAAAACTGATTCTGTAACCATCAAGAGGCAAAGGGAGAAAACTATTCAGTCTTAGGTTGCTCAAGAGGACCAGGGACACTCAATAAAGTTGGATGAGAAGCTGTTTAACCTTAAACTGTATAGGGGGTTCTTTACTGTTAGAGCAGTAAGGATGTGTCAGCGGGAAGTTTAGACAATTAAAAAAAAACTTTTAGGTAGACAACTTAGTGTACACAATACACAGGGTTATGGGAAATGGTAGAGACATAAATACTCACACACAGGTTGAACTGGACGGACTGGTGTCTTTATTTAACCTTACTAAAAACTTACTAAAAACTCAAAAAAAAAAACGCCTTAATGTTCCCTCGGACTTCAATACATGTGCTGAGATGGCTATACTTGTTCCAAAATTTTGACAACATTTCAGAGAAACAAAATCTTTTCCTCAGTTTTTCAGATTGTATAATCAGATCAATGTGTGTGATCAGAGCTTATTGAGAGCTGGTGGAGTTCAGAGTTCAGTGTTTCATGAAGCCCATCCACAGTGTTGGATTTACACCAATATGCACTTCCCTCTGGAGCCCCCTGGTGGTGGTGGCAGTTATATTATACTTAGTTTTTTGCTGATACTGGATGAAAAAAATAAAACAATGATAAAAAATAAGATGAAATCTAAAACAATCTCTTCTAGATTTTCTTCCTCCTCTGAACTCTGTGATCTGGTCAGAGAGGAAGACAATATCTCTGTCACATGGCGTGTTATCTCTGCGAGTTATAGAAACAGGAAGTGGTGGTTTTTCTTTTGTAACTCTGTGTATAATTTGTTGTAATAATAAATGCTAACGCGACCAAATAGCTAAATATTCAATTGTAATTCATATATGGGAACAAATTTTCCTTTCAGAATTCCTTTAATTCTGTTCAACCAGTCTTGTGATACTGACCACTGCCACTCAGCATAGCCCATAGCTCCCAACTGTCCCTGATTTGGAGGGACTGTCCCTGATTTGGAGCAATGTCCCTCTGTCCCTCATTCCTACTCATTTGTCCCTCATGTTGGTCTGATCTATATAGTAGTATATAAAATGCACTTTTTAGCTTTCAAAAAGTGTTTCCCAGCGCTAAACCTTTCATCCAAATTCTAAATTGCTACATTTGTAAATGTCAAAACACAGTATAAAGGAATAGTAATTGTAAAAAAAAAGCACTTTGGAGTTATATATAATTCTCCTTTAAGGGGGCGTGGCAGAGGGTGTGCCCTATGCCTACATATATTTTCTAATAGGTGTCCATTATTCCCATCTCAAAAAGTTGGGAGGCATGATAGCCAGAGGGGTGACACTGTTAGGCCCCTTTCACATGGACGGATCTGAACGGGCGCTCCATGTTAGTCTATGGAGCGTCGGATGTCAGCGGAGACATCTCCGCTGACATCCGACCCGGTCCGATCCGCCAAAAGCAGATGGATGGCCCCACGTCCAGATCCGTCGCTGGCGGATCAGATCGGGTGAGATCTGATGAAAACGGACACACTGTCCGCTTTCATCCGATCTCTCCATAGAGACCAGCGGCGCTCGCAAGCCCCTCCCCGCTCAGTGAGCAGAGAGGGACTTGTCATCCGCCGGCTCAGCAGAGATCAACGGAGAGATCTCCCGCTGAGCCGGCGGACAGAGGCGGACTGCGTGGAAGCGGAGTCCGCCTCGTGTGAAAGGGGCCTTATTCAAGGCTGTGGCTTTTATACTGTTCATTCATTACCAGCTTGCTCATCCAATTGAGAATCAGCATCAATTATATACTGCTGAGGGGTTCCATGCCTAAACACACAGGGCCTGCAGCAGTGTGGAATGCCATAAATCCTACCTGACTCCCGGTGCTGACATGCCCACTCTCTGCCTGATTTATAGTGTGCCGGGACTGGGATGAAGACAAGAATCAAGTTATACTAGCAGCCATGGAAAAAAATTAATTTAAAATGTAACTCAAGACAAAACTTCCTGCATGTCTCTGTGCTCTCCGTATTATAATGCACTTTCTTGTCACTGCGGCTCTTATGCCCCGTACACACGAGTGGAATTTCCGTTGTAAAAATCTTGGATGGTTTTTCCGACTGAATTCCGCTCAAGCTTGGCTTGAATACACACGGTCACAGAAAAGTTTTCTGAACTTTGGACCGTCAAGAACGTGGTGACGTACAACACTACGTCAAGCCGAGAAAATTAAGTTCAATGCTTCCGAGCATGCGTCGAATTGTTTCCGAGCATGCGTAGGAATTTTGCTCGTCGGAATTGGTACAGACGATCGGAATTTCCGATCGGAACTTTTTCCGACCGAAAAATTGAGAACCTGCTCTCAATCTTTTGCTGGCTGGAATTCCGCCAGCAAAAGTCCGATGGAGCATACACACGGTCGCATTTTCGGACCAAAAGCTCTCATCGGACTTCTGCTGGCGGAATTTCCCCTCGTGTGTACGGGCATAACTTTGAGAATAGAATAGAGATCATTATGGAAGTACAATGAGCTCAGTTGCCCTGGAATTGTTTCAGCAGTAAGAATGAAATATCCGCCATTTAGGAAGGTTTTCTCCACCCGAACGGTGCTCTATTTATCACGCTTTAGGCGCCATACACTGACTGACTTCTCACTGTTTGCCAATTCACTGATTAAATTGAGGGAGGAGATCAGAACACATATAAACATGATCAAGGCATACACACCCAATGCAGATGGTGTTTCATTCAGACCCAGGGCCCCAGTGATGCAAGGCAGTAATACTAACCACTAAGCTATCATGTAATGCCTTCTTTTCTTTTACTTTCAGGGTGACAGGTGCTCCGCAGAGGCAGAGCAAATGTTTGGGGCATTTCATTGGTCGCTGTGACAGATATTTGGATCTGGTGATGTCACACTGACAGTGTTTGTGATTCGTTGCAGATTTCCAGCAGAAGGACTTCTGGAATTGGAGCCGGTTTGAGGATTATGTGCAATTCTGCCTGGCGTTGGTGGTGTGTGGCGCTCTCCTCACCTACGTCCTCATCGATGTCCCCATCTTTGTGGAGGGAGTTGGCCTGCTGGCTCTGATGACGGAGGCGATGCTCGGACTCCCCCAGTTCCTGCAGAACAGGAGGAACCGATCTACCCAGGGGATGAGGTAACATTGCACAACAACCCTCCAGCTTATGTGACTGACATTGTCAGCCAGACCCTGGGAACAGGGGGTTATGGGAAAGGAATAATATACCCCAAGTAGGGGCAGAAATGATGCCCCGTCATTGGGGACAAAGGATACCTCCCCCCCCCCCCCATTGGAAGCTGGTAGGATACTCCCTATTGGGGACAAGAATGATATCACACTCACTGGGGGCAGGAAGGATACCACCCTAGTGGCACAGGAAGGATATTTCCCAGTGGGGGCATAAAAGATACCTCCCTTTGGAGACAGGAAGTATATCCCCCCATTTGAAACAGGAAGGTTACCACCCTAGAGGCACAAGAAGTATACTACCCTAGAGGCACAGAAAGGATATTCCCCAGTGGGGGCAGGAACAATACTCCCTTGTGTGGTAGGAAGGAGCACCTATTGTGTTACTGAAAGGATATTCCCCAGTGGGGGCAGGAAGGATACCCCCTAGTGGTGAAGGAAGGACAACCCATAGTGGGACTGAAATAATATTCCCCAGTCGGGGGTAGGAAGGATACTCCCTAGTGGAAAAGGAAGAATAACCTATAATGGGACAAAAAAGATATCCCCCAGTGGGGGCAGGAAAGATACCACCTAGTGGGGGAAGAAATTTTCTTTTCCTAGAATGGGGAAAGGAAGGATATCATCACAGTGGGGTCAGAAAAGATATCCCCCTAGTGAGGCAGGAAGGATATCCCCCTAGTGAGGCAGGAGGACTATCTTCCTGGTGCGGGAAAGAAGGATGTCCTTTCAGTGAGGCATGAAAAATATCCCCACAGAGGGGGCAGAAAGGATATCCCCCTAATGAACCAGGAAGGATATCCCCCTACCCTATTGGGACAGGAAGGATTTCCACCAAGAGGGACAGGAAGTATATTTTCCAAGTGGGGGCAAGAGGGATATCTCACAGTGGGGCAGGAAGGATTTCCAAAAAGTGAAGAAAAAGGGGGGATTCCTCCACCGGGGCAGGAAGGACATCCCTCTAATGAACCAGGAAGGATATCCCCCTACCCTATTGGGACAGGAAGGATTTCCACCAAGAGGGACAGAAAGTATATTGTCTAATTGGGGGCAAGAGGGATAGCCCACAGTGGGGCGGGAAGGATTTCTAAAGAGTGAAGCAAGAGGGGGAATTCCTCCACCTGGGCAGGAGGGCTACCCCCCTAGTGGAGCATGAAGGATTTCCAAAAAGTGAGGAAAGAAGGATGTCACTCCAGTCGGGTAAGAAGGATATTCATCAGTGGGGGCAGGAAGGATACCCCCAAGTGGTGAAGGAAGGACAACCCATAGTGGGACTGAAAGCATATTCCCCAGTGGGGGGGTAGGAAAGATACTCCCTAGTGGGAAAGGAAGAATAACCTATAGTGGGACAAAAAAGATATCCCCCAGTGGGGGAAAGAAAGATACCACCTAGTGCAGGAAGAATTTTTTTTTTCCTAGAATGGGGAAAGGAAGGATATCATCACAGTGGGGTCAGAAAATATATCCCCCTAGTGAGGCAGGAAGGATATCCCCCTAGTGAGGCAAGAAGGATATCCCCCTAGTGAGGCAGGAGGACTATCTTCCTGGTGCAGGAAAAAAGGATGTCCTTTCAGTGAGGCATGAAAAATATCCTCACAGAGGGGGCAGAAAGGATATCCCCCCTAATGAACTAGGAAGGATATCCCCTACCCTATTGGGACAGAAAGGATTTCCACCAAGAGGGACAGGAAGTATATTTTCCAAGTGGGGGCAAGAGGGGTATCCCACAGTGGGGCAGGAAGGATTTCCAAAAAGTGAAGAAAAAGGGGGGATTCCTCCACTGGGGCAGGAAGGATATCCCCCTAATGAACCATGAAGGATATTCCTTTACCCTATTGGGACAGGAAGGATTTACACCAAGAGGGACAGAAAGTATATTGTCCAAGTGAAGGCAAGAGGGATATCCCACAGTGGGTCAGGAAGGATTTCCAAAGAGTGAAGAAAGAGTGGGAATTCCTCCACCTGGGCAGGAGGGCTATCCCTCTAGTGGAGCATGAAGGATTTCCAAAAAGTGAGGAAAGAAGGATGTCACTCCAGTCGGGTAAGAAGGATATTCTGCCAGTGGGGTAGGAAGGATATCTCTCTTGTGGGACAGGAAGGCTATCCTCCTGGGGGGGACAAGAAGGATATCCCACCAATGGTACATAAAGGGTTCCCCCTAGTGGGGGTAAGAAGGACATCTCCTTAGTGGGGAAGGAAGAGAGTGTAGGAAGGATATCCCCTCAGAGAGAACAGTAGATACCCCCCTATGGGGGCACGCATAATATACCCCCTTTCCCTGGCATTCAGCTCAGTTTAGGCAGCTCCAGAAAACTGAGTATTCAGCTCCCCTGTGGCAGACTGGTGTCCTGCAGGGAAGAATGTTACACTCCATCTTTACTCTGTTCCCGTCTGTATTTCCCCAGGGAAAGGTGCAGAGCCCCGTCCTGGCATATTGGGTATTTTGTCTGGTGATGCGGTGTCCTCCCACCAGAGACAGGCGGTGGAGTTTCCCCCCAGACACAATTAGGAAAAGCTGCAGACAAGAATAATCAGTATAAACCCCCCCAGAGCCCATTCTTAGCCGCCGGAGACTATCCATTGTGTCCAAGGAAAACATTCTCCAGATGCAGAGAACACAAATGACATAATTTGTTACCTCCCGCTCCGGGCGGATCTCCGCCACCAACTGGTAATAAATGGGGTCTGCAGAACAGAACTAAGAATATAGAATTACTCCGTGCCGCCATGCATTCAAATTAAAGCAGGCCTCCAGGCAGAACAGGAAGTTTGTAATCATTAAAAAAAAATCCTTAAGATACATAATAAAAAACTGCTGGTATAACTGCCTGAAATATGTCTTTTATATTAGTTTCGCACCGTAGAAATGAGCAGTGTGCCCTCGAATTTTTGTTAGCGTGACATGTTTCAGGCACCGGGGGCATTGTCTGGCAAACTTATGGAAGCAGAAATCCAGATGCGTCATAATGCCTGTTCACAGACTTGTGAGCAGGCTGGAGGTGGGGAGGTGACACAGGAAGCTGCTCTATTGAATGATGGTGTCACCCTCTCAGTTCTGCATCATGTCTGCAGAAGCACAAGGTTGGCCATTATGCAGACTGTACCTCAGCTGTGTGTTTAGCTGTCCAGCAGGAGTTCCCCTTTAGCATTGCGAGCTGCGTCCCGCCGGGGATACTTTGAGATCCGTCAGCACTGAAAACTGCACAATGTCATTACCGAGCTGGGAGCAGAAATCATTATTTTCCGTCTGCTGAGAAAGTCATTAATGATTTCTGGAGGGGAAACCCGCTGAATAAACAGCGGCCCATTACAATCACTTTGATTTAACTCCGCCCGTCAACAAGGAGGAACGCGGAAGGCAGCCAGCGCGGCGGTTATGTTTAATACATGACGGAGGGCGATGAGAGGTGATGAGGGGAATCGGGGGGAACGTCCTCGTTTTAAAGCGACAGATGCCTCTATGTTCCGGAGATTGGAATGGTTTTCCGTCAATTTTATTTTCCTTCTTTTTTCGAATCCTGAATCATTTCCTCCATAAATCCCCCCCCAATCCCAGAGCGTTTTTTTTAAAGCAATGTCTCATTTGCGCACGTTATACCTTTTAGCATTTCTATCCAATCCCAACATGTTATACGTTGTTTTTTCAGGACAGCTAGAGCTTTAATTTAGCAGTAGATTTGAATACATTTATTTATTGTCTGCCCTTATATTGTAAAGCGCTGCGCAAACTGTTGGCGCCATATAAATCCTGTATTATAATAATAATAATAATAATAATTTCCTCAATTCCTCAGCTTTGGTTGGTAATATTTTGTAAAAAAAAAAAAAAAAAAGCATTTTCCTGTAATTCCATCCAACGCAACTATTGCATAATTTGTGACCTTCATATATTTACCACAAAATATAATCTACAAAATCTGCCGATTAACCACTTGAGCTCTGGAAAGTTTTACCTCTTCATGACCAGGCAATGCTGTAGCCAAACCAAATTTTTTGCATTTTTTTTTTTCGCACAAATAAAGCTTTCTTTTTGTGATTTGTTTCTTTTTTCTATTTATTTTTATTTATTTATTATTTTTTAATTTATTTTTTATTTATTTTTTCAAAATTTTCTATCTTTCTTGGTTTATATAACCAAAAAAGATAGAAAATTTTGAAAAAATAAATATTGTTTGCTTTCTGATGGAAAACATAACAAAATCCAATAAAATTGAATCCATGGAATCCAATAAAAAAAAAAAATTCTTCATAAATTTTGGACAAAATGTATCCTGCTACATCAATAATACATCAATAAGTGTATATTGATTGGTTTGGGTGAACGTTATAGCACCTACATACTACGGTCTATATATATAGTAGTATAAAGGTTTTATAATACTAATGGTGGTGATCAGCAGCTTATAATGGGACTGCGATACTGCTTTGGGCAATTTGATACTAACTGACACTGAGGGGGAACTAACTGCCACTGACATCACCAGTGACAAAATGGAGTATGGCTAAAGATCCTCAATATAGATGGCACCTCATCCCAATTAATTTAAATAAAAAAAGTGTAGGGATAGAGGAAGGGGATTATAACTGTGCCAATGGACTAATAGATCTTAGAAAATTACATAAAAAGTACATTTATTTATTATTTTATACAAGAATAAAAATATTGACATCAACTACATAAACAGACATGGATGTGCAGTCAAAAACACAAGAGTATAGCAAGAACAATGGCCTAGTTGTATTGAAGGCCAATATGTAGTACAGGTAATCACATTCCTACATGTTTCGCCAAAAACATTGGCTTCCTCAGGGAAATGATATGAACCTGTCCAAACTTGTAGACTCTAAATAAAGAAACAAAAACAAACACATAAGATGTACATCACCAGTGACACTAAGACCCCTTTCACACTGAGGCGCTTTTCAGGCATTTTAGTGCGAAGTGCCTGAAAAGCGCTTCCGAAGCACTGCCACCATTTCTTCAGCCCCTAGCAGGGCGTTTTTAGAAAGGCGCCGCTAAAACGATGGTAAAGAGCTGATAAAACGAGCAGCGATTTGCTGTCATTGTGGCCGCAGGTGCAGTGTAAAAGCAGCCTAATAAAGTATTCAGTGCTAAATGTATACACTGTATGTATACACTGTCACTGTACTAATGACACTGGCTGGGAAGGGGTTAACATCTAGAGCAATTAAAGGATTAATCCCTCTGTACAGAGCTCTGTGTTGTTTACCAACACAGAGCTCTGGGCTGTGATTGAACACAGCAGATCAGCAGGTCTCGGCCATGAATCATAGGCTGGCACTTGCTGACAGGCTCCTTCTCTGTACCATTATAGCGGGTGCTGGGCAGGGGGCACGTTCTAAACCTGGAAGCAGGCATCGAAGTACAGGTATGCCGCTTTGCCTGTGCGTGCCACCCATCTGCAGTACATTGTGGGCGCACAGTCCACAAGTGGTTAAAGGCTAAGTTCACCTTTTGTAAAAAAAAAACAATAAATGCGCATGAATTTGCATGTAAAAAAAAATGTGTATTGCACCCGCGATCAGCAGTTTATGGGTGCAATGTTAGGCTCCTGCAGACACACAATCCAGCTGTCTGCCCGTACCTCCCATACAGGCAGACAGTAAGGCCCCATTCACTTCTCATGATTTGGGATCGCCCACAATCACAGCACAATGCGCTGCATGCGTTTGGGTGCCATTATCCTTCAATGGCACTTCAAACGCGTTGCGATTCTGCCACGTTTGTCACAGGACAGGATCGTGCGGCAATCATGGCAAACCACACCTTCACAAATCACGTGAAGCCTGTTGCCCGAAAAGTATCAGGAGCTTTTTTTTTGAGCGACAAATGCACATAGGGCAGCCCATTAAGTAAATGGGCTGCCCTATGCAAAACACAGAATCACAAGAAAATCTTAATATCAAAATCGTATAGCGGGAACACTCATTGTCGTTACAGGATAATGTGAACCGGACCTTACTGAAGTGCAGGAAGTGTGAATGAACTATGAGAGCAATCACCAGCGCCCTCGCAGTTGAGAACTACAAGCCATCTGCCATGGTGGCACTGGCAGGCAGGTCTACGTGTTCATTCATTCACAGAACTCTGAGAATGAATGATGTGGTTGTGAGGGCGGAGTCCCAAACAGCCATGCAGTTTTTAAATTGTAACAGCGGGTATGGGGAGAAGATCCCCTGTCAGCTGTACTGTTAGAGCCTGACAAAACGAAGCCACAGCATTACAATTAGCGGCAGCGTTGTCAGCCTGCCGTGTGCGCATTGGCTGCGTATTTACCCAATTTCAACAAGTATCTGTAAACAGTTTTTGGTGAGGAACATAATAAATAGAAAATAAACGCTTTTATCCTGTGGCTGCATTGGCCATATTTTGCATTATATCTCTGATTTCTGGGTAAACGCTGGAGCTGGGTGTGGCTCTTTCACCCCACCCTCATTGCTATTAAAGCCCACCCCTGAGCTTCCTACCAGACATTTGTTTTTATCACTAGGCCCTCCCCCATATTGTGAGTTTTTTTTTATCAATCCTACAGAAGGTAGCAGTGCTCTGCAGGGGGGAAGGGACACAATGGAAATGTACATGATTCTTTTACCTCTTGGGGGCCCCTCGGCAGGCTTTCCAGCTTTCCCCTTACCAAGTCCTGCCATTATAGTAAACAGTATGCCTGGGGTGGTGGTATTCACAGAAAGGCTCATAGTTATCTAGAATGAGGACAGCGTTATCTCAGGTGACCTCTTCACATAGAAATTGTTTATTGAGAACATCCTTGATATGGAAGCTCATTTTCAGACCTTCGGAGCGTGGGGCACCCTGCTGCAACCCCTGAGCCCACCCTGCCGGGCCCCGTTCCCTTCATATTCTTCAAACACAACACAGCCAGATAGCAGCATGATCGTCTCTGGCCCTAGGGCCTCCGTGTGGACAGACCTGCTCTAGCTGGGTGATGGATGATCCTGTCAGTAGCAAATGTGGTGAAAATGTGCAGTCACTGAAGTGGGAGACTGGTGAAGGTGACGGATGATGGAGACAAATGGACTCTCCTAGAGAGAAATGGAGCACACAGACCGATATTACAGAGTGCCGTAATGAGGTCCCCCAGACACAGGGCCACCAGGGGGAAGACATAAGGCCCTGTTCAACCTCACAAACGGCTTATAGACGGCGCCAGAAATTTCACCATCTCCTGTAGTATGTCCGTAGTCTCTAACCATCTCCTGTACCATGTCTGCAGTCTCTGATCATCTACTGTAGGATGTCTGCAGTCTCTGACCTTCTCCTGTAGTATGTCTGCAGTCTTTGGCCATCTCCTGTAGTATGTCTGCAGTCTCTGACCATCTCCTGTAGTATGTCTGCAGTCTTTGGCCATCTCCTGTAGTATCTCTGCAGTCTCTGACCATCTACTGTAGTATGTCTGCAGTCTTTGGCCATCTCCTGTAGTATGTCTGCAGTCTCTGACCTTCTCCTGTAGTGTGTCTGCAGTCTCTGACCATCTCCTGTAGTATGTCTGCAGTCTCTGACCCTCTCCTGTACCATGTCTGCAGTCTCTGGCCATCTCCTGTAGTATGTCTGCAGCCTCTGACCATCTACTGTACTATGTCTGCAGTCTCTGAACATCTCCTGTAGAATGTCTGCAGTCTCTGACCATCTCCTGTACCATGTCTGCAGTCTGTTACCATCACCTGTACCATGTCTGCAGTCTCTGACCATCTCCTGTAGTATGTCTGCAGTCTCTGATCATCTCTTGTAGTATGTGTGCGTCCTTCTAGGAATGTCAGGGGCCACCGTCAGGGGTCCCTATATCTAGCAGGTTGATTACCAATGCTGGTATACCTCACATAAGTGCAGGGAAGGGACATGAAGGATGCAGAAATTTGACTTCCTGTACAGAATGGAATGTTAGTAGGAATGGTGGGGTCCCCAGGTTTAGGGGCCCCTGTATTAACCCCCCCCCCCCCCCCCCCAAGTAGATTATGTCATTAATTCCTGCTCTGCTCTCTCCTCAGTGTGAAGATGGTTCTGCTCTGGATGGCTGGTGATTGCTTCAAGACCACCTACTTCATCATAAAGGAGACCCCCGCCCAATTCTGGCTGTGTGGGGCCCTGCAGATCGGTCTGGACATGGCGATCCTCTCTCAGGTGTATCACTATAAGCGGACAACTCACACGAAATTCGGGTGACCGCTCAGCCAATCACAAGCAGTAAAGAAAATGACTTTGTATTACCTGCCATGTCACCCCTGAGACTTCCTACTGCTGGAGAACCACAAATATCAGCCGGCCTTGGCAGCTGGAGGCCAAGATCTGAGATTCCCCAACTCTTGGAGGTCCACCGATGGATCTAAGATCTATCTGTGACATCTCTGTGGCCAATGTCAGGCCCTCGGTACTCTCCAGCCTCCTGACCTCCACCTCTCACAAATCTCAGTGTTGTGGAGCAGATGGAGGCAGTATAGGAATCACCTTCCACATTTATCTTTATCTCTATATGTTTGGAGGGATCTCTGTGATTGGAGGGATTTCTGGATGTTGTTTTAAGGGATCTCTGAGTGATAGAAGGGATCTCTGGATAATTGGGTGGATCTCTGTGATTGGAGGAATCTCTGTGATTGGAGGAATCTCTGTGATTGAAGGGTTCTCTGTGATTGGAGGAATCTCTGTGATTGGAGGGTTCTCTGTGATTGGAGGAATCTCTGTGATTGGAGGAATCTCTATGATTGGAGGGTTCTCTGTGATTGGAGGAATCACTGTGATCTAAGGGGGTCTCTGTGATTGGAGGGATCTCTGTGACTCAAGGTGTCTCTTTGTGATTTGAGGAATCTCTGTATAATTGGAGGGGTCTCTGTAATTGGAGGGATGTCTGTATGATTGGAGTGATCTCTGTATGATTGGGGGGGGGGGGGTCTCTGTATGATTGGAGGGACCTCTGTGTAGCAAGGTCCCAGGCCTCCTTCGGTCTGATGAGAACCTCCAGGGCCAGAGATAGCTGACATCCTTCTGTATATGTTGGGTTGTGAGGCATAGTGGGTGCAAGGCAGTTAGATACATTGGGCGCCAGACACTTCTTGAATGCAAAAAATATTTTTATTTTACAGAACTTTGGGAGAGAAGGTTAGGGCCAGGACACCCTTAGGTAGTTGCAAGATTAATTTGCAGACTCCTACAGGAGGACAGCCATGCAGGGAAATGCATCCAGCAAGATGCCACATCTGCATGTATAGGAATTCTGTCTCCTATGGCAACAATCTTTAACAGTTCCTAACACAAAGTGTAACAATTCCTTTGCTTCCACTACAAACACTTCTTGTAGTTCTTCAGTCCACTGAGCTCCCAGTCGCTCTCTCACTAGACTAGATGATTCACTGCCACGGAATCCCTTGAGCTCCTCCAATCTTCACTGTAGTATCTTCCTCAAGCGTCACCCCCGCCTCTCTGCTGGGTCCCTAGCTTGGCACTCCCGATACGTCTCAAGCTTCATCCCACTGGCCTGCTCGGCTCCCTGGCTTGACACACAAGGCTGCTCTGCAACCGTCACCTCCGCTGGTTGGGTCCCTGGCTTGACACCTGCTGAAGTTTTCAGATTCTTCACTGTCCCCGGTTGGTGAGAACGCTGCTCCGGTACTTACTTCAGTTACTCACTGTGGTCCCTTGTAATAAGGTGGATGGCCCCTTAGTGGTGACAGCTTCCCCTCTACCTCCGACCACGACAGAACTGTCACTTCTGGTTGGACTACAAGCCGCAATCCCAACCCTGCACTGCTCTCTCTCTTGCTTCTGGACAGGCCCTCAGACAGCCTATCAGCCAGATGTGCCAGTGATAGCCCCAAAATCCAGCCTAGCAGCCCAGGCAATACAATACATGTCCACCCAGACAGCCGTCCAGGTGACACAGAGCACCGATCACCTGACTCCACCCAAATATATAGATTCTCCCAGCAGGCCAAGGGATCCAAGAAAACCCCTGCCTATTGGCTGGGATACCCCATATACCCATTATCTGACCTTGCATTACCCTTCTCATATCTAATGCCACCAAGTACCCGGCCACCTAGCGGCAAAAGAGAGAAGTGCCGCAATTACAGACTTGAAAGTGAAATCAATTGATCCTCAACAATTAGCCAAGGTAGCTATACCTGGCAGGTAAATTTGGGAACAACCCTGCCTAAACACCAGGGTGCTACATCTGTATGATTGGAGGGGTCTCTGTGTGATTGGAGGCGTCTCTGTGTGATTGGAGGCGTCTCTGTGTGATTGGAGGGGTATCTGTGATTGGAGGGGCCTCTGTATGATTGGAGGTGTCTCTGTATGATTGGAGGTGTCTCTGTGTGATTGGAGGGATCTCTGTATGATTGGAGAGATCTCTGTATAATTGGAGGGGCCTCTGTATGATTGGAGAGATCTCTGTGATTGAAGGGATATCTGTGTGAGTGGAGGGATATCTGTGATTAGAGGGATTTCTGTATGATTGGAGCAATCTCTGTGATTGGAGGGATCTCTATGTGATTGGAGGGATTTCTGTATGATTGGAGGGATCTCTGTGATCGGGGGAGCTCTGTGATTAGACTGACCTCTTCATGTATTTTGTTACAGTGCCATAGTTGGAAGTGTTACAATTTTTCCGGTCTGGTGTCTCTGTTGTATTATATTGTACAGAGGTGACTCCGTATAATGCCAGGTATAATATAAGAAAAGCCATATTGTATGGCAGAGCAGCCAATCAGTTCTCAGGAAAATGTGGCATAAGGCACTTCATTACCCAGCTAGTAATTTGATAGGCTGGATGTAGGTTACAGGTGCTCTTTAATACTATATTATTACTTTGCTGTGTACAGTGTGGCTGGCAATTGTTACGTATCTCCAAAGCCAAAAGCTTGTCTTTCAGTTTTGGGTGGAGTGTGGAAGGGTTAGACCCTCTGTTAGGTTTGTGTTGCTGTCGATCCTGGAGAGATTCACCCCGTATTTATCCTGGTGTCACCGGTACAGGAAGTGACGAGGCATCCAAAATATTACAGTTGTCACTAGAGCGTGAATGGAGGGGAAACCTTCCAATGGGGACACCTGTTCTCTAGAGGATTTCCTGTTGCGTCTTCAGGACAGGAAGTGAATTGAAATCTCTTAAAATCTCCCTCTCCTTCCTTCCTTGCAGACTGTCCAGGATAAGCCTTCTCCTGACTCCGATCGACTCCACCTTGAACTGAACTAAGAACTGTCTTTGTTGCCCCATAACAGCACATGAGCTACAGACCTGCCTTGGAGTGACAAATGGAATAAGAATGTCTGAACCTGATTGGTTGCTGTGGGGTAGCACAGACAGTTTATAACACACAATGGTACATTGTATACAAGTCCTGGATTTCTGTTGTGTCAGTCCTTGCTCGCAGCTCATTCTACTGAATAAAGATGTTCATCCGCTGATACTGGTCCTTCCTGGAGTGATTTCCTCTTCTTTCATTTCACCTCTAAACAATGGAAACACAACTCCATCCACTCCAAGCAATGATAGCGCCACCTGGAGGCTCCAGCATCAGGTTACACTCAGTTTAGGGTGGAGAAGATTCTCTGCGAGATTGTATTGTAAAGTAGGGAGATTGATCTCAGATCTGTAGAAATAAGAAACAAATGAGCCAGCAAGACCCGGAGCAGATTTAAAATAGGGAAAGGTTTTCCCCAAAGATCAAAATGTTAAAGATAGAGTTCCCCTTTAATTGTCTGGTGATTTGCGGTGGAGTAGATTTGCCATATTTTCTCTTCTCCTAATTAAAGACGATCTCCGTTCTCTGACTCACGTCTTCCTCATCCTCCCAGATGGCGCCGTGGGATCGCAGGACTCCGCGCCAAAAATCTGAACAAAACATCTCTGAAATATCTGAAGATAGGAACAAATTATAAACAGGTGATGGTACAGTGTCAGCTGCGCTGATGGCTCCCGTTGTAGAGTGTGAGCTCTGAGGGTTCCTATTGTAGAGTGTGAGCTCTGAGGGTTCCTATTGTAGAGTGTGAGCACTGAGGGTTCCTATTATAAAGTGTGAGCTCTGAGGGTTCCCAGTATAGAGTGTAAGCTCTGAGGGTTCCCATTATAGTGTGTAAGCTCTGAGGGTTCCCAATATAGAGTGTGAGCCCTGAGGGTTCCCTTTATAGAGTTTGGGCTCTTAGGGTTCCTAATATTGAGTGTGAGCTCAGAGGGTTCCTAGTGTAGATTGTGAGCTCTGAGGGTTCCTAATATTGAGTGTGAGCTCTGAGGGTTCCTAGTGTAGATTGTGAGCTCTGAGGGTTCCTAGTGTAAATTGTGAGCTCTGAGTGTTCCTAGAAAAAGTGTGAGCTCTGAGGGTTCCCATTATAGAGTGTGAGCTCTGAGGGTTCCTATTGCAGAGTGTGAGCTCTAAGGGTTCCCAAGTATGGAATGTGAGCTCTGAGGGTTCCAATTATAGAGTGTGAGCTCTGAGGGTTCCAATTATAGAGTGTAAGCTCTGAGGGTTCCTATTGTAGAGTGTGAGCTCCGAGGGTTCCCATTATAGAGTGTGAGCTCTGAGGGTTCCTATTGTAGAGTGTGAGCTCCGAGGGTTCCAATTATAGAGTGTAAGCTCTGAGGGTTCCTATTGTAGAGTGTGAGCTCTGAGGGTTCCCAAGTATGGAATGTGAGCTCTGAGGGTTCCAATTGTAGAGTGTGAGCTCTGAGGGTTCCCATTATAGAGTGTGAGCTCTGAGGGTTCCTATTGTAGAGTGTAAGCTCTGAGGGTTTACATTATAGAGTCTGAGGGTTCCTTTATAGGAGGGTTTCTGGTACCGATCATGAGCTCCGAGGTTCCCAATCTAGCGTATGTGAGCTCTGAGGGTTCCCAAGTATGGAATGTGAGCTCTGAGGGTTCCTATTGTAGAGTGTGAGCTCTGAGGGTTCCAATTATAGAGTGTAAGCTCTGAGGGTTCCTATTGTAGAGTGTGAGCTCCGAGGGTTCCCATTATAGAGTGTGAGCTCTGAGGGTTCCTATTGTAGAGTGTAAGCTCTGAGGGTTTACATTATAGAGTCTGAGGGTTCCTTTATAGAAGGGTTTCCGGTACCGATCATGAGCTCTGAGATTCCCAATCTAGAGTATGTTAGCTCTGAGGGTTCCCAAGTATGGAATGTGACCTCTGAAGGTTCCTGGTAGAGTGTGAGTTCTGACGGTCCCCAGAACTGAGTGTGAGCTGCCAGTGGCGGCTCGTTCATTAGGGGCCCACGCCACCTAGATCTGGTCCACCGTGCTGGAGATGAGGACACCGGAGCTGCTGCCCGCCACCCACCACCTAGATGGGGTAAGTGCCGGACTGACCGGTGAGCTCTGAGGGTCCCAATATAGAGTGTGAGTCCTAAGGGCTCCCAGTACTGAGTGTAAGCTCTGAGGGTTCCTAGTACTTAGTGTAAGCTCTGAGGGTTCCTAGTACTTAGTACTTAGTATGGAGTGTGAGCTCTGAAGGTTCCCAGTACAGAGTGCTAGCTCTGAAATTTCCCATTTCAGAGGGTGTGTTCTGAGGGATCCCAGTTCAAAATATGAGCTCTGTCTGCTTGTGTCATTGAGTAATACAGTATAACAATAAATTGTTACATTGTGTTTACTATTTCATGCATATGTAGGTGTGACCTTTATTCTGCATATGCAAAAAAATAAATAAAATAAAACACCTTTCTGCATTTGGAAAGGACATTGACGTCCGGTTCACACTAGTTCAATGCCAGACTTCGCATCTGATTCGCACCACATTTCTGTTCAGACGTGCGATGTCTGTGCGATGTGATTTCCGCCATACAAACTGTATGGCTTAAATCGCATCACATTCGCACCAAAATGGCGCAGGACCCTTTTTTTGGTCCGCACGGGAATCGGATTGCATGGGTGTTCACACTTATGCGATGCGATTCCTGCACCATTTCGCACGGCGATCTGCTGACCAATCTGGGGGTGTCGTTAACTTTACATTGACATCCGCAGTGGTTCGCAGATTTCAGTGTGAACCACCGTGCGATTCAAGTGCGATGCGGGAACCCGCACTGGTTTCACAGGATTCTCGCATTGCAGTAGTGTGAACCGGCACTGAATTGCTTTGTAGAGGAAACATAATTTTAATGTCATCTAAACAGCACAAACCATAGAATGAAATGTACACTTTTTATTTTCATTAAAACTACAGTTTTCACGTCTGTAGATTTCATAGGGCTTAAAATAATTTTCTAAATTTAATTTAATAATTCTGTGAAGGGTAAGCCTAGCTTTTAGGTTGCATTCACACCTGGGCGTTTTGAATCATGGGCAGATTTGCCGCGATTCTGCCCGCAATTGTAAAACGCACCAGGTGTGAATGACAAAATCGCACAACGCACATTTGAGGGCGCCTAAATTTGCGGTGCCGTTCTGCCGCGATTGTTGCACAATAAATCGCGCTGCAATTGCGCAAACCACATTGCGTGAAGCGTGTCGCCCAAAAGAAGCTGCTGAACTTTTTTGGGTGACAAACTTCTGGTTTGCCGCCATTGCAGCGCAAGAGTCACGGCAGAACCGCAAAGTGATTTTAGGTGCCATTCTAACAAATAGCATCTCAAATGTGCGTTGTGCGATTTGTCATTCACACCTGGGCGTTTTGAAATCGCAGGCAGAATTGTGGCAAATCTACCCGCCATTCAAAACGCCCAGGTGTGAATGCCAAATGACAAAGGTATTGCCAAATAACCAGACCCATAGTAGAAAATGTAAAAATGTCTCAGATCGGGGGAGGGGTACAAGGTTTGAAAGCTGAAGGGGTTAAAGATGATATCAGATCCTTGTGATTGGATTTCTTTATACTTTAGGACTTTTCTGGGCGTTGGAGGATATTTCCAGGTAAGTTGCGTTCACCCGGCAGTTATATCTTCATTTTCATCCTCCATCATACCTGTGATCTGCTCACAGACGGAAAATCCGATAATTAAGCAAAGAATCTGAAACATAAAGACGCCTCGACCACTAAGATGCCCCCGTCATCCTCTCTCTTTTGCGAACGCGCGCCATACTCCCAGTACCGCCGTCTGCTCCATTGTAAATGAGACGCTCGCCATTGTCTTAAAGAGCGAAACGAGAGAGATTTTTATCTGATGCGCCTTTTGATTGCCCGCCGCAGAAGGAAGATTCCAGAAGTCTTTGTCATGAGACGACTAATTCTTCCGTGTTTTGATATTCCGCCGGCGGGGGATTGTATATCGCCAACGTTCCTGAACCGTCGCTACGCGTCTGAAGATTATGATAACAATGAAAGGAAACGATAGGAGAGCTTATCTAAAGGACCCGGAGAGCCGACGCAGATAATACAAAACACGTGAGAGCGCTTTGATCCGAAAGAAAAAGGGCGACTCCGAAAAAAGTGAAGCAGCGTATCAGCAGACGGCAAGCAGAAACTCGGCGGCGGACCTACGTCTGAAGAATTCTGGGTAAACGGCACAAAGGGAACTATAAAGTACACTATATTACCAAAAGTATTGGGACGCCTGCCTTTACATGCACATGAACTTTTTTTTTTTTTACTTCAAAATGTTCCTTTATTGAGACAAAGAAGATTCAAAGCATGATACAGCATTTGTCCAAAATGGACTAAATCAAAGAGATACAGTACAGGTATGCTTTCGTACAAGGGACAAAGAGTATATTAAAGTGGAGTTTCCCCCAAAATTACAACTTTTAACCTATGTGCAGCAAATGAGCTAATAAAAATGAATTGGATAAAAAAAAAAAAAAAAATTTCACTTACCTATTTCTCCCTGTTGCTAGGTGGTCCCACGAAATCTGCCTCTTCCATAGCCCGGGATAAACACGCCACTTCCCCTCGGAGCAGTCAGTCATCTGGGACACGTGACAGGTCCAAGATGACTGCGCGGTGTATCACGCCGTGTGGCGCCGCAAGCGCATGCGCAGTGGGTACCCGGCTGTGAAGCCACAGCCGGGTGCCCACAGTAAAGATGCCGGCGCCGCGAGCGGAGCGGGGAACGAGGGGGGGCTTCGTTCCCCCGCATCGCTGGACCCTGGGACAGGTAAGTGTCCAATTCTTAAAAGTCAGCAGCTGCAGTATTTGTAGCTACTGACTCTTAAAATTTTTTTTTTAAGGGGCACCCCACTTTAACAATGCGACATTACACATCTATAGCATGGGGTATTTTCCATTTTCATGAAATAATAACCGGAGTAAGTACTACATCCCCACGTATCAGGAACCTTTGGACAGGGGCCATCTCCTATCTACACAGTCCATGGCTGCCAAATTTTTGTAAATTTCTTTGGGGCAATTTCTGTTGAGGTATGTTAATTCATACAGAGGGAGCACAGAGTTTATCGACTTCTCCCAAGATCCCACCGTAGGGGGTGCATGGGTATTCCATCGCAATACAATTTCCCTTTTTGCATAAAAGTATATAGTATACCGCGACCTCTGGTCGTCGTCCTGGATACCCAGAAGCGCAAGCTCCGGGGATACAGGAAGATTCAGCTGGAGGCGGCCATTAATAGAGTCTACTACCTTGACCCAGTATCTGGTAATTTGGGAGCAGCTCCAAAACATTTGGAAATATGTACCTGTGCTGTTTTGACACAGGGGGCAGTCTTGTGATCTCTGTGGGTAAACCCTGTGGAGCGTCTGGCAGGAATAGTAAACCCTATGCAGGAATTTGACCTGTATTAATCTTTCCTTTCGAGGATATCAGCTAAGCAGTCATCCCAGTCCTCTAGGTCCGGTATGTCCATTTTCCACTGATCCCAACGCTTATCTATTTTGGTGGAGTCCTTTCTCAGTAGGTCTAGATATAGAGCAGATAGGGGCTTTTGCAGCTTTTCTTGGGCCAGCAGCTCCTCTAGGATCCATGGTAAATCTGGGACTTGTCGGGAATTGGGCCCTAGTGGCATGGCGTAGCTGGAGATACCTGAAGTACATCCACCCTGACAGGTGGTGCTTGGTTTGGAGAGTCGCAAATGGTACTATATCTCCCGTTAGGATAATATCTCCAAGCGTTTTAATACCGTGTTTGGCCCAAATCTGTGGGTCAGGGACAGTCCTAAGTTGCGGAAGGTTAGGGTTCCCCCACAGAGGGAAGAAAAGGGGACCAGTCCCGAGGCTGAAGAAGCCCCCGTCTGGCCACTGTCCACGCCCTAATGGTTGTCTTGGTAGGCTGTGGAAGGTTATTTATAGGCCAGATTACCCAGCTCTCGGAGTGATCCAAGGACATACCACCACCTGACCGTGACCAATACAGCCGCCCAGTAGTATGTTCGGAAGTTTGGTAGCGCTAGACCCCCGTAACGGACAGGGAGAGTCAGGGTCGATCTAGTCAGTCTGGGGGTCGCTCCTCCCCAGATGAAGGAGCCTACGCTTTTATCTAGTTCCTTAAAGAAGGAGTTGGGTATCCAGATAGGACTGTTGCAGAAAACGTATGTGAATTTAGGAAGAAACAGTATCTTCAGAAGATTTATGCGGCCCATAAGGTTCAGAGGCAGGGAGGCCCATGAGGCACACCTGGTCCGAAGTTGGGACAATACCGGTAGCAGGTTTAGGTCTATGAAACTTGTCAGCTCTCTCCGAATCTGGACACCAAAATACCTGAATTGATTGACCCAAAGTAGAGGCCTGAGGATCCAGAGGCAAGATATCTGATTTTGGCCAGTTGATACGTATTCCTGAAAACCTACAAAAAGTATTGAATATCTCCAGTGCCGCTTTCAGTGAGTCTCCCGCACCCTGCAGGTATAGTAGGGTGTCGTCTGCATAGAGAGAAATTTCAAGTTCATTTGTTGGATTTAATTTCTTCCAATCACAGAGGCTCAGCATCACATGTGGGCGTTACCCATGTAAATACAGCCAACCTAGGAACACCCACTCCTCCAGGTTGGCATCCACCCATTAAGGCATTTGATATTTGCATAACTCCTCCCACTGCTTGCATCAGGGCTGAGGGATTCTTGAAAAAAGGCCGATGTAGCATCACATATGGCGACCCATCACATTTGGCTACCGGCTGGACTGCGTATATGCGTTCCAACACTGTGGCGTTCTGCGCTTGCTCAGAATTTTGTGGCCACACCCCTGAGTCCAAGTTCAAGCCCCACCATCCAAGTGTACATAGAGTTAGATTATAATTATGGCGAGCAAAGCGTGGCGAGCAAAGTGAGCCCGCGACGGGCCCTGTGACAAAGTGGTGCCATACAACAATGTTGGAACACATATGGCGGCGTCGCGCATGCGCAGTCCAGCAGGTAGCCATATGTGATGGGTTGCCATATGTGACGCTACACCGGGTGCTGTGATGTCTTCAGGAAGCTATGTACAGCACGCTGCTGGCTCCTCCCACCAGCCATGATCTGCCTGTGTTCCGTCAGATAAGGCAACCGTCAGATTTCATAACCAAAGTGACGTTCCCTCACGGCCATCTTGGTACACCCCGCACTCAGCCACATTAAGCCTACAGTCTGAAGTCTCCAAATGGACATCTTTTTACACCCACCGAAATCTTGCATTTCACGCGTATTTTTACCGCAAAACTGGACTTATATAGTGACATATAGTATTTATGCTGATCTCACACAATTGCTAATCAGACAATCTGACGAATCTGAAAATTCAACTTTAAAAGATCCTAAAATAAGCATACCTCCCAACATTTTGAGATGGGAAGGAGGGACACCTACCAGCAAATGTATGTAGGCATAGGACACGCCCCCTGTCACACCCCCTTAAAAGGAGAATTAACCAAAAAAAGTTCATTAAATCCACAAGGGTTTTTTTTTACCACAACTATTCCTTTATATTGGCTTTTAAAATTACAAATGCAGCAATTTAGAATATGGATGAAAGGTTTAGCATTGGGAAACACTTTTTGAAAGAAAAAAGTGAATTTTATATACATCTATATAGATCAGACCCAAATGAGGGACAAGTGAGGAGGAATGAGGGACAGAGGGACATTGCTCCAAATCAGGACAGTCCCTCGAAATCAGGGACAGATGGGAGCTATGAAATAAGGTATGTAATGAAAATGGAAATGTTTAATTTTAAATGTCATGATTATGTTAATGAGGGGGCGGGGGAGGGAACAGGACAAAAAATGGTGTAAAATATAAGTCTTAGCACAGGACAAATCGCTCCGCCGATAAGCGGAATATCTAAAAGAAATAATCTTCTCTGAGAGTTCGCACTCATCTCTCCATGTAGGACGACCCGCCTGTGCCAAGCTCTGGGTGTGAAATGTCATCAGCGGTGCACCGGGCAGACGCAGCGCCCTCCATCATGGAGTTCCCCCCCCCAGGGCGACATGTTTATTAAACTCCTTAAATCGCTGGCAGTTCTTCCTGTCGAGGATCAGAGAACATTACACACATTAGCATCAGATATCAGCGGCGCCACTTCAAGTGCCCGCTCCAATTAAAATTATATCTGTAATACGTTCAAAACAATTTCTCACGACGCGCCTTTACATCTGTACTGAATGCAAATCTTTACGACCATACATATTGATGGAGGCCGCGTTTCACTGCAGGAGCCGCCCCCGCTCTGTGTAAAGGCCACCGGCCCAGGTTTGCCAAGCGCTGCTATAATCAGTCGCTGGAACACATTTAAAGGGGGATACCGCTGATAGTGCACACCCCTAGGGACCAGTACAATCGCTGCTCTCCCCATGCATACCTCCCAACTGTCCCTGATTTCGAGGGACTGTCCCTCTGTCCCTCATTCCTCCTCATTGGTCCCTCATTTTGGTCTAATCTATATAGATGTATATAAAATGCACTTTTTATCTATCAAAAAGTGTTTCTCAGTGCTAAACCTTTCGTCTGATTTCTAAATTGCTACATTTGTAAATGCCAAAAGCCAATATAAAGGAATAGTAGTGGTAAAAAAAAGGACTTGTGAGTTTAACCAATCTTGTTTTTTTGTAAAATTCTCCTTTAAGGGGGCGTGGCCAGGGGCGTGTCCCATGCCTGCATACTTTTGCTGATAGGTGTCCCTCATTCCCATCTCAAAAAGTTGGGAGGTATGCAGAAGAATCTGAGTGAATAGTGCTGTGTAAAGGATAGGAGAGGTGATCGCTAAAACTACAATTGATTGTTCTGTGTATGAGCATATCTGAAATCTTGGCTGCGATCATTACCATGCTTATCAAACATCTCATGAAAGGAATTTCTGCATTTTCATCACATCTCTGACATTTTTATTTTTTATGAAGGTTCAATGGTTCTGCATGCTTCTGGCCCCACCCACTTATACAGTTTTTAGTATTTTCTTTCTTTTTTTTCTTTTTTTTTTTACAGCTATCCTGGGAAATAGACCTGAATTCCAGGAGAGATCAGATTACACAGACTGCTGAATAGTTCAGAGGAGGGACATACCCTTCCCTCCCTCTCTTATTGGCTTAGTAAGGCCCCTTTCACACGAACATTCCGACCGGGTCCTCCTGTCTGTTTTCCAGGTGGACCCCCTTCGGATTATCCATAGATCTCTATGGAGCTATGTTCGCTGACACCCGCCGGTATCTGATCCGATCTGGGCCGCCAAAAACAGACGGATTGGGGATCCAGCGGATCTGATTGGATGGAAGGCGGTCCAGTTCCATCCGACCACCCCATAGAGAAGAGCAGGCTGTGTCCACTCTGCATAGCTGAGCGGGGACAGACCGGTCATCCGCCTGTGCGGCGGGGATTAGCAGAGAGATCCTACAAAGGAGCAGGCGGATCCATTGGACGGAGTGAAAGGGGCCCTCGAGATTCCAATCAGACAAAGCCAGCTACAAAGCAGGCAGGTTCTTCTGTGCTATCTCTATAGCCACTTGCCGACCACATAACTGTAAATGTTCATCATTACTTTACAGTTAAATATCAGGGTTATGTCTGCAGCTAGATGCCATAACCCAGTATCTTTTTTTTCTTCAGGCGGTCCGATTAAAGTAATCCCAGCAGCAGATTCACCACAGGATCTCTTTTATAGGCGGCGGGAGCGGTGCCCCCCTCCCGCCGCTTCCTGGAAGTTTTCGAGCTTACCGGAGCTGTTGGTAAGCCTGGAATCGATCTGGTGTTCCGTCAGATTTGGCGATCCATCAGAATTGGTAACGGATGTGACGTTTTGTCACCGCCATCTTACTACACCTTGCATTCCTCCACAGTAAGGATACACTGAGAAGGGGCAAGCGGGCAATCTTGTTACACCCACCGGAGTTTTGCATTTCACAGTTCTTTTTATGATATTTTTATGGTGAAATACAGTATTTGGAAATCCATCGGACTGTTTACATGTTGAATTTTAAAAGCAGAGCTGTTACGACAATTAACAAACTTGTGAAATTAGTAGGTTTTCCACTGCTTTTAATATTCAACATCTATACAGACCGTCTGATTTCTAAATACTGTATTTTACCTTATAAGCTCCATTTTCTGTTAAAAATAACTGTGAAATGCAAAACTCTGGTGGGTGTAACAAGATGTCCGCTTGCCCCCTTCTCGGTCTATCCTTACTGTGGAGGAGTGCGGGGTGTAGCAAGATGGCGTCGACGGAACGTCACTTCCGTTACCAATTCCGACGGGTCGCCATATCTGACGGAACACCGGTGCAGCCAATGGCTAGGCAGGAAGTCGAGTGAAGGCAAGATAACCCCCACTCGGCTCTATGCCCTTGGAGGACCGGAGCGACGTCTGATGTCACATCCTGTTCTCAGGCAGACAGAAGCTTTTTATTTTTTATTTTTTAAAGGCAAAATGTCATTTTTTTTTTGCTTTTACAGGTAAATTAGAGATCTCTCAGTGAAGAGGACATTTCATGCTTATTTCTATTACAATAGATGTTTACATTCCTTGTAATAGGAATTAAAGTGATTAAAAAAAAAATAATAATTATCTCTATGCCTCCGAGCATACGTAAGTTGCGCCCACATATGTAAACGGTGTTCGAACCACACATGTGAGGTATCGCCGCGATTATTAGAGCAAAACCAATAAATCTAGCACTAGACCTCCTGTGTAGCTCTAAACAGGTAAAAAAATTTTAAGCATCGCCTATGGAAGATTTTATATAACGTAGATTGTCACCATTTCACGAGCGTGCGCAATTTTAAAGCATGACATGCTAGGTATCTATTTACTTGGCATAACATCATCTTTCACATTTTACAAACGAATTGTGCTGACTTTACTGTTTTGTTTTCAATTCATTAAAGTGTATTTTTTCTCAAAAAATTGAAAGACTGCTGCGCAAATACAGTGTGACATAAAATATTGCAATGACTGCCATTTTATTCTCTAGAGTCTCTGCTGAAAAAAATATATCATGTTTGGGGGTTCTAAGTAATTTTCTAGCAAAAAATATTAATTTTTTACTTACAAATGTCAGAAAAAGGCCCGGTCAGCAAGTGGATAGATAACCTATAGTGCTCTGGGAATCCTTTATCGTGTATTAGATGTTTAGTTGTAAAAGAATGTAATATATACTGTATATATACAGAGAGGGAGAGATACAGTAACTATTAAACATCAGCTAAAACTTATTAACTTAAAGTGTATGTATCCCCCAAATCTTTGTTCTCTGTACGTTTGGTATCATGTCTTGCTGTATAGAGTTTTCATAAGCAAATCATTTTTTGTTGTGAATCTGTTGCAGACTTTCTTACCTGGAGATCCTGCCTTTAATGGCAATTCCTGTTGCAGGCTGACAACACGAATCCTCTTTCTCACTATTCGCAGCAGTGTTGTCGGCCTACATCCATGTTTCATTGGTTGGCCATTGAGTTGCCTATCTGACAGACCTGATAACAGCCCCACAGACCACGCTACTGATGTAAGTGAAGACGCCATACCAGCTCTGTCCCAAACAATATCTTCCTCCTCCACCATCCGTCATACTGGCGTGTGATAAATCACAGCAAACCCCACATGTGAAGTGAGGCGGATGTTAGCTACACTGTACTGGCTGTGCCTGTTGGAGGAGCCGACAAATGAGGCCCTCTGGGGCTAATTTAGGAAAGGTTGCCCGTTCCCAGAGTCCACAGAACTCTGGCTGGTAACATGGAGGGTGGTAGGAGGTAACCCAGCTCTGCATGATTTATAGGAGGGGAACTTTCGCTGTAATTATAGTTGGGACGCACCGACTTCTGCTCACCAAAATTCCTTTCCATGAGTTCCAGAAATCTCATAGCACGTACACTGGAATTAAAGGGGCGCTCCGGCCAAAAGTAAAAATGAAATTCACAAAGTGATATAGAGTTTCTGTAATAAAGATTCTCAAGTTTTCTGTTTCAATATGTTTATTGAATTTTTTGATAAACAAGAGATTCATTAACAAGTTCATTGATCGCCCGTGCAGGGGCTAGAAATGTGTAAAAATTACCAATGATCCATATTGTTCACAATTATCCTATGACATAGTGAAAATAGGGGATGGTATCAAAAAATGAATACTGGATAAAATGCCATATCCCCAAAATTGTTGCCGAAGGGGAGGCTCTTCTCCAGCCAACGGCAGGAACCAGGATAGTGAGAAACCAGAAAGAAAGCGAGAAGAGCGAAAAGGCAGAGAGAGAGGGTCATAGATAGGAGAGGGGGGAAAGGGAGAACTCGGAATCGGGAGCCCCATGGAAGGGAATCAGACAAGGCCCAAACAGGACGCTTGGAGTGTGGGGAACTCATAAGAGATTCATGGTTCCCAAATGTTGAGAAATTTGCCGTGTGAGTCATTCACAATACTGGAATTCGTTCCTGAAGTAACATAGCAGTCATACGTGTCCTCGCCCCTTGGAAAGCTATGTGTAGCGGGGTCGTTCCCCTTTTAGGGGAAAAGACTACAGATCCCATAATTCCCCAGGCTCCCGGGAGGATGGTTGCTTCCGCCCGAGAGGCTGATGGGAGAGGTGATAAAAGGGAAGAAGAGGGACCGCCTCTTCCTCTTCTGACTGGGCTGGTGACGCGGAGATCACTGAGAGAGGAGACACCTGTGCGGACCGGGACTGCTGAAGGCCTGAAGCCTGGGCCTTGCAGCAGACAGAGAGAGACTCTCACCCCTCATTGTCAGCAGCAGCAGAGCGGAGCCTTTTTCCTGAGGACGGTCGGTCGGAGAGAGGACCGGAGCGCAGGGGCTGTGACGGAGGAGGCCGGACGCCACCAGTGGAGGTCCCGGAGCTGAGGACGGTATCCGGAGTGGTGAGCGAGCTGAAAGGCTCATCTTGCATTGTCATTTCATTTATGCCTGTTGAACTGCCAAGGCAAATTTACCTCAGAGCAGAAGATTGTTCTTTCTTGTGGATTACAAACACACCATTTAAAGCTACATGTGCACCACCTCTACAGTTCTTGTGCCGGTGAAGAATACTGGGGTTCCCCAAGGACTGAGCTCCATTGTTAGGGGTCAGGCCAGATCCATTAGATAGTCGCAGTTAGATTTGTTGCACCTCAGAGGTGCATAGCAGACGGTCGCTACACGTGGCGCTCCGTTCCCCATTGCTATCCTGATACATACAGTATATGTGTACATGTTAAAGTGCATATTGCAGGGACCTGCTAATGTGTTGTAAGTCAAATGTTTGATGCATGTTACTATTTCTTTCTTATTGCCAAAGTAAAGACAGTTATTTCAGTCAGCAGTTGCCTGTGAGTTTGAGTCCATTACACTTAGAGTATAAGTGATATTTATATGTGCCTAGATACATACCCCTTGATTAACTGTGCCAGAGCGGGTAGAGCAAATTGCCGGGGGGTTGGTGGAGCTGTACTCGCGAATGAGCGCAGAACATTCTGCAGACATGTGCACAGGTTTAGGGTCGTGCACATATCTGCACATGTGCGCATGCGTGTGCCCATTAACGTGCATGCTGCCATCGATCTTGTCTCTGTTGGTTTGGTACTGTTTCCTGCCGGTGTGATACTGACTAGACATGTGCAATTCGTTTAGTTCCAAATTATTTTTTTAACGATCTTCGACAAATTAGTTAATTTGAAAATATCCGAATTAACTAAAACCCGTTTAACAAACTTTTCCGAATATTTGTAAATTCGTAAAATTGTAAATTTGAATATTCGTGAATTAGAATATTCGTAAATTAAAATATATTCGAAAATTTCGAAATTTGAAAATTCCGAAATTTAAAATTTGAAAATCCGAAAATCTGAAAATAAGAACAAAAATTCAAAAGAACTAAAATCTGAAAATAAGAACAAAATCCGAAAGTTCGAAAATCTGAAATAATAACTAACTAATAATAACTTAAAGCGGTGTTCCGCTTAAAAAAAATAAAAACATTTAAAGTCAGCAGCTACAAATACTGCAGCTGCTGACTTTTAATAATCGGACACTTACCTGTCCCAGGATCCAGCAATGCGGGGGATCGAAGTCTCGCTTGTCTCCCCCTCCGCCGGCATTGTAACTGTGGGCGCCCGGCTGTGGCTTCCCAGCCGGGCACCCACTGCGCATGCGTGAGTGGCACTGCACGCCGTGATTGGCTGCGCAATCATCTGGGACCTGTGACGTGTCCCAGATGATTGACAAGAGGGAGGGGCAGAGCTGATCTCCCTTCCTGCGCCAAGAGGAAGTGACGTCAAGAGCCCGGGCGATAAAGGAGGCAGATTACGAGGGACCCCCTAGAAACAGGCATTTAGAGATGAGTAAAAAAAATAATTTCACCAAATGTTTTTTTATTTTTTTATGCACATAAATTACATTTTTATATTTTTGGGTGGAACTCCACTTTAACTATTACTAACTATTAAATTATAGGTATTGGAATTTCCTTTCACATTTGGCTGTTTGAGAACGTAACGAATACAAATTTATCCGAAGTTCCGAATTATCTGAAATAACGAATGCCGTATCTAATCGAATAGAACGTAATTCATAATAATAAATAATAATAATAAAAAAAAATAATAAAAATTTTTTTTTTTTTATTATTATTATTATTATTATTATTAATAATAATAATAATTAATTTGGTTCCATTTGTTTAGATGCAGCATTCATTATTTCGGATATATCGTAACTTCGGATAAATTCATATTTGTTACATTGACTAACAGCCAAATTTGAAAAGAAAATTCCAATACCTATAATTTAATAGTTAAATTATGGTAGTGCCAGGGTCTTAATGGAAAAAGACCACTCTGCCCACATCCCTATACAAGTATACAATGTTTTTTTTTTTTCCTCTGTGGGATTTTTAAAAGGCAGAGAGTCTTCAAACAATAGAGAATGTCAAATATACCGGTAATTAGAATTTATTGAAAAAAGTAAAAACATGATGATGTAAAAGGTTTAGGATGCATATACAAAATAATAAATGATACAAGTGGAATATGAAAATCGATACAAAACGACACCACACATGAAACTGCCCTGGTGATTGACTAAGACAGAGAAGGTCCGATGCGTTTCGAGGTTGTGGTATGTAGAACTTCTTCTTCAGGGACTGGTGGTAGATTGTATAGATGTCTGTAAAAAAAAATTCAGAAAACAGATAAACAAAAGAAAAAAATTGCAGAAATATGGATGAGTAACAGGTATCATATGGGCTTCATATGGCATTTATTGTATACATATGAAAAATCATTATAAATATTCCCACCATATAAATCCTGTGTTGACATCACAAAAAGCATCCAAATCCATAAAAATTGGGGGTCATTCGCTTGCCAGGAAACAGGACCAGAGGAGGGCCCCTATATGGTAAACATCAAAGGCGCAGATCCAAGAACAAACACAAAGGGCATTCCACATGTGTGTACAGTGGGTGGGATGTTACATCTTGATTCATGAATGATCCGCCTCCCATAACAGCATGAGGACACAGGCTATGGTGGAAATCGCCTCCTACCTGAACACTCAGCACTCCCTGCAGTTTAACATGTGACTATGGTATACAGATCAGCCAAAAAGGTATATAGTGGCAATATTTTAATGTAAAAAAAGAAGATTTATAAGCTGTGGGTTTAGTATCACTTTAAGTCTCTCCTTTTGGACGCTATTTGTGTCGCTCCATGGTGTGCTGGCAAACATCTTTTTACTGTAATTTGAACCCATTGTGTGCCTCTTAGGCATTGTTAACTGAGTCACCTATTGTTTCTGTCTGTCTGCTCATCTCTTGGAGATGTGATAATTATTGTTTCCACTTTACCTTGTTATCGAACCATTGTGAGATGTTATGTGTTTATGCTTATGATACTGTGTAATGTACTTTGTGTATCCAGGGTTGTAGACTGGTGCCGAATGGTCTGGGTTGGCACTGAGTCACCTAAGTGGCTAGTTGTTTAATTAGCTTAAAGCGGAGCCCAAACCCTAAAAAGGAACTTCCGCTCATCGGATTCCTCCCCCTTCCGGTGTCACAATTGGCACCTTTCGGGGAGGGGGATTATCCTTTCCCACTTACGGAAGTGCGCCGCGGCCATGACATCACTGCGGGGCTCCCTCCTCCTCCTCCCTCGGCCACCGGGCTAATAGGAGAGAGGAGCGGGGCCTTGCGCATGCGCAGTAGGGTTCCCGGCGTGAAGCCGAAAGGCTACACTGCCGGGTTACCTTACCCGCAATGGCGGCGGCAGCACCCGACAGCTGATGGAGACATCAGCTGCGGTGCCGACATCGAGGGACTGCAGGACAGGTAAGTGTCCATTTATTAAAAGCCAGCAGCTGCAGTATGTGTAGCTGCTGGCTTTTAATGTTTTTTTTTTTTTTCCCGGAACACCCCATTAATGTTTATGTTTATGTTGGCTGTTCACTGTATGTGTGCTAATGATATTCCTGTTTACAGTTGCATTGTTAGGATAATGTGATCAGGCCCTTACCTGGTCTTGCATGGTATATATTCTGTGTGAGTTTACAATAAAGTCAGTTCCAGTTCCAGTTTGCACCTATGCTAGTGTCCTCCAGTATCTTGGGTGCAATATTCAGCTATAATGCCTGGTTCCTGGTTCCAGACTGGAGGAAGTTGTACCTGGACGGAGGCACCCAAGCTGAAAGCTGGACGTTTCGTCACAACCTGCAATTCAGTGCAATTTGAAGCATGTACGTGAAAGTACATTTTTTGTGGTGCGCTAAGTAGCTAAAAAAGTACTTGTGCGTTTAGGTGATACGTGCGTTAATGTGTCCATCACCTTATGACAAAACCCCTAATTACGGTTTTTGCTCATGTAGGCTCGCTGCCCGTTTAAGGCTTAAGGTGACCCTCCATTATTTAAATCCTAGCTGGAAAGAACAGCAGTTTTATTGACCAGAATTGTACAACAGACACTCATACATTTAGGAATCAGTGCCTGATGACCTGCAGATATTCTAGAAATTACTTTTAAACATCACCTTGAAATATTTCCCCCCATGGTCTCACTTTGCAATTTTTTTTGGATAAGCTCCTCGTTATGCGATCCGCCCCAACATTTCCGCAGCAGAACACAAACGACAAAATGAGCAATGAAATATTCCGCCAGGAACTGCCGGAGCAGACGGACTGAAAAAAGCCAAAAAAAATAATAAAGCCGCTTTATGTGGCCGGCAATTAAGCATTTCTCAGCCGCTTCAAGAAAAAGCGTGCTTGGCACAGCGAGGCGGCCATTGGAGAAACACGACCGTAATAACAGTCTGGCATCGCCCGTCTCTCTCCTGAGAAGGAAAGCAATCCTATATATATATGTACATATATCTATATCTATATAACCTGACAGCATGGTTTTGTCTTTATATATCTCGTGACTATTCTCTGAGCCGGGCCTTTCATTAGTCTGCACAATCCGCCAATGATCCATTTCACAACTCATCTTCAGCAGGGAGGACTCGTTAGAAAGTGACAGTTCCCTTTTATTGGCAACATAATACACCTCTCACCCATATTGTAGACTGGTAAATTGAACTTTGGACTGGATTCACACTCAAAGAAAGTAAGAATGGCTTTATAATAACCCATAAACTATGGCACAAGAAAGAGGCTTTTATTTGAGTAAACAAAACCATGTGATGTTAGCAAAGACATCTGCTATTAGTAAACAAAACCATGTGGTGTTAGTAAACAAAGACATGCAATGTTAGTAAACAAAGAGCATTTGTATTCAGCCCCTTTACTTTGAAACCCCTAACTAAAATCTAGTGGAACCAGTTGCCTTCAGAAGTCACCTAATTAGTAAATAGAGTCCACCTGTGTGTAATTTAATCTCAGTATAAATACAGCTGTTCTGTGAAGCCCTCAGAGGTTTGCTCTGGTCAGACGAGACCAAAATTGAACTTTTTGGCCTAAAGGAAAAACTTGCTATGTGTGGTGGCACACTAACACTGCACATCACCCTGAACACACCATGACATGGTGGTGGCAGCATCATGTTGTGGGGATGCTTTTCTTCGGCAGGGACAGGGAAGCTGGTCAGAGTTGATGGGAAGATGGATAAAGCCAAATACAGGGCAATCTTAAAAGAAAACCTGTTAGAGTCTGCAAAAGACTTGAGACTGGGGCGGAGGTTCACCTTCCAGCAGGACAACGACCCTAAACCTACAGCCAGAGCTACAATGGAATGGTTTAGATCAAAGCATATTCATGTGTTAGAATGGCCCAGTCAAAGTCCAGACCTAAATCCAATTAAGAATCTGTGGCAAGACTTGAAAATTGCTGTTCACAGACGCTCTCCATCCAATCTGACAGAGCTTGAGCTATTGTGCAAAGAAGAATGGGCAAAAATGTCCCACTCTAGATGTACAAAGCTGGGACATCCCCAAAAAGACTTGCAGCTGGAATTGCATTGAAAGGTGGTTCTACAAAGTATTGACTCAGGGGGGCGCTATACATCCCGGAGGATGCTGGGACTGTGACATCACAGGGGGGCGGGGTCACCACATGACATGAGCATGTGACCCTGTCCCCTTGTCCCTATATAAGTCACAGCACAGCGTGGCTCTGGCACTCCAGCCAGAGACAGCGACTGGTCAACATCGGAAGAAGAAGAAGAAAGAAGAAGAAGAAGGCGGCGCCGGCGACGCGGAAAACGACGACCGCAGCAAGAACAGAAGAGACCCCGGAAGACCCCGGAAGACCCCCGAAGGCGGATCGAGACCCCCAGACGATGGCGGCGATGACGAAGAAGGTAGCCGGCCTCCTCTGCTCGGTAAAAGAGCTCGGTAAATGGCAGAGGAGTCCGGCGAGAAGACCCCCCAAGACGGAAGAAGACCCCCGGAGCAGTGCAATAAAATATTTTTTTTAAATTGTGTTTTATTATTGTTTTTTTTATTTACACTTTACACCTTAGGTGAATGGGTAGGGGTACATCGTACCCCATACTCATTCACATAGGGTGGGGGGCCGGGATCTGGGGGCCCCCTTATTAAAGGGGGCTCCCGGATTCCGATAAGCCCCCGCCCGCAGACCCCGACAACCAACGGCCAGGGTTGTCGGGAAGAGGCCCTTGTCCTCATCAACATGGGGACAAGGTGCTTTGGGGTGGGGGGGCGCTCGCTCGTCCCCACCCCTTTCCTGGCCTGCCGGGCTGCGTGCTCGGATAAGGGTCTGAGATGGATTTGGGGGGGACCCCCATGCCGTTTTTTTTTTTTCGGCGTGGGGATTCCCTTTAAATCCATGCCAGGTGACGGGGCTAGCGCGGCGGCATTTACTGCCTTCGCTAGCTCCGTCTACCTGAAGTCACGTGCTAAATGAAAGGACTTTCCGATGAGCGGCAAGTCCGTTCATTTCAAAAGTCCGGCGGACTAGCTACTAACGGCGGGATTGTCCGCCGGACTGCCAAGTCCAGCGGATAATTTTAAAACAAAACTTAAAACCTAGTCCGCCGGACTTTTGGTGCCAAAAAGTCTGCCGGTGCCCACACACGAGGGGATTGTCCGGCGGACTCGAGTACAGCGGACAATCCCACGGGATAGTCCCTTTGTGTGTACGCGGCATTAGCCTTACATAGGATTTTCCCACAACCCCCTCTAATTGCTGGCACTGTGGTGAAGTAGAAGGAATCATGCTGCATATATGGTGGAGCTGTCATGGTACAATGGGATGCTAGTTTGACTTATATCGCCATGTCACAGGTATGATGGTTTCCAATTCCCCACAGATAGTATTATTGTCCATCTTCCTAGGATGCTTCTCCAACATCATTATCATCAAGACTCTCCTTTGTTTCTTTCTTTCCACCACATGTACTATCATACCAGGACGTTGTGAATCTCCCACAGTCCCTCATATTAAGGACTGGATACGAGAGCTTTGCTTACTTATGAGAATAGAAAACCGATTTCCTATTCTCTTGTGTAACTTCATGATAGATGAAACCACTTTAATGACCAATGCAGGCCTCAGATCCTCTTCATGGGAACACCAACCTACAGCATTCTCTCTCTCACTTAGAGGTTCTTAAATCTTGCACCTTACTCCATGTTGTAATATCATGGTGTGGTTACAGGGACGGACTGACCATTCAGCCACTCGGGCACTGCCCGAGGGCCCCGGGCCACTAGGGGGCCCCATCAGGGTTGCCAGCCTCAGTAAAACCAGGGAAAATATGTAAAAATCTGTGTTTTTTTTACATCTGTTTCTGAAATGTCCCTTACCGACATCCTTTTGGTCTAAAAATCCCGAGATTATAGCTGCCCCACCTCTCCAGTACCTTCTCAGCCAATAGAAACATGTCTGTGTATACTGTGTGTACATGTCTGTGTATACTGTGTGTACATGTATGTGTATACTGTGTGATTGTATACTGTGTGTGTGTATACTGTGTGGCCCCATAATCTCCTATTGCCCGGGGGCCCCATGAGTTGTCAGTCCGCCCCTGTGGGGTTAAGACCTTCAGCATTCCATCTTGTTCATTATTGCCAATCTTATATTTCTATCATATGTTGTCTTATCCTTTTGGTGAAATGGGCCAACAAACCACTCTATTCCTTTGCTTTTCTTTTCTCCTTTATTTAGTCCTCCAACCCCCCTTCTCCGGACTAATCTTCTGAACGCCTGGTATATCCATTCTTTGTAGATGACATACAAACATCTGTGATGTACTTCACCTACTTCATTATCTTTTTATGAAATTGTATATTGTGTTGGAGAACTTGTCCTTCACACCTTATGGACAGCGGCCCGGATTGTTCTGTTGTACTGTTAACTTTTATCTTTTAAAAAAAATATCTTATTATGTAAAAAAGAAAGTGACAGTTGAAGGAAATAACAGCCGTTATTTTATGTGACAGAGCAGCACGTGGCGGTGGGATGGTGCTTGGTGGACAGCGATGACCTTTCACGCTTAAGCTCAAACATGAAAAACGTGCTCAAAGAATAGAATTTGTTAGGTGGGGAAGCCAATAGGGGTCATTCTGCTAGTTCTACATTTCTGGGAAATGTTTCTGGAGGCACTGGGGATTGGGGATTGGGGTGCTGGTTGTAGTGTGGCAGATAAAAATGATAGAGAACTGTATGGGATCTGCATGTCTTTTCATTAGTGGGGGTCATTTTCCACTAGAATTCTGCATGTTGGATTCTAGAAGTGACACAAATAACAACTAGTGGCAGGATAGAACCAGTGGGAAGGTGTTCAGTTCAGTTTGTTTCGATATGTCATAATCTAAGTAGAGACCCTCTGCAGTGCAGTTACCATATACATAAGGTTCTTATTAGTGCCCTAGAGTTCAGCCTGGAGAAATACTGCCAATATATAGCTGTTATGCTGTAGGTCTGAACCACCCCTTGGGGGGAGCCATGTTGGGGTTCCCAGTGTGGCCTGGAACCTTTAAACTTATATAGACTTGTGCTACCTTAACTGAATCCTATTATAGACTTTTGCTACCTCTTGTGGTTTTACTGCCTAGCATGGACTCTTGCCTTGAGAAGGACTCTTTATGAAAGTAGCCACCTGCCTAAGGTATGACTTGGGTGCCTTAAACCCCACCCATAAGCTTTTATACTTGAAACATAAATGTGATTTGGCAATGCCAAATTTTATTGGCAGGTCCAATTTAAATTTAGGCATTAGGTGAAGATCGAGTTTAGGGTTAATCTTTGTTATTTATTTATTTTTATTGGGGAGGGGGTATTAACAATTACTTTACAGTGAAATTGTCACAGCCACAAGTCACAGGTATTAGTGAAATGTAAGGTGAGTCCATTGTAAGATTATATCATGTTGGAGTGAGAGGTTCGGGAAGGGAGTGTCAGAGTGGAGGTAAGGGAAAGACGTGTTGAATGGAATATTAAGGGGAAAGGGGTGTCAGAAGAAGGGTAAGAAAATTATGTTGAGATGGAGAGGTAAGGGGAGGCAGCTGGAGGCAGATAAAACAAGTAAAGAAAGGGAGTGTTGGGGTAAAGGTACTGGTAATGGTGGCAATAAAAGGGCAGTGAGAATCAGGGGGAAGAGAATAGGAAGAACGTCAAAGAGAGATTTAAGGGAAGACCTGTGTCAGAAAAGAAGGATAAGGGAAAAAGGGTAAAAAGAACAGATAAAAACAGAGGAAGTCAGGGGAAGTGATAAGGGCAGGAATGCTGGAGGCCGTGATAATAGAAGAGAAGGAAGGGAGTGTCAGAAATACAGCTGAGGGAAATGAGTATCACAAGGATAGATAAAGGCAAGGCAGTATCAGAGGAACAGCTAGGGGAAATGAGTGTTAGAGCGATAGTCTGGGGGAAAAATTGGCAGTGAGAGGAAGGGTATGTCAAAATAACTGGTAATGGAAGGGAGTGTTAGAGACAGTAGTAGGGGAAAAGTATGTCAGAGACAGTGGTAAGAGAAGTGAGTATCAGAGGTAGCGGTGAGGGAAGAATTTTTCAGACAAGTAAGAGAAAGGAAGTGTCTGAGACAGTGGTAGAGGAAGGGATTGTCAGAGTCAGTGGTAAGGGAAGGGAGTGCCGGAGGCAGTGTTAAGGGAAGTGACTGTTAGAGGCAGTGGTAGGGGAAGGGAGTGTCAGAAACAGTGGTAAGGGATGGGACTATCAGAGGCAATAGTGGAGTAAGCAGTGTTAGAAGCAGTGATAGGAAGAGGGAGTGTTAGAAGCAGTGGTTAAGGGAAGCTGGTGTCACAGGAAGTGGTAAGGTAGTGCCAAAGGCAGTGGTAAGAGAAGGAAGTGTCAGAAGCAGTTATAAAGGAAAGAAGTGTCAGAGGCAGTGGTAAAGGGAAGGGAGTGTCAGAGGTAATGGTAGAGGAAAATAGTGTCAGAGGTTGTGATAGAGGAGGGGAGTGTGATAGGCTTTCGTAAAGGAAGGAAGTATCGGAGGCAGTAATAAGGGAGTGTCAGAGGCAGTGGTAAGGAAAGAGAGAGTCAGAGGCAATGATAAAAGGAAGGGATTGTCAGAGACTGTAGTAAGGAAAGGGAGTGTGAGAGGCAGTGGTAAGGGAGGGGAATGTCAGAGGCAATGGTAAGGGAAGGGGGTGTCAGAGGCAATGGTAAGGAAGGGAGTGTCACAGTTGGTGATCAGAGGCACAGTAAGGGAGGGGAATGTCAGAGGCAGTGTTAAGCAAAGGGAGTGTCACAGGCAGTGGTAAGTGAAGGGAGTTTTAGAGGCAGTGGTAAGGGAAGGAAGTGTCACAGGTGGTGGTTATAGGCATGGTAAGGGAGGGGAATGTCAGAGACAGTGGTAAGAGAAAATAGTGTCACAGGCAGTGGTAAGGGAAGGGAGTGTCACAGATGGTGATTAGAGGCAATGGTAAGAGAAGGGAGTGTCAGAGGCAGTGGTAAGGGAAGAGAGTGTCACATGCAGTGGTAAGGGAAGGGAGTGCCACAGGTGGTGATTAGAGGCAATGGTAAGAGAATGGAGTGTCAGAGGCATTGGTAAGGGAAGAGAGTGTCACAGGCAGTGGTAAGGGAAGGGAGTGCCACAGGTGGTGATTAGAGACATGGTAAGGGAGGGGAATGTCAGAGGCAGTGGAAACAGTAGGGAGTGTCAGAGGCAATGGTAAGGGAAGAGAGTGCCACAGGCATTGGTAAGGCAAGGGAATGTCACAGATGGTGATTAGAGGCAGTGGTAAGGGAAGAGAGTGTCACAGGCAGTGGTAAGGGAAGGGAATGTCACAGATGGTGATTAGAGGCAGTGGTAAGGGAAGAGAGTGTCACAGGCAGTGGTAAGGGAAGGGAATGTCACAGATGGTGATTAGAGGCAGTGGTAAGGGAAGAGAGTGTCACAGGCAGTGGTAAGGGAAGGGAATGTCAGGGGTGGTGATTAGAGGCATGGTAAGGGAGGGGAATGTCATAGGCAGTGGTAAGAGAAGAGAGTGTCACAGGCAGTGGTAAGGGAACGGAGTGTCACATGTGGTGATAAGAGGCAATGGTAAGAGAAGGGAGTGTCAGAGGCAGTGGTAAGGGAAGGGAGTGTCAGGGGTGGTGATTAGAGGAATGGTAAGGGAGGGGAATGTCATAGGCAGTTGTAAGAGAAGAGAGTGTCACAGGCAGTGATTAGAGGCAACGGTAAGAAAAGGGAGTGTCAGAGGCAATGGTAAGAAAGGGAGTGTCAGAGGCAATGATAAGGGAAGAGAGTGTCAGAGGCAATGATAAGGGAAGAGAGTGTCACAAGTGGTGATTAGAGGCAGTGGTAAGGGAAGAGATCGTAATGCCCTGTACACACAAGCGGAATTTCCAACAGAAAAAGTCAGACGGGAGCTTTTCATCGTATATTCCGATCGTGTGTATGCCCCATCGGACTTTTTACGTCGAAAATTCTGACAGACCTAGAAAGAGAACATGTTCTAAATTTTTCAGACGGAACCAATTCCTATTCGGATAACCGCTCGTCTGTATGCTGTTCCGACGTACCAAAAACGACGCATGCTCTGAAGCAAGTACGAGACGGAAGCTATTGGCTACTGGCTATTGAACTTCCTTTTTCTAGTCCCGTCGTACGTGTTGTACATCACCGCAATTTAGACGGTCGGACTTTGGTGTGACCGTGTGTATGCAAGACAGCTTGGGCGGAATTCCGTCGGAATTCCATCGGAGAAACCTTCAGAGTTTATTCCGACGGCAAAACCGCTCGTGTGTACGCGGCATTAGAAGAAGGTTGTAGAATACAGATAGGAATTTATAATCTACATGAACATTAAATATGGTGTAATTAATAGTATTTAAGTCTTCATGCCATCTGTATTTGTTCCTTCAGATTTCACTGAATTGGCTGCCACTGCAGACGTCATCTCTGGAATATGTTCCTCACAATTGTCACTTTTCTCCAGGCAAAACCTAGTTTCCGCCATCCCCATATGTCACCGAGCTCACTGAGCCGCTTTCTATAAAGTCCATAGATTGCAGGATATCATCCCATCTATAATCACCATTACTAATTAATTATCTCCAGAGGAAGGCAGATTAGGAGATCAGAGTGCAACCAGAAGATGTATTTTCATCGGGGTGTGGCGGCCATCCAGGATAATATCATCACTGCATGTCAAGATACTGATTATACCGCCAGCCTGTCCTCCTCCATCTGCTCTTCCTGGAAAGCTGATTATGTGCCATCAACTGCAAGATCTGTGGGCCCCATCCCAGAATATCACTAGAAGGACAAACAGGCTCTACCGAAACTTCTCATCACATCCCCCTGACAGATACACTGTGATATATTCTGCAGATTATTCTATCAATGACCTTCCTAGACATCTGCAGAACATTGTTCAGTCCCATTTCCCTCCTGACAGATACATAATGATATATTCTGAAGATTATTCCATCACAGACCTTCTTAAGCCCCATACACACGCGCGGATTATCCGAGGACCAGGTCCATCAGACCATGTCCGTCATACTTTGTCTGATGTTGGTTTTGCGTACACACGGTCGGACAAAGTTGTCGGAAAATCCGATCATTCTGAACGTGGTGACGTTTGTTGCCTACGACGGGACTACGTAGAGGCTAGTAGCCAATAGCTTTGGTCTTGTAATGTGATCTGAGCATGCGTAGCACTTTGTCCGGTCGGACTACCATACACACGATCGGATTTGGTGTGATCGGACCGTGTTGTCGGAAAATCTATCCAGCAGGAGATAAGACTTTGTCCGTCGGACAATACGACGTACACTGTCCGATGGTGCATACACACGGTCTGATTTTTCAACAACATTGTCCGATCGGACAGAATCCATGCGAAAATCCGACCGTGTGTATGGGGCTTTAGAGTTCTGCAAAACATTACACCATTCTAATACCCCGTACACACCGTTGGATTTTCCGACGAAAACTGTTCGATGGGAGCTTGTTGTCGGAAATTCCGATCGTGTGTAGGCTCCATCGGACATTTTCCATCGGAATTTCTGACACACAAAATTTGAGATCTGGATCTCAAATTTTCCAACAACAAAATCCATTGTCGTAAATTCCGATCGTCTGTACACAATTCCGACGCACAAAGTGCCACGCATGGTCTGCTTTATACAACAAAATTATTTTAAAGCTGAAGTCTAGCTACATTTTTTTTCTGTATAACTTTAGATCAGTGACTTACCTGTAATAAAGGATATCCCAGGATGTGCAGGCTGCTGGATTCTGTAGAAATCTTCACTGCAGGGCTGCCCTGTCCTCTTCCTGCTGCTGAACTTCCAGCACTGTGGGGGTTAACAGCTTTGGGTGTTCAGGCTCAGCTTCACTAAAGTTGATCAGAGTGGGGCACGCCCCCTCCTGTCCTCCCCTCCAATGAGAAAAGTTGTTTCCTTTATTAATAAATGCCTGTAATAGAAATTGTGAATAGCAGAGAGAATTCTGTGACTGATCAGACTCTCCTCCATTCACAAATTATGTTACAGGCAGTGTATTTAGTGAAATAACTTTTCTCATTGGAGCAGAGGGCAGGAGGGGGCGTGTCCCTGTTGGATCATGTTTAGTGCAGCTGAGCCTGGAGACCTGAAGCTCTTAACCCACACAGCACCAGAAGTTCAACAGCAGGAAGAGGACAGGGCAGCCCTGCAGTGAGGTTTTCTACAGAATGTAGGTACCTAATACAGTGGAACCTTGGATTACGAGCATAATCCGTTCCAGGAGAATGCTTGTAATCCAAATCACTCGCACATGTAAGCGAGTTTCCCCATAGAAGTCAATGGAAAAGAAGATAATTTGTTTCGCATTGAATTCTGTTAAATGCAATACCGCATGTGTCCAGAGGTTGGGGGGGCACCGGAGAGCCTCGGAAATACTCGGGTACAGCTCGGCTGAACTCGGAAAGCCTAGGAAAGGCTCGAAAACAAGTAAAGGTTCTCTGCCATCTGACAGCTCCTAAAGGACTCTATCATAATTGACCTTTGGTTCCGGGTCAGTCCCGATAACACACCACACAGCTCTGACGAAGAGGGAGGCACTTCCCCCGAAAAGCGTTGGCTTTAAATATCACCTGTGCACTGTCAAAAATCTTAATATTTTAATTTTAACGTCAATAAATAAATATTAACCTCAAATCAAATCATATTAACCTCAAATAGGACAATCTTCTATACCAAGTGCACCTCTACACCCATCCATTATCTTTCTTATGGAGGGCCTTTCCCTCGCTCCAGAGAGGCAGGAGCTGAAACCCCAACAAGGCTTACCTACATTAGACCTTCATTGGCTACATACCTTCTTGAAGGACAACGCATCCTAGAGCACACAGTACTCTGGACGGTGGTCTGAGGAGGCCTGTAATGCACACAGTCCTCTGGACGGTGGTCTGAGGAGGCCTGTAATGCACAGTGCTCTGGATGGTCTGAGGAGGCCTGTAATGCACACAGTCATCTGGATGGTCTGAGGAGGACTGTAATGCACATAGTCCTCTGGACGGTGGTCTGAGGAGGCCTGTAATGCACACAGTGCTCTGGACAGTCTGAGGGGGCCTGTAATGCCCAGTGCTCTGCATGGTCTGAGGAGGCCTGTAATGCACACAGTCCTCTGGATGGTCTGAGGAGGCCTATAATGCACACAGTCCTCTGGACGGTGGTCTGAGGAGGCCTGTAATGCACACAGTCCTCTGGACGGTGGTCTGAGGAGACCTGTAATGCACACAGTGCTCTGGACAGTCTGAGGGGGCCTGTAATGCCCAGTGCTCATCATGGTCTGAGGAGGCCTGTAATGCACACAGTCTTCTGGACGGTCTGAGGAGGCCTGTAATGCACACAGTCCTCTGGACGGTCTGAGGAGGCCTGTAATGCACACAGTCCTCTGGATGGTCTGAGGAGGCCTGTAATGCTGCACATTGCTTTGGATGGTGGTCTGAGGAGGCCTGTAATGCACACAATCCTCTGGACGGTCTGAGGAGGCCTGCAATGCACAAAGTCCTCTGGACTGTCTGAGGAGGCCTGTAATGCACACAGTCCTCTGGACGGTCTGAGGAGGCCTGTAATGCACACAGTCCTCTGGACGGTCTGAGGAGGCCTGTAATGCACACAGTCCTCTGGACGGTCTGAGGAGGCCTGTAATGCACACAGTCCTCTGGACGGTCTGAGGAGGCCTGTAATGCTGCACATTGCTCTGGATGGTGGTCTGAGGAGGCCTGTAATGCTGCACATTGCTCTGGATGGTCTGAAGAGGCCTGTAATGCACACAGTCCTCTGGACTGTCTGAGGAGGCCTGTAATGCACACAGTCCTCTGGACTGTCTGAGGAGGCCTGTAATGCACAAAGTGCTAAGTACGCCACACCACTAAGCATGCTACGGTCGTTACCTTGCTTGCTGTGAGGGGAAAACGCTCACAGGCTTAACAGGTGAAGCTCAGAGGAAACCAGAAATTTGCATTGTTGTTCCGTTTTCATCCATTGCTGAAAATTGGAATCGTTTTCATCAATTGACAAAAATTTGGGGTAATTTATGTTTAAATGTGAAGAAAGTCTGAATGGCTGCATTTCCGTAAAATCACGTTTATTGATCCATAAATCACAACAGCAATCCACAATATACAAGTGAGGGATATAGCATACAGCTAACGCGTTTCACACAATCTTCAGTGCTTAATCATAGCTCTTTTTTTTTCTAGTTTTCGTCACTGGAAGCATGTCTCTGATAAAAGTTATGGCAAAAATATTTTCATCAACAAAAATTAACACTGGCTCTGTTCTATCTACCGCCTGACAGTTACATATTGATATATTTTGCATATTATTCCATGACTGACCTTTATACAGGTCTGCAGAACATTGCTCTGACACATACATATTAATATATTCTGCAGATTATTCCATCACTGACCTCTATAGAGACCTGCAGAATATTGCTCTATCCCATCTCCCCTGACAGTAACATATTGATATTTGCTGCAGATTATAACTGACTCCTCCAGAGGTTCTGCAGAGCATTGCTCACTCCAAGGCCATGTATATTGCACCATGGAGCGCTGTAATTAAATGAACAGACACGGTTCTGCTAGTTGAATTAAAAAAACGGTTACTCCTTCCAGCCTCGCATGACGCCTGTACAGAAAATAACAATGTCATCTTTTGTTACCTCCGCCGCTGTGAAACCCCAGAATGGAATATTGTGTTTCCCTAACAAGGACACAACCTAATCCTGCGTGTCGGAATTGTCAGGAGGATTGTGCCTGGGTGATGACACTCATTATAAGAGCGGCTCAGACACACTGCCAATCAGGCCGGACGGCCAACTCCGGGTGCCTCAATAGAGACTTGGAGTGACACAAGTAAAATCAATATGACAACATAATGACACAAATCCATAATCACTATGATAATTAACCTCCTCGGAAGAAGACTGGATAGAAGAGATCAAGAATCTGACATTCATCGAATATTCTCTGCAGGTGAATCTTCTAGGTCCTTCTAGGTCCTTCTAGGTCCATGACAGTCCATGACAGTGTTGGACTCTCCACCAGAGAATGTTTGGTGTCCAAAGCATGGAGAAGACTGTAATACAAAATGATATATAATAATAATAATAATACAAAAAAAAAAAATAACTATTGTTCTCATCATTATTATTAACCACCTCCCGTCCACACTATAGCCGAAAGACGGCTACAGCAACAGCGCGGACCTAATTTCCACATATTTATTTGTAAACAAATTTGAAAAACCATTTATCATTTTCCTTCCACTTCACAATTATGTGCCACTCTTTGTTGGTCTGTCACATAAAATCCCAATAAAATACATTTACGTTTTTGGTTGTAACATGACAAAACGTGGAAAATTTCAAGGGGTATGAATACTTTTTCAAGGCACTGTATTTTGCTTTAAGCATGCTGCAGAGGGCTCGTGATCTCGGTGTGGAAGCAGTGGCCTCTTTGCAGAGAATCCTTCTCTGCCGCATGGTAACAAGGAACAGGCTTTTCTATTCAGGCTGTGGCTGCTTTCTGAAGAAAATTAACTTTGCACACTTTGTATGTATTTAAAGTGGTGTTTCCACCAAAAAAAAATGGCTTAAAATTCCTAAAAAAAATACAAAAAAAAGAATTGGAAAAAAAATAATTTTCACTCACCTCTAAATGCCTGTTGCTAGGGGGTCCCTCGTAGTCTGCCTCCTTCAGTGCCCGGGCACTGACATCCCTTCCCCTCGGCGCAGTTAGTCATCTGGGACACGTGACAGGTGCCGCTCGCGCATGCGCAGTGGGTGCCCGGCTGTGAAGCCACAGCCGGGTGCCCACAGTAAGGATGCTGGTGCCGCAAGCAAGGGGGGGCTTCGTTCCCCCGCATCACTGGACTCTGGGACAGGTAAGTGTCCGATTATTAAAAGTCAGCAGCTGCAGTATTTGTAGCTGCTGACTTTTAAAAAAAAATTTTTAAGGGTCACCCCACTTTAACTGATTTAATCTGAAACTTCAAGCAGTCTGCAGAGAAGCAGTAGTCTCTCTGCAGAGGTCCAGCCCACCCAGCTAAGTCAGAGAAAGAGCTGTCCAATCAATGTGGAGCCTGCGCTTTGCTGATAGCAGAGTTATAAGTATGACTCAGTAGGGGTGACTCTGACTCTGCTGCTTCCACACAGAGAACAAGAATCCTTCTCTGCCGCATGGTAACAAGGAACAGGTTTTTCTATTCAGGCTGTGGCTGCTTTCTGAAGAAAATTTACTTTGCACACTTTGTATGTAACTTCAAGCAGGCTGCAGAGAAGGATTCATGCTCTTGTGGAAGCAGTGCTCTCTCTGCAGGGGTTCAGAGCCAGAGCTCTCCAATCAGTGGGGAGCCTGAGCTTTGCTGATTGGTCTGACTCAGTAGGGGGTGTGCTGGAACTCAGCACCGTGACCACTGCTTCCACACAGAAAGCAAGGGCCCTTCTCTACAGCATGATGGCAAGGGACAGGCTTTTCTATTCAGGCTGTGGATGCTTTCTAAAGAAAATTAGCTATGCACACCTTTTGTTTGGATACATCTGGAATGTATTTAGCTGATTTAATCTAAAATTCAAGCATACTGCAGAGAAGGAATGATCTCTGTCTTGAAGCAGTGGCCTCTCTGCAGAGCACCTCGCCCTGAGCCCACCCAGTTGTGTGACAATATCGACTTAATATTCGCTATTGTCTTTCTGATTCTCCTCCTGGCCAATCAGAAAGTGTGTCCTGAGACCCAATTGGCCAGGAGGAGAATCAGGAAGACAATATTGAATATTAAGTCGCTATTGTCACACAACTGGGTGGGCTTAGGGCGAGGTGCTCTGCAGAGAGACCACTGCTTGGCCTTGACCCACTTCCTGTTTGGCCAGGAGGAGAAGCAATGGCCCCGCAGTGAGGTCCCCAGGGTCGGCTTGGACAGTGGAGGGAGGAGGAGATCATAGTGTCATTCTGGCCAGGACTTGTCATCTGCCTCCTAAGGTAAGAAGGCCTCAGACCGCCGACTTCCTGTCCATCTCCCGCGGTGGTAGGGGGGTGCCGTTGGTTTGCCGTCCCCCCTAAATATTGAGCACCAGCTGCCACTGTTCAGAGCTCTGCAGAGAGATCACGGCTTCTACACAGCGAGCAAGGGCCCTTCTCTGCAGCATGATTGCAAGGGACAGGCTGTAGCTACAACACACCACCTACTGAGTCAAATGTTTAACTCTGCAATCAGCACAGTTCATGCTCCCCACTGATAAGAGAGCTCTGACTGTGACTCATCAGGGGGGTTGTCAGACCTCTGCAGAGAGACCACTGCTTCCACAGAGAACAGCTTGAAGTTCCACATCAAATAGTCTAAATACATTCCAGGGGTATCAAAACAAAAGATGCGCACAGTTCATTTTCCTTAGAAAGCAGCCACAGCCTGAATAGAAAAGCCAGTCCCTCGCCACCATGCTGCAGAGAAGGACCCTTGCTTCCTGTGCCGAAGCATACCTCCCAACTGTCCCTGATTTGGAGGGACTGTCCCTGATTTGGAGCAATGTCCCTCTGTCCCTCTTTCCTCCTCATTTTGGTCTGATCCATATAGTTGTATATAAAATGCACTATTTATCTTTCAAAAAGTCTTTCCCAGTACTAAACCTGTCATCCATATTCTAAATTGCTGCATTTGTAAAGTTTAAAAGCCAATATAAAGGAACAGTAGTGGTAAAAAAAGCACTTGTGGATTTAATTAACCTTTTTTTTTTAGTTAGGTCTCCTTTAAGGGGCATGGCAGGGGGCCTGTCCTATGCCTACATACGTTTGCTAGTAGGTGTCCCTCATTCCCATCTCAAAATGTTGGGAGGTGTGCAGAAGCAGTGATCTCTCTGCAGAACTCTGACACCCTTTACTGAGTCAGACTTATAACTCTGCTATCAGCAAAGCTCAGGCTCCCCACTGATTGGAGAGTTCTGATTCTGACTCAGCAATGGGTGTGTCAGACCTCTGCAGAGAGGCCACTGCTTCCACTGTCCATCTCTGTAGCATGCAGAGGTCTTGGTACAAGCAGAGATCTTGGGTACAAACATTGATAAATAGACCTCCTTATGTATCAACAACTAATCGCTGTATTAGGGAGGAGGGTGGTTCTTAAAGCTGTACTCCCGATGTTTTACCCACTTCCATGGCTTACTGCTGCAGTGGGAACACATTATGAATTATTTGATTTATGTTATTCGTGTCATTAATCAAGAGGAGTTGATAAATATTAATGTCAAGCTGTTTTCTCTTTAAATATAACTTGGAATAACAATTTACAGAAGGTGATTTATGACATATTAATATGTTCGGAAGGCTGTGCAGATGTAGACCAGCCTAGTATGTTATACAGGAGGCAGATCAGATATTTATGGGAGGAGATATTCATGTCTTCTGGGCTCCCAGGAGCAGAATTTTAGGTGCAGCCTGTGTGCCGAGGATCAGACCTCAGATCCGCACTCCTTTTTCTATGGGGATTTCGCTGTTTTATAGCACTTTGTGTATCAAGACTCCATGGCAGTTGCATGTATGGGATAGGTCTAGATTCAGGACTGATCAGGATTGATTGTACAGCAAACACATGCTGAGATATTGCCAAGATTGGCCCCATTGCAATGTGACACTGCAAAACAAGCTTAAAAAGGGGTTTCTGCTGCTGTGTTACATGACTTTGTTTATAAACAGAGCCATCAATCAATCACAATTGTCAACACGTGGCTTTGCTGACCTAGTGCGCACCACCTGAGCAATGATATGATGATCACATGGATTTGTTTATCAACAGATTCACATGACAAATCACAAGTATCATCATGTGGCTTTGCTCACCACCTGAACTCTGACATGATGATTACATGGCTTTGTTTATAAAAAGAGTCATGTCACAAATCACAATTATCATTATGTGGCTTTGCTCACCCATTGCTCACCTCCTGAACCCTGACATGATGATCACATGGCTTTGTTTATAAACAGAGTCACGTTACACATCACAGTTGTCATCACATGGCTTTGCTGACCTAGTGCGCACCACCTGAGCACTGACGTGATGATCACATGGCTTTGTTTATAAACAGAGTCACGTTACACATCACAGTTGTCATCACGTGGCTTTACTGACCTAGTGCGCACCATCCGGGGGACTGACATGATGATCACATGGCTTTGTTTATAAAAAGAGTCACGTCACAAATCACAATGTGCCTTTTCTCACCCATTGCTCACCCCCTGAACCCTGACATGATGATCACATGGCTTTGTTTATAAACAGATTCACATCACAATTATCAAGTGACTTTGCTGCCCCATTGCTCACCACCTCTGCACTGACATGATGATCACATGGCTTTGTTTATAAACAGAGTCACATTACCCATCACAATCGTCATAATTTTTTTAATCTTTTTTTAATCAACAGTTTCCTTCCAACCCAGAGCAATGGCAGGACGTTGCAGCCCAGTTCCACCATTAGTGGGATTTTTCCAACTGTGGTGGTGCTATTGATGGCAAGGATTGTCCCACCACCAAACTCTGGCTCATATTATTTTAATAATAGGGCTTTTGCAGCATAGTCATGCTAGCTGTAGTGTCTGTCAACTATGAGTTTTTGTATCTGGATGTTGGGAAGAACGGTGCAACTCTGATGGAGGAGTGATTATGCAAACAGAGATCTACAAGCGGCTCCAGAATGGCACCTTAAATTTGCCACCTGCTAAGGAGAATGTTGAGGGCCTTTAAGTTAGTTTTTGTTGCAGATGAGGCCTTTGCTCTGGGGGAATCTGATGAAGCCATTTCCTATGAGAAACCTCACCCCAAAGCAGAGAATATTCAATTATAGTCTCTCTCGTGCCAGAAGGGTGGTCGAAAACGCTTTTGCCATCCTATCGAGTCGTTTCAGGCTGTTTTTGACTCCAATCAACCTGGCACTCTACAAGATCAACCATGTGGTCCTGTGCTGTTGTATTTTACATATTTTTTTAAGGAGGAATGCTACCAGCTACCTTGCCTCACTGCCAAGTGACGTGGACCCTTCAGTGGCAGGCCCAGCTGAAGAGGCTGCAGCTCGGCCGTCTGTGGGCATGCTGACGTCTATTGAAAATGCCTGTGCTGGATTGCCCTCACAAATTGGCAGAGATTTACAGCAAAAATACCTTGAGTATTTTGTGGGTACAGGTGCAGTGGCTTGGCAGCAAATTGTAGCTGATCAAGCCTAATATTATTTTGAGATCATAAACTCATATTTAATTTGAACTACTGTTGTCTGTGTTTTTTATCTGTCTAATATGTTCACAAATGGGCTTTATTTTTGCCACTTGCTCCAATAATGCAAATGTACCTTATTTGCTACATGAGGTGTCTATATCTTTTTTTAGCTAACTATTATGGTGTGCTGTGGGTCTACTACATACACAATGTTTTTGTTCTTAAAGAGGAGTATCCCTAAAAAAAAAAACAAAAAAAAATTAAAAGTCAGCAGCTACAAATACTGCAGCTGCTGACTTTTAACAATCGGACACTTACCTGTTCCAGGGTCCAGCCAAGCTCCGCGCGCCCCCTGATCCGCTCGGCGGTGCCGGCATTGCAACTGTGGGCAAGCGTGAGCGGCGCGCAGTCATCTGGGACCTGTCACGTGTCCCAGATGACTGACAGGAGAGAGGGAGCACTTCCTGCGCTGAGGGGAAGTGATGTCACCAGCCCGGGCCCCGAAGGAGGCAGACTACGAGGGACCCCCTAGCAACAGGCATTTAGAGGTGAGTAAAACATTTTTTTTCCAATTATTTATTTATTTCTTTTTTTGGGGGAATTTTAGGCATTTTTTTTTTTAAGGGGGAAGCACCACTTTAATGGATCTAATGCATGAAGTTCACAAACATTATGCTTTTTCAACTCATCATTTTTTTGAGGACTAAAAATTGCAGGAGTTGGCCACATTTAAGAGCACATTGTCACTGTAACTACAACAACTTAAAGGGGGATTCCACCCTAAAGTGGAACTCCCGCTTTTCGGAACCCTCCCCCCCCTCCGGTGTCACATTTGGCACCTTTCAGGGGAGGGGGTGCAGATACCTGTCTAAGACAGGTATCTGCACCCACTTCCGGGCATAAACTCCCACGGGAGTTTACGTCACTTCCTGTCCCGGCGCGCTGTCTTCCGGGACACACACGTGTCCCGGCAGACAGCGCTGAACATTCTCATTGCGCCGCGCGACTCGCGCAGTAGGGAATCGGGAAGTGAAGCCACTTCCTGATTCCCTCATCGAGAATGGCGCCGGCTACAGCAGAGAGCTGAGCGATTGATCGGCCTCTGCTGCCGACACCGCTGGACCGTGGAACAGGTAAGTGTTCATTTTTTAAAAGTCAGCAGCTGCAGTATTTGTAGCTGCTGGCTTTAAAAAAAAAATTTTCAGTACAGTCCCGCTTTAACAAATACACTGGTATTGAGCATTGAAATAATAAGCCACACATTGTTTAGTAAAAAGCATTTTACTCAAAGCACATTCACATGTGCGTTTTAAGGTTTTAAAACAAACCAACATCTTGGTGTATAACATGTATGTTTTACATTATTTCCCCTTTTTGGGGACTAAACAGGCATGTTCTAACACATTGTTTTATTGTGCAGAAAAAAAATGAAGCAAATTAAATTAGAGATGCTATTTGTCATCCAAATACAAAGAACTTAACCAAAAAGTACATTCTATGCATACAAAATATAGAAAATATAACAAATCAAATCATTATTCCAAAAAAAAAAAAAAAAAAAAGGGAATTAGTAAGTGGGGTAGGGGTGAAAATCCCCAGAGCATCAGGCTTGTTGGGGGTCTTGTAGCTGGTATTGCCACTGACCGCCATGCTTCTGTGGTGGGTGGGGTGGCTGTGGAGGTGGTGGATGTGGGGCCACAAACTCACACAGGTGTGTGTTTTCTGAAATTTGGCCCCTCACCCCCTTGTTGAGGAGCTGCAGGATGAGTTCCTCACACCTGCTCCTTTGCTCACCGGCCATCTCCCTTAATTTATTGACTGTCACCATGGCAAATCCCTTATCTGGGTCTGTCCGGAGGGCAGTGGTGGCCTGGCTGAGGAAGGCAGCTGTGGCCTCCTCCAGATTCCTGCTCTTCTTGGCCCTTTTAGCATAATTAGAATCTTTTTTAGGGTTTGGTCATCAATCACACACAATTTTGATCTCCTTACTGTTGCAAATTGAATGTGGACAAATAGAAAAGACTATCATTCTGACCCCTGCATTTTTAATTCTTGTTCAAATCATTTTTGGTCACTACTGTCTATTGATATGAAAACAACTTTGCTAAGGCAGAAATATTTTAACAATAACGTCTAGTTATCATCATTGTGTTTTTGGATACAAATATGTTCAACAATGCTATACCTGGGTCAAGATGGGCTCCTCCACATCTTCATCCTGTGCAGCAGGACCTGGGTGGACCAGCTGTGGCCTCAGCAGATGTCGAAGGGAGTGTAGACAGCGATGGCCTGGGTTCTGTCTGGTCAGTCGAAAACCGCAGGATGTTGTAATACCACAGCCTGGGGACATATATGTCATCTGCTACTGCTCCAGATCTCTCTGATGACCTTGTTGAGCTTTTATATTTGGGAGTAGACAGTTATATTTAAAAAAATACAATGTAAAATTAACAAGGGACACCAACATAGTTGTATCTTTGATCCTAAAAACTACGGGATAATGGTATTGTGGTAACTTGCCCAAAAAATAAAACAAGCATAATAATATTATTCTTAATATCACTATAAAACAAAAGCCTTTTAAAATGTGTTTGCCATAACTACATCAGTATCACCAGCAAAGTAGCTTCATTATTATCCCATTAAAGAAGAAGAGAATTGGGCGCTGCATTTCGACATTTCATAATTTGCCGCGTCACGAATGTTAATTCTCCATTACGAACGCTAGTTTACAAGACCGACCGCTTCCAGCTCGTCCTTGCTTCAGAGCATGCGTGTTTGTACTTTGGACTTTTGTATGATGGACTTGTGTACAGACGATACGTAAAACAGACAACAGACCGTTGTCCACCGTAAATTTACTAGCCTGCTATCCAACATTTGTTGGCCGAAAGTTGGACAACAATTGTCTGAAGGAGCATACTAACGGTGTGATTTTAGCACAACAGTCTGTCAACAGACAATCCCCTGCCAATAAGGATGAGCCCGGTGTTCGATTCGAACCCATGTTCGAATCGAGCACCGGGTGTTCGCTCGCTCGGCGAGCCCAGAACTATTGGGGCCGCTCGCATCAAATTCGTGTGATGCGAGCGGCCCCGCAATGCATTGCGGCCCGCGCAGTGCAATGCTGGCTGATGATTGGCCAAGCATGCACTGTGACCCCGCATGCTTGGCCAATCACAGCGCCGGCAGCGAGGAGAGCCATAATTGGCTACAGGCAGGATGCCTGTAGCCAATTATAGCTCAGGGGCTTTAATACACGCCCCACGGTATAAGAGGCCGCCACGGCGGCGGCCTCGCATATTATGTTTCACTCACAGTGTCAGCGTGTCAGTGTGCTGCTGACTGCTGACAATATGTGCTTTATTTCTGGGGATATGTGTGTGCATGCTGTTAGAACAGCATTGCAGTATCACATCTGGGGGGTGTCTATAGGTAGCCTGTGAAGGAGGGCAGGTTTCCTGTGCTTAGAACTTTCCCTGCAAAAAAGTGTCATTTTTGCAGGAAGAAAGCTATTTAAATCACTCGCGGCTAATGAATTGATGGCTCCTGTAACACAGAGAGCTGTCATTCATTAATAAAAAACAAAAAAAAAAGCGTAGGGGTCCCCCCAAATTCAATAACCAGGCCCTTCAGGTCTGGGATGGATATTAAGGGGGATCCCAGCCAAAAAAAAAAAAAAAAAAAAATGGCGTAGGGTCCCCCTCAAAATCCATACCAGACCCTTGAGGTCTGGTATGGATTTTAAGGGGAACCCTAGCCAAAAAAAATGGCGTGGGGTCCCCCTCAAAATCCATACCAGACCCTTATCCGAGCACGCAACCTGGCAGGTCGCAGGAAAAGAGGGGGGGACGAGAGCGGCCCCCCCTCTCGCCTGAACCGTACCAGGCCACATGCCCTCAACATTGGGAGGATGCTTTGGGGGTCTAAGACCCCTAAAGCACCTTGTCCCCATGTTGATTAGGACAAGGGCCTCTTCCCCACAACCCTGGCCGGTGGTTGTGGGGGTCTGCGGGCGGGGGGCTTATCGGAATCTGGAAGCCCCCTTTAACAAGGGGACCCCGAGATCCCGGCCCCCCCCCTGTGTGAAATGGTAAGGGGGTACAAAAGTACCCCTACCATTTCACCAAAAAAGTGGCAAAAATGGTAAAAATGACAGGAGACAGTCTTTGACAATTCCTTTATTAAAATCTTCTTTCTTCTTTCTTCATCCTTCGGATTCTTCATCTTCTCCTTCCTTCATCTTCTTCCATCTTCTTCTTCCATTTTCTTCTTCCTCCGATCCGCTTCTTCTTGCGCTGGTCTTCTCGTCCTTCTCGTCCGGCATCTTCTTCCGTCGGCGTCGGCGTCTCTGTCTCTTCTTGAGCCGCTCCGCGCAATGGGAGGCTCCCGCTGTGTGAGGCTCCGCTCCGTCTGACAGGTCTTTTATAATGGAGGGCACCTGGTGACCCCGCCCCTCTGACGCACAGGGACGTCATGGGGAATTCCATGATGGCTTTCCCCATGACGTCAGAGGGGGGCGGGGTCACCAGGTGCCCTCCGTTTTAAAAGACCTGTCAGATGGAGCGGAGCCTCACACAGCGGGAGCCTCCCATTGCGCGGAGCGGCCCAAGAAGACACCGACACCGACGCCGACGGAAGAAGATGCCGGACGAGAAGGACGAGAAGACCAGCGCAAGAAGAAGCGGATCGGAGGAAGAAGAAAATGGAAGAAGAAGATGGAAGAAGATGAAGGAAGGAGAAGATGAAGAATCCGAAGGATGAAGAAAGAAGAAAGAAGATTTTAATAAAGGAATTGTCAAAGACTGTCTCCTGTCATTTTTACCATTTTTGCCACTTTTTTGGTGAAATGGTAGGGGTACTTTTGTACCCCCTTACCATTTCACACAGGGGGGGGGGCGGGATCTGGGGGTCCCCTTGTTAAAGGGGGCTTCCAGATTCCGATAAGCCCCCCGCCCGCAGACCCCCACAACCACCGGCCAGGGTTGTGGGGAAGAGGCCCTTGTCCTAATCAACATGGGGACAAGGTGCTTTAGGGGTCTTAGACCCCCAAAGCATCCTCCCAATGTTGAGGGCATGTGGCCTGGTACGGTTCAGGCGAGAGGGGGGGCCGCTCTCGTCCCCCCCTCTTTTCCTGCGGCCTGCCAGGTTGCGTGCTCGGATAAGGGTCTGGTATGGATTTTGAGGGGGACCCTACGCCATTTTTTTTGGCTAGGGTTCCCCTTAAAATCCATACCAGACCTCAAGGGTCTGGTATGGATTTTGAGGGGGACCCTACGCCATTTTTTTTTTTTTTTTTGGCTGGGATCCCCCTTAATATCCATCCCAGACCTGAAGGGCCTGGTTATTGAACCCCTACGCTTTTTTTTTTTCAACAATCGGATCGTGTGTACGAGGCTTAAGGGGTTGATTTGAGAGAGTGGGGTTAAGGGGTTGACACCAATGTTGGGGGTAATGATTGTGTCCACTGACTAAAATATTGGTATTGGGTGGAGAGCATATTTAGCCTTCTGGTGCCCAACTCTTTGTTCCAACACCCGGCACTGAAAGAAACCCGGTATGGTGAGGTGGAGTGCCAACAGTCCCAGCCTAGGGAATGAGGGAGGGCGGCGTGGGAGCGTGTGATCTGGTAAGTGGATTAAATTACCCCAGTGATGAGGTGGAGAACCTTCACTACCATAACCACCAATGCAAGGCCGTAACCTTCACTGCCACTGACCACTAATGTGTGTGTGTGGGGGGGGGGGGGGTAATAGTACTGATACCAGTGCTGGAGGGTATTATTGCGTCCACTGGTATCAGTCCTAGGGGTTACTATTGCATCCACTGACACCAATGTTGTAATAACTGTTGTGTTCACGGATACTAGTGCTGGGGTTAATATTGTGTCCACTGACAACAATGCTGGGGGTTATCATTGGATTCACTGACACCAATGTTGGGGGTTATGATTGTGTCCACGGACACCAATGTTGTTTTTTTTTTTTATTGCGGTCATTGTCACTAAGGCTGGGGGTATTATTTCACTCACTGTCACCAATGCTGGGGGGTGTAATTTTGCATTCACTGACACCAATACTGGGGATTATTATTGCACTCATTGGCAGAAATGCTGGGGGGTTATTATTGCACTCACTAACACCAGTGTTGTTGTTTTTTTATTTTGTTTAATGACAATAATGCTGGGAGTTATTATTGTGCTCATTGTCACCAATGCTGGGGGTTATTATTGGACTCACTGTCACCAATGTTGGGGCTTTTTATTTTGTTCAGTGACACCAATGCTGGGAGTTATTGCACTCACTAACACCAATGCTGGGGGCTATTATTGCACTCACTGTCACCAATGCTGAGGGTTATTATTGCACTGACTGTCACCAATCCTGGGCGCTATTTTTGCACACACCCTCACCAATGATGGGGGTTATTATTGCACTCACTAAAACCAATGCTGGGGGTTATTATTGCACTCACTGTCACCAATGTTGGGGGTTATTATTTCACTCACTGTCACCAATGTTGGGGGTTATTATTGCACTCACTGTCACCAATGCTGAGGGTTATTATTGCATTCCCTGTCACCAATGCTGAGGGTTATTATTACACTCACTGTCACCAATGCCGAGGGTTATTATTGCACTCACTGTCACCAATGCTGGGGGTTATTATTGCACTCACTGATACCAATGCTGGGGGTTATTATTGCACTCACTGTCACCAATGCTGGGGGTTATTATTGCACTCACTGTCACCAATGCTGGGGGTTATTATTGCACTCACTGATACCAATGCTGGGGGTTATTATTGCACTCACTGATACCAATGCTGGGGGTTATTATTGCACTCACTGATACCAATGCTGGGGGTTATTATTGCACTCACTGTCACCAATGTTGGGGGTTATTATTGCACTCACTGTCACCAATGTTGGGGGTTATTATTGCACTCACTGTCACCAATGCTGGGGGTTATTATTGCACTCACTGATACCAATGTTGGGGGTTATTATTGCACTCACTGTCACCAATGCTGGGGGTTATTATTGCACTCACTGTCACCAATGCTGGGGGTTATTATTGCACTCACTGTCACCAATGTTGGGGGTTATTATTGCACTCACTGTCACCAATGATGTGGGTTATTATTGCACTCACTGTCACCAATGTTGGGGGTTATTTTTGCACTCACTGTCACCAATGCTGGGGGTTATTATTGCACTCACTGTCACCAATGCTGGGGGTTATTATTGCTCACACTGACACCAATGCTGGGGGTTATTATCATTGCCATTAACACTGCAATAAATGCAGCAGAATCAAACTTTTTTGGGTGATGAGGTGCAATATTGCTCATTCATTTTGAATGGAACGCCTAACTTGATGGAATGCACCTCAATGCACCAAAATGTGCTGCTTTTGTGCCACCTCCTGAAACTGTCGGGGCAACACTTGAGGCTCTCTGTAACTTTCAAGTTGACCACCAAAATTTTAGCCTCAAGGCCGTTTTATCATCGTCATTTTTCTTTCAGAAGATCAATTCCCTTTCCAACATTTGATTCCCAGAATGTGATGGAATAAAATGTTTCAGTAACAAGACAAAGTGAGCGCGGAGTTGTGCAGACGAGGACGTCATTAATAATGAATGATCTGGGGAGATTGTTAGATCTATGGCAATGAATATTATTTATACATGAATTGAAAGCTGTGAGATGCGAGGCAGCTCAACCTGGGGTACATGGAGGCTTCCCCCGTTGCTGATGGGGCTCTTCACAAAACATGGCTGCCCAGGGGGGTTCCCACAGAGCTGACACTCCATTTAACCGCATTCAGGCTGAATAATTTGAGATGCAGGTTATATGAGGTCCTCTGATACTCCATGGGAAGTACTGTTATGCCTCGTACACATGGCCGGACTTTCCGGCAGAAAAAGTCTGATGGGAGCTTTTCTGCCGACATTTCCTACGGACGTAGATATAGAACATGTTCTAAATCTTTCCGTCAGAAATGCCGATGGAGCTTAGTCCGTTGGCAAGTCCGACCGTGTGTACGGGGCATTAGTGCTCCTCGTGTCAGGTGAGGAGAGTTAGATAGTGGAAAGAGCAGAGTCCTCCAGCAGTGCAAAGTATTTGACGAGAGAAGAGTTAGATGGAGGAAGGAGCAGAGTCCTGCATCAGGTTGAGGTCAGGACTCTGTGCAGGCCAGTCAAGTTCCTCTACCCCAAACTCGCTCATCCATGTCTTTATGGACCTTTCTTTGTGCACGGGTCCAAATCATTTGGTGGAGAAGGGGTTATGGTGTTGGGTTGTTTATCAGGGGTTGGTCTTGGCCCTTTAGTACCAGTGAAGAGAACTCTTAAGGCGTCAGCATACCAAGACATTTTGGACAATTTCATGCTCCCAAATTTGTGGGAACAGTTTGGGGATGTCCTCTTGCTGTTCCAACATGACTGCGCACCAGTGCACAAAGCAAGGTCCATAAAGACATGGATGAGCGAGTTTGGGGTGGAGGAACTTGACTGGACTGCACAGAGTCCTGACCTCAACCCGATAAAAAAAACCTTTGGGATGAATTAGAGCGGAGACTGTCAGCCAGGCCTTCTCATCCACATCAGTGCCTGACCTCACAAATGCGCTTCTGGAAGAATGGTCAAACATTCCCATAGACACCCTCCTAAACCTTATGAACAGCCTTCCCAGAAGAGTTGAAGCTGTTATAGCTGCAAAGGGTGGGCCAACTCAATATTGAACCTTATGGACTAAGACTGGGATGCCATTAAAGTTCATGTGTGTGTAAAGGCAGGCGTCCCAATACTTTTGGTAATATAGTGTGGATAGATAGATAGATAGATAGATAGATAGATAGAGAGAGAGAGAGAGAGAGAGAGATTAGACAGACTATAGAGATAATAGTAGGGATCCAATACATATACTGTTGATAATAGAGAATTCCTCGATGTCCATGGAGCTGGGATTATCAGATCTCTGGGATACAGAACACAAACACACCTGATGCCAGGTAATAATAGGCTGTCCCTGGGATCCTATTTCTGACACCAGGAACACGAGATAAATATAAAGACAATTCCCTTGTTGTTAATTGTTATTATAATCCATGTGACGGCTCTCTATGGCTCAGCAACATGAAGGAACATTGATCAGATAATAGACCCAAACTGAATGACATGCAATTCTCAAATATCATAAACAACTATCATTTTTTTTTTTTTTTTTTTTAATAATCTTGTTTTCACAAAGTTCATCCTTTATTACTTCACAGTGCTGCTGATCTCACGCAGCCTCTTTGCAGCCACTTCCTGTCTACATGCACTCCAGTGATTTCTACATGGCATTTCTCAGGATGGGTTTCCTGATGGTGACAACGGTGGACCATATCTGTGTTGGATCTCGTATTTTTAATGGGATGCTCATGTGACAGGGTGACAACGTAGGAGATACACAACCTTTCTGGACACACATGTGTCGGGAGAGGTGAAGGAATGGGAAGATTTTGGAGGTTGTGGGGCTAAACAATAGAGTTAGCTTTGTATTTTAGGTAAGTATGGTAGAAGGGAAATTTTAGCAAGTCTCATTTAGACTTTCAGTTGGGGGGCGGTAAAACCATACGGTTGAGACAAGTTTTTAACACCCTTCAACTTCCCCTCCCCCCCCGTCCCCTTAAAGGAGAAATATAGCCAAAGCTGTTTTGGCTGGGCTTCTCCTGGGGCTCACAGGAGTGCAGTTCGTTCCAAATGGTCAAGATCCCCACAGGATGCTGGGACCAGCAGCTGGCTCAGCCTCTCTGCGAGCCCAGCGCTCCAAAGAGTGCTGGAGGGGCAGAGCAGGGAGCCAGAGACTGACAGTCACCAACTCTCTGCAGGCTGATAACTGAGTGATCAGGAGTGTTTGATCACTCAGTTCTCAGTCTTAGAGCCAGCAGGGGACAGATGCAGCATCGGATTGATACTAATCCACCTAGGTGAATATAAGACCCCTTTCACACTGGGGCCGCCCGTGCGTTCGTGATAAATCGCCGCTTGTTTTAGCGGCGCTTTACCGCTGTTTGAGCAGTGCTTTTAGGCCGCTAGCGAGGCGCTTTTTAACCCCCAAAAAAGGGGATGAAAGGCGCTTCCGAAACGCTTTTCAGGCTTTTCGGAAGTGCTGCCCATTCATTGCAATGGGCAGGGATGTTTTGGGAGCGCTGTATACAGCGCTCCCAAACTGTGTCAAAGATGCTGCTTTCAGGACTTTTTCTAACGTCCCGCAAGCGCACCACCCGGGTGTGAAAGCACCCATTGCAATGAATAGGAGGCAGGTTTTAGGCGCTTTACAGGCGCTATTTCTAGCGCTAAAAGACCTGAAAACGTCCTCAGTGTGAAAGGGTTCTAAATGATTAAACTTGAAATGTTAAAATATAATTTTCTAAACAGCAAACGTATCCCCTGAGGAAGACCGTGACCAGGTAGGTCGAAACGCGTTGGTAATTTTATACGACAGATTTTCTAATATGTGATGCTGTATATAATCTTGTGTTTGCATTTTCTTTATTTGGAATGGTATCATATCTCTCTAGCAGAGCTTATTTTAACCTCTGTGTGTCCATGCCATGTCAACTTTTCAATAAAGAATTTTCTTTTAAGTTATTAATTCCTTGATATTATTAACTTTGCTGCTAAAACACGGGGGAACCTTTCCCATAAAGGGTTCGAAATTTTTATTTTATTTTTAAATCCCAAGTTCTCTTTTAAGCTGCAAAATCAGCCGGGTGGGGGTGTAGACATGCTGTGGTCGTGGCAAACTAGAGCCCCCTGTCATATTCAGCAGGCATTGCCCCACTGAACATGACGTACTCCAGCAAATGGGGCCACGCCAAAACTATGTGCAATGTACATTGTTGTGGTATGATAATGCATAGTTCCCAACTGTCCCTGATTTCAAGGGACTGTCCCTCATTTGGAGCAAAGTCCCTCTTTTCCTCCTTTTGGTCTGATCTATATAGTTGTATGTAAAATACACCATTTATCTGTCAATAAGTGTTTCCCAGTGCTAAATCTTCTATCCAATTTCTAAATTGCTGCATTTGCAAATTTCAAGAGCTAATATAAAGGAATAGTAGTGGTAAAAAAGGTTTAACCAATCATTTTTTTTTATGATTCTCCTTTAAAGGGGTGTGGCAGGGGGTGTGTCCTATCTCTACATACTTTTGCTAATAGGTGTCCCTCATTCCCATCTCATAAAGTTGTCAGATTTACTTTTTTTTGTGTGTGTGACCCCATTGGGGAGATTTTCCCTCACTTCCTGTCTCTGTGACAACCATAGAAGGAATGGGTAGCGGTTGTCACCAGAACAAGAAGGCCCAGACAACACTAAAAATATTTTGTCAGAGGTTTCAACCCCTCACAGCTTTACTAAGAGTGTATCTACGGGTTTCTCCCTGGCAAGATTTCCCACCAGCTGAGACATTGTCACTGGAAAAGGAAGTGAGAGGAAATGACCCCAGGAAGGGACACGCCCCTTCCCTACTCCGCCCAAAACCAAATAAAAATGTTTGTCTGGAGTTGAGTAGAAATCCAGAGCTGAGTTGAGTAATCCGACGACAGACAGACGATAACAGCGAAGCTCATAATTAATGAAGCGCGGCGGGCGCTGGCGGTGGAAGACGAGAGCTCCGTTTACCTCTCATGTATACAAAGTGTTTAATATTTACTTTGTGGAAAAAAGGCGAATGGGCGGCTTCTTGAGAGTCACCTGGAGGGCCTCGCCGATCGGAAAGTCGCGCCCTCTCTCACCTTCTGTGGGGCCGTCACGCTGGGGCTAATTATCTCCAAACCCATCTGGCTGCCTAATTGGCGACCTCCATCAGCTGGAAAATTGCCTTTTAATTCCATCGGGTGAGTTTGTTACTCGTCGATGTGTGACTTGCCGCAGGCAGAGACGGTCCACCTCCATACGCAGCGCAGAGCGCAGGATCGGAGGAGTCTGTTCATCTGTAGGCCAGGCGGGGGGAACAAATCTTCACAGCACTGCAGGAGGATGGCAGTCTGTTATAGGGGCAGCTGATAATTGCTGATCCCCGCCGTGATCAATAAACATTTTGTGGTGTATAAGACCCTATGTACTAATAACTCCCGGATGAGTGAATCACTTACAGAGCCCAATTTATTAACCTGATGAATGCTAAACTGACCTGGATATCTACTAACCTCACATTTCAGCACCGGGCATAAAGAGGAGGCTGAATACTTACCTCTCCTGCCCCCTGTGCTGCTCAACACTGATCTATTGCAAAGAACTGGTCCCCCAACACCTAAACCCTAACACCTACTGCCTACACTAACCTTAACACCCATCCCCAACACTAACTGTAATACCAATTCCCAACACTAACCGTAACACCCATGTCTAACACTAACCCTAATACCAATTCCCAACACTAACCCTGACGCAACCCTAAGATCTATTCCCAACACTAACCCTAACACCTACTGCCTACACTAACCTTAACACCCATCCCCAACATTAACCCTAATACCAATTCCCAACACTAACCGTAACACCCATGTCTAACACTAACCCTAATACCGATTCCCAACACTAACCCTAACACAACCCTAAGATCTATTCCCAACACTAACCCTAACACCTACTGCCTACACTAACCGTAACACCCATCCCCAACACTAACCCTAATACCAATTCCCAACACTAACCCTAACACAACCCTAAGACCTATTCCCAACACTAACCCTAACACCTAGCATAACACCTAATCCTAATACCTACTGCCTACACTAACCTTAACACCCAATCCCCAACACTAACCGTAATACCAATTCCCAACACTAACCGTAACACACATGCCCAACACTAACCCCAATACCACCAACACTCACTAACCCTAATACAACCCTAAGATCTATTCCCAACACTAACCCTAACACCTACTGGCTACACTAACCGTAACACCCATCCCCAACACTAACCGTAACACCCATGCCCAACACTAACCCTAATACCAATTCCCAACACTAACCCTAACGCAACCCTAAGATCTATTCCCAACACTAACCCTAACACCTACTGCCTACACTAACCGTAACGCCCATCCCCAACACTAACCCTAATACCAATTCCCAACACTAACCCTAACACAACCCTAAGACCTATTCCCAACACTAACCCTAACACCTAGCATTAACACCTAATCCTAACACCTACTGCCTACACTAACCGTAAAAAACCCATCCCCAACACTAAACCTAATACCAATTCCCAACACTAACCCTAATACCAATTCCCAACACTAACCCTAAATATCAATTCCCAACACTAACCCTAACGAAACCCTAAGACTTATTACCAATACTAACCTTAACACCTACTGCCTACACTAACCTTAACACCCACCCCCAACACTAACCATAATACAAATTCCCAACACTAACCGTAACACCCATGCCCAACACTAACCCTAATACCAATTCCTAACACTAACCCTAACACAACCCTAAGATCTATTCCCAACACTAACCCTAACACCTACTGGCTACACTAACCGTAACACCCATCCCCAACACTAACCCTAATACCAATTCCCAACACTAACCCTAACACCTATTGCCTACATTAACCGTAACACCCATCCCCAACACTAACCCTAATACCAATTCCTAACACTAATCCTAACACAACCCTTACACTTATTCCCAACACTAACCCTAACACCTAGCCGCGACACCAACCCTAACATCTATTCCCAGCACTAACACTAACACCCATCTCCAACACTAGGCCTGACACTAACCTTAACACCTACAGTATTTCCAACACTAACCCTAATAACTAACCCCACTAACCCTAATACCCACCCCCAAAACTAACCCTAACACAGCCCTAAGACCTATTTCCAACACTAACCCTGACACAACCCTTACACCTATTCCCAGGCCAGCACTAACCCTAACGCTCATGTTGGTGTCAGTGAGAGGAATAGTGCCCCATCATTGGTGCCAGTGAGAGAAATAGTGCCCCATTGTTGATATCAATGGGAGAAATAGTACCCCATCATTGGTATTAATAAGTGGAATAGTGTGCCATAGTTGATGTCAGTGAGAGGACTAGTGCCCCATTGTTGGTGTCAGTGGCAGGAATGATTTTCAGCTTTCCTCACTGTCACGCTTTGAATGACAATTGCACGGTCATGCAGCACTGTACCTATATTACATTTTTATCATTTTTTCCACACAAATAGAGGTTTCTTTTGGTGGTACCTATTCACCACAGTTTTTTTTTTTTTTTTTTTTTTTTGCTAAATAAATGAAAAAAGGCAGAAAATTTTGAAAAACAAAACAAAAATGTTTTTCATAGTTTGGTATAAAATTTTGCAAACAGGTAATTTTTCTCCTTCACTGATGTGCGCTGATGAGGCTGCACTGATGGGCACTGATAGGCTGTACTAATAGGCTGCACTGATGGGCACTGTTGAGCACCGATAGGCTGAACTGATGGACACTGATGAGGCGGCAGTGTGGTGGGCACTGATAAGTGCCACTGACAAGTGTTGGCTGTTCTGTAGTCTAAATAAATACATCTCTCTGGATGAACCAATTGCTGCGGAAATAACTAGAATTATAATAAATATTTAATCCTCATCCTACTACTACTTTACTACATTGGTGAGGCTGCACTGATAGGCAGCACTGATAGGTGCCACTAATGGACACTGATAGGTGGCAATGATAGGTGGCACTGATGGGCAGTGGCACTGATGGATGACACTGATGAGGAGGCACTGATTGGCAGCACTGGTGGGAACTGATAGAGGACACTGATGAGGAGGCACTGATTGGCAGCACTGGTGGGAACTAATTGGCAACACTGGTGGCAACTGCTGGGACTGCACTGATAATCAGGATATCCCTTTCACACAAGCTGATTATCGTCTCTCCTCTCATCTTCACACGCTATTAGCGCTAGGAAAGGAACTGTGTTAAACCGGTGTTCCAGCCAAATGTTTTTTTTATTTAAAGTCAGCAGCTGCAAACACTGTAGCTGCTGACTTTTATTAAGGACACTTACCTGTCCAGGGAGCCCGCGATGTCGCCCCCCCCCCCCCAGGTCGATCCGTCCATCGGATCGAGTGCAGGCGCCGCTATTTCCGACTGCGCATGCGCGAGTCCCGCGGCACTTTGTGAATGGCCAGCTTGTCTTCTGGGACACACACATGTCCCAGAAGACAACGGGGGGCTCCCTGCAGAAGAGGATGTAACGTCCTCGGTTGCGGCCCAGCTGGATCGGAAGTACTCTTAGTACTTCCAAAAAAGGTAAATTATAAAGTAAATTTTTTTTTTAAAATGTCCAAAAACGAGGGGTGGAGAGATGGTCTTTCGTTTAAGACCACCTCTCAAAATTGGGTGGAACTCTGCTTTAACATCACGATCAGCTGTCACTGGACACAGCTGATCACGTGGTAAAGGGCTGCTGTGATTGGCTCTTTACCCCGATCTGTGATTAGCTGTGTTCAGCTGGCGCACGGTGGGTGCGATCACGGTAGGGCGTCATATGGCGCCAGGAGGGCTGTGCTGTAGCTGTCATTTGGCTATAGCACGGTTGGCAAGTGGTTAAAGGCACAGGGACACATTGGACGCCCAGCAAGAGCACAATAGCAGCTGGAGGCTTCCCTTGTGTCCCCACACCAAATCAGGGAACAAGCTATACAAAACGATGGCAACCACCCCAAATTATAACCAGCCTTTGCAGTAAGGTGCACGTGGAAGGACGTCGCACAACACAAACAGATAGACATTTCCCAGCTAAATTCTCACCAAAATTCAGCATTTATACACTGAGTAAAGGGGGTTTATACCGATAAATAAAGATTATATATATAAAAAGGGGGGGGGGTTATATCAATAAATAGAGATTATATTTAAAAAAGGGGGGGGGGGTTTATAATGTACATTGTGCCAGTCTGCTCTACAACACTGCCATCTCTTCTCTGTTGGGACTGGCTGTCCAGATCGGAGGGGTACCCCTACACAAGGCAGATGGGGCCCTTCCTTCTCTGGGAGCGATGCAGTGATCAGGACCCTCCAGATGTGCCCTGCACAACATCTGTAATTAAAATATGGAGTGCCATCTGGATGGTAATCTTCTACATCTCATTCTGATGGAACATCTAATCACTTCGATGTCGGGAGCGACGCCCCGTTCACCTTCCCCGGCGAATCTGCTGCACTCTTAATTACGCTGCCCTTCATCGTCTCTCTCGTATCATCACATAGGCCCACCAATCAGACTGAGAGCGGCGATATGGAGTCAATTGTGAGGCTATAAACAGATACATAATGTCAGGATGGGGAGCTTAGCGGAGGAGCTCAAAGTCGCCAAGTTCTATCTTTACACAGCGGGCAGCAAGTGACATCACTCCGGGGATCCTGGAACTGGGCTAAGGTCATGACGGAGACAAGGTCGATTCGGGCTGCGGCAGCACAATACGCCGCACTACATATCCGCTCCATCCTGCAGGCGTGATTTATTAACACATAAAAGTAGATGTAGTCCCAAACCGGATGACATTTAGTTTGTTGTGTGCACTGCGTATCATAAAGAATTGCTGTTTTGTAAATACAATTCTTGTTTTTGTTCTATTTAGCTCATTTGTTACATCTCAGTCATGCTAATCTCCTGCAGCCTCTTTGCAGCCAGTTTCTGTCCATATGCACTAATTTGGCTACAGTGTAGCCAAATTACAGCTACGGATTAATTTGGCTACAGTGTAATGTCTGTTCATTCACCTATAATCTGATTCACATTCATTCAGCTTCAGTGTGATGTCCATTTATTAATTTACAGTGTGATGTCCATTCATTCAGCTAATCCAGCAGAGATTTGATCCATCTATGGCTGGCTTTAGAGGGTGATGGGGGGCCCATGCCATTTTCTTTTTGGCGTGGGGTTTATTTATTAATTTACAGTGTGATGACCATTTATTCACCTATAATCTTGATTTGGCTACCCGCTGGACTGCACATGCTCGACGCGGCCATATGCGTTCCAACTCTGTGGAGATCTGCGCTTGCGCAGAATTTTATATCCACACCCCTGAGTCCAGGTTCAAGCCCCACCATCCAAGTGGACATAGAGTTAGAATATAATTATGCCGAGTGAAGCGAGGCCGTGCCCGAAGCGTGGCGAGCAAAGTGAGCCCGCGAGGGGCCCTGTGGTACAACAGTGTTGGAACGCATATGGCAGCGTCGCGCATGCGCAGTCCAGCGGGTAGCCAAATGTGATGGGTCGCCATATGTGATGCTACAGGGGCGCTAATGCATACCCACTCCAAAACTAAAAAAAAAAAGGCTGGAGATATACTAGGTTCATATCTGTGCGGTTGATGCGGTTTTCTCTTTAACAAACTGTGCATAGCTGGGGCATGCTGGGCCGACGACATCACAAGCATGCCATTTTCTACACTACCTTTTTTTTTTTTGGTGAGGGGGTTCAAGATTACGAGAAGCCCCCCCACCCCCGGCGCAGACCCCCACAACCACCGGCCAGGGTTGTGGGGAAGAAACCCCTGTCCCCATCATCATGGGGACAAGGTGCTTTGGGGGGAGGAGGTCAGAGCCTGGTATGGTTGGGGGGGGGGGGGGCACTTGCTCGTCCCCTTCCTTTCCTAACCTGTTGGACTGCATATTTGGATAAGGGCCTGGTATGGATTTTTGGGGGACCCATGCCATTTTTTTTTAATTTTGGCTTGGGGTTCCCCTCAAAATCCATACCGGACCCAAAGGGGGGGGGGGGCACGCTTATTTATTTATTTTTTTATTGCTGGCAATTCTTGTTTTTACATTCAGCTGTTAGTGTGAAACCCCGCTCACAGCTGATTACTCATTGGTTGTTAAGGATGCGGTGGCCGGCTTCCCAGCAGTGGAGGGCCACCTTAAAAAAAAAAAGAGCATTAATATTCTTAAAAAAAAAAAAACATTTGAAAAAAATAAGATTTTTTACCTTATCAGAAATCCCTGTTGCTAGGCAGTCTTCCTAATCTGCCTCCTTCCTACTCCGCAGTGATCTTCGGTCTTCTCTCCTCCTCCGCGTTGTCTTCTGGGTAATGGGGCGCGCTGTGTTCTGGGAACTGTGTGTCCCATTCGCAAAGCGCCGCACGACTCGCGCATGCGCAGTAGGAAACGGGCAGTGAAACCGCTAGGCTCCACTGCCTGTTTCCCTAAGGCCCCTTTCACTCTGGGGCGGGAGCCGCGGTGACGGTAAAGCAGCGCTATATTTAGCGCTGCTTTACCGTCGTTTTAGTCGCGGTATTCGGGCGCTCGCGAGCGGCCGAAAATGGGGTTAAAATCCCCCACAAAGCGCCGCCGTAGCGGCACTTTGCGGCGGTATTGCCGCGTTATTACCGCGGTATCCCATTGAGATCAATGGGTAGGAGCGGTATAGGAGCGAATACACCGCTCCTATACCGCTCCAAAGATGCTGCTAGCAGGACTTTTTTTACCGTCCTGCTAGCGCACCGCTCCAGTGGGGCCGGTTTTTTCAGGCAGTGTACAGGCGCTATTTGTAGCGCTGTACCGCCTGAAAACCGCCCCAGTGTGAAAGGGGCCTAAGTGAGGATGGGACCCGAGAGGCGTGGGACATGTCGACCTCGGCGGCCGACATCGCGGGCGCCCCTGGAAAGGTAAGTCTCCTTATTAAAAGTCAGCAGCTACTTTTTTTTTTAGCTGCCGACTTTTAAAAACATTTTTTTACCGCTGAAACTCCGCTTTAATAGCAAGCTATACACAGTTTGCTATGGAGAAAAAAATGCATTAAAAGCACGACGCTTGCATTTTTGGTGCGGGTCCATTGAAGTCTATTACATGCAAAATGCAAAAAAGTCCTTGACTCTTTCCAAAAACGCAACAGCTGAAAAACGCATAGATGTGAACGTGTATCATAGGAAACCATAATAAATGGACTGTACAGGAGTGCATTTCTGAAACTGCAAAACGCACTAAAAAATGCATAGGTGGTAACCTAGCGTCAGATGTTAAGCAGTCCTTGAAGTCTACTTGGACTAGAAAATGTCTTTTATTCCCAAAATTGGCAGAGATTTAGGTGATTTGTAGAGGAAATGTTTTCACGTTCCCTGGAGATCCTCTGGAAGTGGGAAGCTCTCCAAATGCCAGTATGCAGCTTCCAGCGGCAGAGGGTTTGGATTTGAGATTGCACACCCTCGGCCTCCGTGTGATGTCTCCCTTCAGAGGGGAAACTTCCAGAAGTTACCGGAGAGAGAAGCCATTATCAGGAGACGATGCCGAATATTCGATGGCTGGAGCCTCTCTGATCAATAATAAATAACATCTCTTTATCCCGCAACCCCTGCGGAGCCCCTCTGGCACCGGCGCCATCAAAGAAACAACAACTTTCATGTGTTCCTGCGCCCCGCGCTCGGGGAACTCCGCAGGTGGGAGCAGCACAAGTGATCTCCTCGGATCAATGGACTCCACTAACACAAATAGCGGGTTACGTTGCATTTTATTATACTACATCATATTAAAGGGGGTCTCCGCTGAGCTATGAGAATGAGAAGATAAAGATGCCAAGCTCCCTTGAATTTAGGTTTTCATGCTATCACACAAAGTCTCCATCTTACATTTCTCTATTTCATGTAAAAATGTTAGAAAATTACTTTGAATGACAAACTAAATATATTTATATTTCTAGCAGAGGCCCTAGAGAATAAAATTGTGGATAAAAATTCACTTTAATAAAATGTTTTAATTTATTTTATTTAACTGCTTCAGCCCCGAAAGGTTTTACCCCCCTTCCTGACCAGAGCACTTTTTGCGATACGGCATCGTTTTAACTGACAATTGCGCGGCCGTGCTACGTTGCACCCAAACAAAATTGATGTCCTTTTTTTTCCCCCACAAATAGAGCTTTCTTTTGGTGGTATTTGATCACCTCTGTGGTTTTTATTTTTTGCGTTATAAACAAAAAATGAGCGACAATTTTGAAAAAAAAACACAATATTTTTTACCTTTTGCGGCGCACAGCAATTTTTTTTAGCATAAACTATACATATATTTTGATATTAAATAACATTTCTTATCATATGCAATTAATAACAAGAGTCCCCCTTTACATCAGAGTCCACAGAGTTTCCCTTTTACATTTGAACTCGCAGAGTTCCCTTTCACTGTAATGCCCCGTACACACGGTCGGAAAATCCGACCACAAAATCCATCGGATTTTGTCCGACACTGGTGTTGCATACACACGGTCGGACAAAGTTGTCGGAAAATCCGATCATTCTGAACGTGGTGACGTTTGTTGCCTACGACGGGACTATGTAGAGGCTAGTAGCCAATAGCTTGGGTCTTGTAATGTGATCTGAGCATGCGTAGCACTTTGTCCGTCGGAATTCGCTACACACGATCGGAATTGGTGTGATCGGACTTTGTTGTCGGAAAATTTAAGAGCAGGAGATAAAACTTTGTCCGTCGGACAATACGATGGAAAATGTCCGATGGTGCCTACACACGGTCGGAATTTCCGACAACATTGTCCGATAGGACAGAATCCATCGGAAAATCCGACCGTGTGTATGGGGCTTAAGGGGGGACTCTGCAGACTCTGATGTAAGGGAGAACTCTGGGGACTCTGACATAAGGGATGCTCTGGGAACCCTGATTTAAGGGGGAACACTGAGAACTCTGATGTACGGAGAGGACTCTGATTGAAGGCGGAACACTGTGGCCTCTGGTGTAAAGGGTAAACCCGAGTGGATGGCTTCTTTAACCGCTTCCCGACCGCCTCCTGTAGATATACGTCAACAGAATGGCACGGGCAGGCAAAAGCACGTACCTGTACGTCCCCTTTAATTTGCCTGCCCGGGGGGCGCGCGTGCGCCGCCAGCGGCGCGCGCGCGACCCGGTCGGGAGCTCCGTGACCACGGCCGCGGGACCAGCGCACCCGATCGCCGCTGGTATCCCGCGATCGGGTTACGGAGCTGAAGAACGGGGAGAGGTCTATGTAAACAAACCTCTCCCCGCGCTTCCTACACTGACTGTCAGTGATCGGCGGTTCCCTGTCATCGGGAACGCCGATCAATGACGTCAGACGTACAGCCACGCCCCCCTACTGTAAAAAAAAACAGAACCCGTCACACTGACTCCTCCCCGCCCCCTAGTGGTTAACCCCCTAACTACAACTGTCATTTACATAGGAATCAGTGCTATTTAAATAGCACTGATTTCTATATAAATGACAAATTCTCCAAAAATGTGTCAAAAATGTCCGATGTGTCCGCCATAATGTCGCAGTCACAATAAAAATCGCTGATCGCCGCCATTACTAATAAAAAAAAAATATTAATAAAAAATGCTATAAAACTATCCCCTATTTTGTAAACGCTATAACTTTTGCGCAAACTAATCAATAATCGCTAATTGCGATTTTTTTTACCAAAAATATGTAGAAGAATACGTATCGGCCTAAACTGAGGAAAAAAAATGTTTTTTTATATATTTTTTGGGGATATTTATTATAGCAAAAAGTAAAAAATATTGCATTTTTTTCAAAATTGTCGCTCTATTTTTGTTTATAGCGCAAAAAATAAAAACCGCAGGGGCGATCAAATACCACCAAAAGAAAGCTCTATTTGTGGGAAAAAAAGGACGCCAATTTTGTTTTGGAGCCACGTCACATGACCGCGCAATTGTTAGTTAAAGCGACGCAGTGCCGAATTGCAAAAAGGGGCCTGGTCCTTTGGCTGCCAATTGGTCCGGGGCTGAAGTGGTTAAAGGGGAACTCTGATGTAAGGGGTGCTCTGAGAACCCTGATTTACCTTAGTGTACTCACTCAAAGGCAGGAGATAGAAGGGGGAGACTTCAGCCACAGACAGGGATGGATGGTGAGCTCACTTACCCCTTGGCAGTCAGCACCTCTCATCCAAATGTATCTAAGGCTGCTGAACTTTAAATTTCCAGCCGGAACTTTCCTTTTCTAAGGAGTGTGGGCAGACCCAGAGGAGTAGGGCCGAGAGGTTCAGATTGAGCCCTCTCTCCTCTCCCATCTGTGTGTGTGTTTTGGGGGGGGGGGGGGGGTTGTTAGCGCTGGCTTTGGGCAGCATGAAAGAGGTTGTAACAGACACTAAGGCTGGCCATACACTATACAAAAAATCGGCTGAAAAATCGGTCAAAGAACGTTCTTTCGATTTTTCGGCCAGTTAATGGACACAAAATCGATAATCGTTTGGACGTTTGGAATTTTTCTGCCGAACGAACGATAAATTGAAAGGTTCATGTGTTTCCCGTCCGACCTGTCTGCACTAGGTATATGTAAAAAAACGAACATAATTTTTTTTTTTTATGTTCACTGAACGATTTATCGGCCATTATATGATGGCACCATCGTTTTCGCTCGCGGCCGAACGTTCGTTTTTCGAAAATGGGTTCGGCCGATTTTTTGTATAGTGTATGGCCAGCTTTAGACAACTGCAGCCAGCAACCCTGCTGGGAAGCCATAGTCTGGTCTGAATAATGTTTCCGGGTTTCAGGCAGTCTGAAACCCGGACACATGATTCCAAACCCGAACTGTCCGGGTGAATCACGGACAGGTGGCAACCCTAATCTGATGGCCATAGGTAACTTGTTCCATAAGGGCGGAATCGAATGCAAGTGATTCTTGTGCCTGAGGGGGATGAGGAGAAGGCATAGATTGCTCCGTGGTGGTAGTAATTCCTCAAGTTCAAAGGTGAGATGTCCCAATCCCTGCCTTGTACACATACAAGTCCTCCATCCTGATCGATGGTCTGTCGTGGTTATAACATTCCGCTGTGGAAGCATTGTATTACGAGGACGTGGAGTACGCGTTATAAATCACCCGCTGGGCCAGTCAGCGGAAAGTGACGCTTCTATTTATTAATGATAACAAACATCCCGAGGGAATGCCGCCGCCAGAGACCCCCAACTGGCAAATCCCATCATTCATCCAGCAAAACCAGAATTTTTGCATCCGCCTGTCTCATGAATATTAACCATCGACTATATGAATCTATTGAAGGGAGACGAAACAAATATGTAATAAAATCTGTGCTCACAGGACGAGCGCTAACACATGCTGTAGAGCAGGGGTAGGCAACCTGGGGCTCTCCAGCTGTTGTGGAACTACATATCCCATGAGGCATTGCAAGGCTGGCAGTTACAATTACTCCCAGAGGCATGATGGGACTTGTAGTTCTGCAACAACTGGAGGGCCCCAGGTTGCCTACCCCTGCCGTAAAGGCAATTTTGCATGCGGGTCGTTTCCTGATAAAAAGTTGCAGGGCGCTTTAAGACAGAACAGGGGTCTCTGTCAGAGCCATCTTAATAGCATCATCGCCCCCTGGGCAGAGTAATACACTGGGGTCCCTACCAGCCTACCCCAATTTACGCAAACCTACTCTCAAGAATTAAAGTATAAATAATTGATAGATTTAAACGTATATTTATTAGTACTTTCAAGTTTAAACAATAAGAAAACATGTCATAAATCAAAGACTAATCAACACAAAGGACACAGTACAGGGGGAGGGGGCATAAAGTTACAGTAGGGGGGGGGGCAGGAGGGCACAGCACAGGTTTCTGGGAAGCTGCCCTGGGCACTGCCATTCTGGGACAGCTTAGTAAAAAGCATGACTATCCCAGCAAATCCGGGACAGTTGGCAAATATGATGTAATGCAAGATTATCATGGGGCCCCCATGCTCCGGGGCCCATGGGCAGTGACCAGGGGTGCCCATGCATTAAGACAGCCCTGCTCTCTGTGTCGCACATGCCAGTGCAGTGTGCCTCATATGACTATGAGATTTGCTCCATATTGGGCCATTGGACGGTGAATGTTCGCTGCAGATGGAGGGAAGAATTGATCTGCTCTATTGTGAGCCAATTAGGGGGTCCCACAATACGTCCTTATAATGGAATATTATATCATGAGAGCTGAGCATTTTCTCCCATAATCCACTAGTAAGTAAATGCTGGATCCTCACTGGGTCCTGACAGAGGTCAGCGGGGGGGCCGCCCATTCCAAAAATCCCTCATTGACCCGAAAAGAGTCCAAAAGGACCCCTTTACTGGTTCTCTTCATGTCAAGGGGGTTGCAAATATCCACCCAGTCAATCGCCCTCTGTGTGGATGTACTAAAATTGGCTGTGTGCTTTTCATTGGGTTGTTGAAGGAGGGAGTGAAGCCTATCTTTTTCTATGATGATCTGCTGGGCTTCATTAGGGGAGGCACTCGAGCCTGTTCTGTTATACATAGAGGCAGTGGCGGCTGGTGCTCAAAATTTTTGGGGGGGCGCAAACAAACAGCCTCACTGTGCCATCAAACGCTGCCACTGTGCCCATTAAACGCTGCCACTGTGCCCATCAAACGCTGCCACTGTGCCCCAAGTGCTGCCACTGTGCCCATCAAACGCTGCCACTGTGCCCATCAAACGCTGCCACTGTGCCCCAAGTGCTGCCACTGTGCCCATCAAACGCTGCCACTGTGCCCATCAAACGCTGCCACTGTGCCCCAAGTGCTGCCACTGTGCCCCAAGTTCTGCCACTGTGCCCCAAGTTCTGCCACTGTGCCCCTTAAGTGCTGCCATTGTGCCCCAAGTTCTGCCATTGTGCCCCAAGTTCTGCCATTGTGCCCCAAGTTCTGCCATTGTGCCCCTTAAGTGCTGCCATTGTGCCCCAAGTTCTGCCACTGTGCCCCTTAAGTGCTGCCATTGTGCCCCAAGTTCTGCCATTGTGCCCCAAGTTCTGCCATTGTGCCCCAAGTTCTGCCATTGTGCCCCAAGTTCTGCCATTGTGCCCCTTAAGTGCTGCCATTGTGCCCCTTAAGTGCTGCCATTGTGCCCCAAGTTCTGCCACTGTGCCCCTTAAGTGCTGCCATTGTGCCCCAAGTTCTGCCATTGTGCCCCTTAAGTGCTGCCATTGTGCCCCTTAAGTGCTGCCATTGTGCCCCAAGTGCTGCCATTGTGCCCCTTAAGTGCTGCCATTGTGCCCCTTAAGTGCTGCCATTGTGCCCCTTAAGTGCTGCCATTGTGCCCCAAGTTCTGCCATTGTGCCCCTTAAGTGCTGCCATTGTGCCCCTTAAGTGCTGCCATTGTGCCCCTTAAGTGCTGCCATTGTGCCCCTTAAGTGCTGCCATTGTGCCCCAAGTTCTGCCATTGTGCCCCTTAAGTGCTGCCATTGTGCCCCTTAAGTGCTGCCACTGTGCCCCCTGCCTGCCCTCTGCACTTACCTTGTCCTGGTGACGGCGTCAGGCGACGAGCGGTGTCTCCGTCGGATGTCTCCGTCGGATGTCTTCTCCCGCGCTCCTCCTGTCTTCTTCTGCTGTGATTGGACGCTAGGTGATTGGACGCCTAGCGTCCAATCACAGCGCCTGTGACTTCAGCCAATCAGGTGACAGGTAACAGACCTGGCAACCTGATTGGCTGAGAGGCGGGTCTGTGTTAGGGAAGCGATGTATTCGCTTCCCTAACACAATACTGTGTAATCAGCGAACGCACAGCCGTGCGCCCGCTGTTTACACTTAGGGAAGCCTATTAGAGCACACCGCTCTAATAGGGTCCCCTATTAGAGCTTACAGCTCTAATAGGGGCGCTTCCAGCAACACCCCCCCCACTGTAATTCAGATGCCCGGCGCCCGATCAGGGGCCGGACACCTGAATAGGGGGCGGCAGCGGTGACAATAGATAGATTCATGCAATGCATGAATCTATCTATTGGTGATAGAGCGGTGCAGGAGAGGAGGGGCGGCGCTCCTGCGCCCTCTATGCACGCACCGCCACTGCATAGAGGTCAGCAAGTTACTAAAATATGTTATTTTGGTGATCTGCTGAATCAGCTCCTCCTGTGTATGAGCTGGTCTGCATTTTCAGTTTTTTTCGTCTCTGGGTGTGCTTATGTACTTCTCTTTCACTGAGCTGGTAGGGAGGTCAATATGCCAGGACCATATATACTGTATATATATATATATATATATATAGATATATATATATATATATATATATATATATATATATATATATATATATATATATAAGCCAATTAGCCATTTTCCCTCCCCGGTATCATGTAACTCGTTAGTATTACAAGGTCTCAGGTGTGAATGGGGAGCAGTTGTGTTAAATTTGGTGTTATCGCTCTCACTCTCTCATACTGGTCACTGGAAGTTCAACATGGCACCTCATGGCAAAGAACTCTCTGAGGATCTGGAAAAAAAAGAATTATTGCTCTACATAAAGATGACCTAGGCTATAAGAAGATTGCCAAGACCCAGAAACTGATTTGGAGCACGGTGGCCAAGACCATACAGCTGTTTAACAGTACAGGTTCCACTCAGAAAAGGCCTCGCCATGGTCCACCAAAGAAGTTGAGTGCACGTGCTCAGCGTCATATCCAGAGGTTGTCTTTGGGAAATAGACATATGAGTGCCGCCAGTATTGCTGCAGAGATTGAAGGGGGGGGGGGGGGGGGTCCGGCTGTCATGGATCAGACCCTACGCCGCACACTGCATCAAATTGGTCTGCATGGCTGTCGTCCCAGAAGGAAGCTTCTTCTAAAGATGATGCACAAGAAAGCCCACAAACAGTTTGCTGAAGACAAGCAGACTAAGGACATGGATTACTGGAACCATTACTGGACCATGTCCTGTGGTCTGATGAGACCAAGATAATCTTATTTGGTTCAGATGGTGTCAAGCGTGTGTGGCAGCAACCAGGTGAGAAGGACAAAGACAAGTGTGTCTTGTCTACAGTCAAGCATGGTGGTGGGAGTGTCATGGTCTGGGGCTGCATGAGTGCTGCCGGCACTGGGGAGCTACAGATCATTGAGGGAACCATGAATGCCAACATGTACTGTGACATACTGAAGCAGAGCATAATCCCCTCCCTTCGGAGACTGGGCCGCAGGGCAGTATTCCAACATGATAACGACCCCAAACACAGCTCCAAGACGACCACTGCCTTGCTAAAGAAGCTGAGGGTAAAGGTGATGGACTGACCAAGCATGTCTCCAGACCTAAACCCTATTGAGCATCTGTGGGGCATCCTCAAACGGAAGGTGGAGGAACGCAAGGTCTCTAACATCCACCAGCTCCGTGATGTCGTCATGGAGGAGTGGAAGAGGACTCCAGTGGCAACCTGTAAAGCTCTGGTGAACTCCATGCCCAAGAGGGTTAAGGCAGTGCTGGAAAATAATGGTGACCACACAAAATATTGACACTTTGTGTCCCATTTGGACATTTTTACTTAGGGGTGTACTCACTTCTTTTGCCAGCGGTTTAGACATTAATGGCTGTGTGTTGAGTTATTTTGAGGGGACAGCAAATTTACAATGTTATACAAGCTGTACACTCACTACTTTACATTGTAGCAAAGTGTAATTTCTTCAGTGTTGTCACATGAAAAGATATAATAAAATAATTGCAAAAATGTGAGGGGCGTACTCACTTTTGTGAGATACTGTATATATTTACACACACACACACATGTGTTTTTGAGCTTTAGGGTGCACACCCTAATGCAATAGGCTGCGCACACCTATGATAATTTATTATAACTTTGTTCTTACTTTTGTTATTACCTGGATGTATGGACTGCTACTGGTGTCTTATAAAATGGGTCCCCTCTAAGAAAAAGCCTGCTGAGCAGTGCCTGGCATGGTGCAGAGACTGTGGTGTAGTGCGCTGATGCCACCTGGTGGATTTCATGAAACACTAATTTGTCACAAGCTTGTTGTACTGAAATTAAGCAAAGGGGTATATTTATAAAGAAGTGGATATTTCACCAGAATATTGGAATAATTCCCTATCATTGATGAGGCTTTACAGAACAGCCAATGCAGATGGGCTCCTGTGCCCTCAGGTCATACACTACATTACACAACACAATCTCCTGCGCTTGGGAGCTTAGTCAATGAGTAAGTGGTGTAGCCAAACTTTTGGGTATGCTTAGAACTGGAACATAGAGAAAGAAAAGGAGGGCGCACTGACCTTGTGCATTACCAAATGTAAAAACAAGAGTAATATTCACAAACGAACGTTTAAAAAAGCATTAACAATGCTCCAGCAATTTCTACTGAGTCTACTAGTGCTGTGGCTCTATGGGAATGTACAAACATTTCCATAGACACACTCCTAAACCTTGTGGACAGCCTATATTGAACCCTACAGACTAATGCCCTGTACACACGGTCGGAAATTCCGACCACAAAATCCGTCTGATTTTTTCCGACGGATTTTGTCCGAAACTGGTGTTGCATACACACAGTCGGACAAAGTTGTCGGAAAATCTGATTGTTCGGAACGTGGTGACGTTCGTTGCTTACGACAGAACTACGTAGAGGCTAGTAGCCAATAGGTTTGGTCTCAGAATTTGATCTGAGCATGCGTGGCACTTTGTCAGTCGGAATTCTCTACAAACGTTCGGAAAAAGTCTGATCAAATTTTTTTGTCGGAAGATTTTAGATCCTGCTCTTAAATTTTTTCCGTCAGAATTTCCGTTGGGAAAAAGTCCGATAGAGCCCACACACGATCGGATTTTCCGACAACATAATCCGATCGGACCTTTTCCGTCGGAATTTCCGACCGTGGCCAAGGTCCTATTGGATGCCTAGCGCTTTGGTGGAAGAGGAGACACAGGCACTCAAGGAGAGGAGGAGAGGACACCACAGCCCGCCACATGAGCGGGTAAGTGCCAGACTGCCCGCGGGTGGGGGGATATTGTTTGCCGCCCCCCCAAAAGAAGAACCCACCAGCCGCCACTGCTACGGACTAAGACTGGGATGCAATTAAAGTTCATGTGCGTGTAAAGGGAGGTGTCCCAGTACTTTTGACAATATAGTGTATGTTACCTTCCATTCCAGTTCTCTCACTGGAGGGTGTAGAGGACACTAAACAAAGGCCAGAAAACCAGGTTGCAAATGGGGCTGCGTGGTCAGAGAAGGGCAGTGAATGGGGCTGCATGGTCAGAGAAGAGCGGTGAATGGACCTGCGTGGTCAGAGAAGAGCAGTGAATGGGGCTGGGTGGTCAGAGAAAAGCAGTGAATGGTGCTGCACAGTCAGTGAAAGGTGGTTAAGGGGTCTGCGTGGTCAGAGAAGAGAGGTGAATGGGGCTACGTGGTCAGAGAAGAGCAATAAATGGGGTTGTGTGGTCAGAGAAGAGAGGTAAATGGGGCTACGTGGTCAGAGAAGAGCAGTGAATGGGGCTGCGTGGTCAGAGAAGAGCGGTGAATGGGGCTGCATGGTCAGAGATAAGCGGTGAATGGGGCTGCGTGGTCAGAGAAGAGCGGTGAATGGGACTGCGTGGTCAGAGAAGAGCGGTGAATGGGGCTGCGTGGTCAGAGAAGATCAGTGAAGGGGTCTGCGTGGTCAGAGAAGAACGGTGAATGGGGCTGTGTGATTAGAGAAGAGTGGCGAAGGGGGCTGCGTGGTCAGAGAAGAGCGGTGAATGGGGCTGCGTGGTCAGAGAAGAGCGATGAATGGGGCTGCGTGGTCAGAGAAGAGTGGTGAATGGCCACTGCACAGTCAGTGAAGGGTGGTTCAGGGGGCTGCGCTGTCAGTGAAGGGCGGTGAATGGGGCTGCATGATCAGATAAGGGCAGTAAATGGGGCTGTGCCATCAGTGAAGGGCAGTGAATTGGGCTGCACATTCAGAGAGGGACAGTGAATGAGGCTACAAGGGTGAATGGGGTGGTGAATGGGGATGCCCAGTGAAAAAAAGGGTAGTGAATGGGGCTGTATGGTCAGATAAGGACAGTGAATGGGGCTGTATGGTCAGATAAGGGTAGTGAATGGGGCTGTATGGTCAGATAAGGACAGTGAATGGGGCTGTATGGTCAGATAAGGGCAGTAAATGGGGCTGCACAGTCAGGGAAGGGTGATGAAAGGGGCTGCATGGTTAGAGAAGCTGTGAATTTACATTTGTCAACCCATAGACTTGTATGAAGCTTCCAATCAGGTCTGCCTGACATATTGACAGGTGATCCTGATCAGAAAGCACATGGGAAAACAAAAGACATGTAATGAGTCCTATGGAAAAGAATACACTGTAATGAGTCTTCTATGAATATAGAATAAACATAATCAGTTTTCTTTGAGAATAGAATACAATGCAACGTCATCTGGTATTTCCAGTTCAGTTCTAGGCACCAGCTCACAAAAAAGATAGCGGGGAACTGGAGAAAGTGCAGAGAAGGGCAACCAAACTTAAAAGAGACATGGAGGAGCTCAGCCATGAGGAAAGATTAGAGGAACTGAATTTATTCTCTCTTGAGAAGAGGAGATTAACCGCTTGCGGACCAGCCGCCGCAGTTTTACTGCGGCAGGTTGTCTCCGCTGCGCAAAATCACGTTATTGTATGTGATCTCACGAGGTCCGGATAGCAGGCTCGCGCGTGCCCGCAGCAAGCTCCGTGAGTCCGACCGCAGAGCAAATCTTCTATGAGGAAAGAAAACAATGTAATAAATCCTCTATGAGAAAATAATACAATGTCCTATGAGAATAGGATACAATGTAATGAGTCCTCTATGAGAAAAGGATACAATGTAAAAAATCTTCTATGAGAAAAGGATACAATGTAATGAGTCCTCTATGAGAAAAGGATACAATGTGACACATCTTCTATGAGGAAAGAAAACAATGTAATAAATCCTCTATTAAATGAGTCTTCTATGATAAAAGAATACAATATAACGAGTCCTCTATGAGAAAAGGAGACAATTAAATTAGTCCTCTGGGAGAAAAGAATACAATGTAATGTCTTCTATAAGAAAAGGATATAAAGTAATGAGTCTTCTATGAGAAAAGAATACAATGTAACGAGTCATCTATGAGAAAAGAATACAATGTAACAAATCTTCTATGAAAAAAGAATACAATGTAATGAGTCCTCTATGAGAAAAGGATACCATTGGGGTTATTTTACGAAAGGCAAATCTACTTTGTGCACTTGGAAGTGCAGTGGCTGTAAATCTGAGGGGAAGATCTGAAATGAGGGGAAGCTCTGCTGATTTTATTATCCAATCATGTGCAAGCTAAAATGCTGTTTTTAATTTTCCTTGCATGTCCCCCTCGGATCTACAGCGACTGCACTTCCAAGTGCACTTGCAGTGCAAAGTGGATTTGCCTTTAGTAAATAACCCCCAATGTAACAAATCTATGAGAAAAGGATACAATGTAACGAGTCTTCTATTTCTTGGTCATAGGATTGGGAATACTGTGACAGTGTATTTTGGTGGGATGTATCTGTTCTCCGTATTTGTAAATACTGATATTGACATATTTAAAATGTATCTCCAGTTCTGTTCAATTAACGTAAAACAAACCCCCTCCAGGTAAATTCTAAACATTGCAGTCTCTCCCCATTCTCCATGTCCTCCCTGATATCTGAATGGGAAGCTCAGTCATTATTATCACCACCAGGGGGCGCTCCAAGGCACCTCATGTGCAGTACAGCGCACACCGCAGACACCACAAGGTAGAGCAGCCAACATTTTTATCAGATTCTATGAACTCCTTCCTGCTAAAGAAGTAAATCTTATTTTTATTCTTATGTAATGTCAATGTTTCCTCTAAGTACAGAGAGAAAGGAAGGCGGAATGAAACAGATCCTAACCTTAAAGGGTCACTCCACCCAGAAAGGATATTTCAGTCTCTTCTCTTCTGTCTCTCAGGGACTCTATTGGTGAGATCTCCGAGTTCCTGGATCTGCTGTACCCATTATGAGGGGTTCCCACCATCCCTGCAGTTTTATTTATTTTCTGTTATAGAGAATGTAAGAAGAGGGGCCGAAACACCCAAAAGTGGGTGGGGCTTGGGAATACACAAAGGTGGGTGTGGACAATCAATACTGCCAGGTGGATGGGAACGGAGCAGTGAATTCTGGAGAAAGGATCGCACTGTTGGAGCATACAAGACCTATAAGAAGCCGAGGACTGATTCAGACACTGGACTCCCCCTAGAACCAAAATATTTTTTTGGTGGACTGGCCCTTTAAATTACATTTTATTTAGAACATGTAGTGTTTCCTGCATATGACATGTCATTTTCTATTTCTTTTTTTTTTTTTTAACTCCTAAAACAATTGACTAAAGCTGAAGTGACTAACTGTATGTAAAAGACACAAATTCTCCAACTGACCTCTGGAAGATTTACCCCCCCTTCATAACCAGCAGGGCCGTCTTTTCTAATGGGCACGCTGGGCAGTTGCCCGGGGGCCCCACTTGCCTGGGGGGCCCCACCTGCCCAGCGAGCCAAGCATCTATGTGTCACCCTTGTTTTTATTCCCTGTGACCCCGCGCTCCGGCCGCCATGTCCAGTCTCAGGCAGGCCCCTGGCGCCCTGTGATTGGGCGAAAGGGGTCATATGCAGCAGGTGGGGCTGGCCTGTACTCAATCGTGGGAGAGCGGGCTGGCCATCGCTGTGAGCTGAGGCCGCTATCTTTGCCTCCTCCTCTCTGGGTCACGATCATGTGCTTGCCGAGGCATGCAGTCTGTGCCCGATGTCTGCTCATCCTCCTCTCCGGGTCGCCAATCGTGTCCCCGCTGGGGCAGGCAGTCTGACAGGCGGCGCAGAGCAGATCATGAAAGAAAAAAAAGGTAAGAGACTCGCTCGTGAGTTTTTTTGCTGGCCGGGGGGGGAGTAGATATGGTCTGGGGAGAGGGAGCAGCCATAAATTCAGTGTATAGTGTAATGTATTGTGTGTGTGGATAGAGTATTCTGTAGCGGTCAGTATGTAGTGTAGTGGATAGTGTAGATTGTGTAGTAGTGGTCAGTATAGAAATCAGGTAGGTTAGTGTTGTGTGTAGTGGTCAGTGTGGTATGTAGTGTAGTGGTCAGTGTGGTGTGGTATGTAGTGGTCAGTGTGGTATGTAGTGTAGTGGTCGGTGTGGTATGTAGTGTAGTGGTCGGTGTGGTATGTAGTGTAGTGGTCGTTGTGGTATGTAGTGTAGTGGTCGGTGTGGTATGTAGTGTAGTGGTCGGTGTGGTATGTAGTGTAGTGGTCAGTGTGGTATGTAGTGTAGTGGTCGGTGTGGTGTGGTATGTAGTGTGGTATGTAGTGGTCAGTGGGTAGTGTAGTTTGTGTAGTAGTGGTCAGTATAGGATTCAGGTAGGTTAGTGTGTAGTGGTCGGTGTGGTATGTAGTGTAGTGGTCAGTGTGGTATGTAGTGTACTGGTCAGTATAGGAATCAGGTAGGTTAGTGTTGTGTGTAGTGGTCAGTGTGGTGTGTGGTATGTAGTGGTCAGTGGGTAGTGTAGTTTGTGTAGTAGTGGTCAGTATAGGATTCAGGTAGGTTAGTGTGGTGTGTGGTATGTAGTGTAGTGGTCGGTGTGGTATGTAGTGTAGTGGTCAGTGTGGTGTGGTATGTAGTGTACTGGTCAGTATAGGAATCAGGTAGGTTAGTGTTGTGTGTAGTGGTCAGTGTGGTGTGGTATGTAGTGGTCAGTGGGTAGTGTAGTTTGTGTAGTAGTGGTCAGTATAGGATTCAGGTAGGTTAGTGTGGTGTGTGGTATGTAGTGTAGTGGTCGGTGTGGTATGTAGTGTAGTGGTCGGTGTGGTATGTAGTGTAGTGGTCGGTGTGGTATGTAGTGTAGTGGTCGGTGTGGTATGTAGTGTAGTGGTCGGTGTGGTATGTAGTGTAGTGGTCGGTGTGGTATGTAGTGTGGTGTGGTATGTAGTGGTCAGTGGGTAGTGTAGTTTGTGTAGTAGTGGTCAGTATAGGATTCAGGTAGGTTAGTGTGTAGTGGTCGGTGTGGTATGTAGTGTAGTGGTCAGTGTGGTGTGGTATGTAGTGTACTGGTCAGTATAGGAATCAGGTAGGTTAGTGTTGTGTGTAGTGGTCAGTGTGGTGTGGTATGTAGTGGTCAGTGGGTAGTGTAGTTTGTGTAGTAGTGGTCAGTATAGGATTCAGGTAGGTTAGTGTGGTGTGTGGTATGTAGTGTAGTGGTGTGTGGTATGTAGTGTAGTGGTCGGTGTGGTGTGGTATGTAGTGTAGTGGTCGGTGTGGTGTGTAGTGGTCGGTGTGGTATGTAGTGTAGTGGTCGGTGTGGTGTGGTATGTAGTGGTCAGTGGGTAGTCTAGTTTGTGTAGTAGTGGTCAGTATAGGATTCAGGTAGGTTAGTGTGTAGTGGTCAGTGTGGTGTGGTATGTAGTGTAGTGGTCGGTGTGGTATGTAGTGTAGTGGTCAGTGTGGTGTGGTGTGGTATGTAGTGTACTGGTCAGTATAGGAATCAGGTAGGTTAGTGTTGTGTGGTGTGGCATGTAGTGTAGTGGTCGGTGTGGTGTGTAGTGGTCAGTGTGGTGTGGTATGTAGTGTAGTGGTCAGTGTGGTGTGGTGTGTGGTGTGGTCAGTGGGTTGTGTAGTAGTGGTCAGTATAGGAATCAGGTAGGTTAGTGTTGTGTGGTGTGGTATGTAGTGTAGTGGTCAGTGTGGTGTGGTATGTAGTGTAGTGGTCAGTGTGGTATGTAGTGTAGTGGTCAGTGTGGTGTGGTATGTAGTGTAGTGGTATGTAGTGTACTGGTCAGTATAGGAATCAGGTAGGTTAGTGTTGTGTGGTATGTAGTGTAGTGGTCGGTGTGGTGTGTAGTGGTCAGTGTGGTGTGGTATGTAGTGTAGTGGTCAGTGTGGTGTGGTATGTAGTGTAGTGGTCAGTGTGGTGTGGTCAGTGGGTTGTGTAGTAGTGGTCAGTATAGGATTCAGGTAGGTTAGTGTGTAGTGGTGTGGTATGTAGTGTAGTGTACACGGGGGCCCCAGTGTACTGTATTGCCCGGGGGCCTATAATGCTCTTAAGATGGCCCTGATAACCAGGTCATTTTTTTTCTTTTTGGCACTGCGCTACTTTAACCCCTTCAGCCCCGGACCAATTTGCAGCCAAAGGACCAGGCCCCTTTTTGCGATTCGGCACTGAGTCGCTTTAACTGACAATTGCGCGGTCGTGCGACGTGGCTCCCAAACAAAATTGGCGTCCTTTTTTTTCCCACAAATAGAGCTTTCTTTTGGTGGTATTTGATCGCCCCTGCGGTTTTTATTTTTTGCGCTATAAACAAAAATAGAGCGACAATTTTGAAAAAAATGCAATATTTTTTACTTTTTGCTATAATAACTATCCCCAAAAAATATATAAAAAAACTTTTTTTTCCTCAGTTTAGGCCGATACGTATTCTTCTACATATTTTTTGGTAAAAAAAAATCTCAATTAGCGATTATTGATTAGTTTGCGCAAAAGTTATAGCGTTTACAAAATAGGGGATAGTTTTATAGCATTTTTTATTAATATTTTTTTTTTTTACTAGTAATGGCGGCGATCAGCGATTTTTATTGTGACTGCGACATTATGGCGGACACATCGGACATTTTTGACACATTTTTGGGACATTTGTCATTTATACAGAAATCAGTGCTATTTAAATAGCACTGATTCCTATGTAAATGACAGTGGCAATGTAGGAGTTAACCACTAGGGGGCGGGGAGGAGTCAGTGTGACGTGTTGTGTTTTTTTTTACAGTAGGGGGCGTGGCTATACGTCTGACGTCATTGATCGGCTTTCCCGATGACAGGGAACAGCCGATCAATGACAGGCAGTGTAGGAAGCGCGTTCTTCAGCTCCGTAACCCGATCGTGGGATACCAGCGGCAATCGGGTCCGCTGGTCCCGCGGGCAGGCAATTTAAAGGGGACATACCCGTACGTGCTTTTGCCTGCCCGTGCCATTCTGTAGACGTATATCTACATGAGGCGGTCGGGAAGCGGTTAACTGACAATTACGCGGTCATAAATAGAGCTTTCTTTTGGTGGTATTTGATCAACAGTACGTTTTTTATTCTTTGCGCTATCAATCGAAAAAGACCAAAAATTTTGAAGGATAATAATAATTGTCCTTAGTTCCTTAATCTGTCTCAAAAGTGACATATTTCACCAAAGCCCCCCAATGGGGCTCCTAAAAAAATTGTAAAAAAAAAATAAAAAAATAAAAATTAAATAATATATATATTATATATAATAATATATATATAATATAATTAAAATATTAAAATTGTAAAAAAGAAAAAACAATAAAAATAGACTACTGGCACCACTCTCTGCTCTACTGACCAATGGCGGCCGCTCATGCAGGGCCCAGGGGCGCTGCCCCCCAGTCCATGTGTCCGGCCCCTAATCTACATGTAGGGCAATGTTTTATTTTTATTTTTGAAGCACATGATTAGAGCCATAGGCTCCAATTGGCTTCAAAAAGGGTGAGCTCAGGGCTCAGAGTACTGAGCCCACCCAGTTGTGTGACAATAGCGAATTAATATTTGCTATTGTCTTCCTGCTTCTCCTCCCGGCCAATCAGGAAGCTGGTCTTAAGACCTGATTGGCCGAGAGGAGAAGCAATCGTATTGTCCGGGAGCAGGGGGAGAGGCGCCAAGGAGGAGATGCAGGGGGAAGCCACCGAAGCTGCTGACGGGCCTGGATGGGGTAAGTGCAGGGCTGATGGATGGACGACCGGGGGAGGTTTGACCGACTGACCGATCGAACAACTTGGGGGGTTTGACCGACCGACTGAACAATTGACCGACTGAACGAACGGTCGGTCAAAAATAGAGCACCAGCCGCCACTGTAATCATTAATACATTGATAAATGTATTTTTAAATACAAGCAGTGTTAGTCTCTGAATGTGACTTGGTATCAGTCTCCTGCAGTCTCTGTACAGCAAACCTGGAGTGTGAGAGAAAGAAGCAGCACAAGGAGCCAATCAGTTCATGCTGAAGTGAGGAGAGAGCAGAGTGACAGAGAGATGAGCTCATCACTGTGCTTCTTCTCCTTCCTGTCCAGTCACAAGCTAGGCAGCGGGTCGAGGATGACCTGAGCTCAGAGGAAGTGGGCGGGATGATGCTGGCCAGCAGACCGAGGACATCTTGTGGTGGAAAATAAGTACTGCATATGAGAAATCCACATTGAAAGTGAATTTAGCAGCCAAAGCTGCTTTATTTTACTTTATTCCCTTTAGGGGCTATTCATTTTTATCATGTTATTTTGTCTGGAGTTGTGCTTTAATAGACTGTAATAGACGATGAACCCGCCATCAATGGGATTTTATGGCTCAGCCCGACTTTTCCAGGGATGATTATTTTTGGGGTTGGATCATAACATGGAGATGGCTCAGCCATTGTCCCTGGAAGCAGCAGAGAGGAAGAAGATTCCTCCGGCTGGAATGTCAGGAATTCGGCATTAATCTTCACCTCCATCTCCCCCTCCTCCTCCTCGGCCTCTTTATCTTCTCCTCTCTGGAGGCCCCCAGATGTAGAGAGAGACAAAACCTCCATCCCGGGGGCCCCAGTCTGGCCCCGACTCTGAATACACTTTTCTCCATATTGGCGCACATTCCATTGTGGCGCTGTACATGAATGCTGCGTTCCTTCTGTGCCCTGTCTTGTTCCTGTGAGGCTGTCATATGACCAGTAGAACAAGAAGGAGTGAGAGAGCAAATAATCTCTCAGGGAATAATGGGATTTTCACGGATGCATATTTCTGTCACAAGGTAACCACACCCACAAAGGGATAATTCAAAAAAGATATAATTTACTAAAAAATGTACATAGTTTAAAACAGTATTCAGTCATATCAACAATGACCAAGATTGATACTTAGCTTCATAAAACTTGAACAGATGCTTGTGTGTATAGGGTAGCCGACATGTTTTGCAGACTAGATTGCTGCTTCTTCAGGACTGTTCACCATGCATCAAAAAGTCCTGACATTAATCGAGAAAATATCGCAACATCAAAGAGAGAGGATGGGTCACATCCAGTGACAATGAGGTGATGTCAGAGTCACCGATATGGTCTTGTGGACGTCGGACCTTATGTACAGTTTAGGAAGATGTACCACTGATAATCTGGTATGTTTCCACCCAAGGGAATGGAGGATGAGCCATAGGATACTAAGGTCAGAGTGTAGTATCCCTGTGATCCAAGGCCATTACTGGCTCGTCACAGTCCTATGCATCCTGGTTAGAGGCTGGATAGAACTTCTCTTCCACCTACGGTATGTGTAGTGCCGTCCTCCACTGATGTTGTGATGTGCGTCATGGGTCACGCCCACAAGACCATATCGGTGACTCTGACATCACCTCATTTTCACTGGATGTGACCCATTCCCTCTCTTTGATGTTGCGATATTTTCTCTATTAAGGACTTTTTGATGCATGGTGAACAGCCCCGAAGAAGCAGCAATCTAGTCTGCGAAACGTGTCAGCTATCCTATAAACATAAGCATCTGTTCGAGTTTTTTTAAACTACGTATCAATCTTGGTCATTGTTGATATGACTGAATACTGTTACTATTTTAAACTATGTACACTTTGTAATAAATTATATATTTTTTGAATTATCCCTTTGTGGGTGTGGTTACCTTGTGACAGAATAATGTATCCATGAAAATCCCATTATTCCTTGAGAGATAGATTCGCTCTTTCTCTCACACCTTCTTGCTCTACTATACCATCAGGGATGTGGATGCAACATTCTGTCCCTAGAATCTGTCCAATAAACCATTTACATATATGCCGTCATATGACCAGTAACTGCCAGTTGCGTGCCCATATCCATGTCTATCTGTCCCATGCCAAGCCCCTGACCCGAGTGTGCCCACATTGTGAGACAAAAAGGTTCCTTTAAAGCTGAACCCTAGGCACAAAAACTTTCATATAAATGTATTCCTCAATAGCCACAAATAATACAAATCTACTTTGTGTGCACCAAAGGCCCTTGGAAACTCAGATATTGACTTGTAAAAGTAGCAGTGACCTCATCACTGGACTGTACAGTAGACATGTGCAATTCGTTTCGTTTCTGTTTTTCGTTTTTTTTTTCGTTATTTTCATTCATTCGTTATCGTACGAATGAACGAACGATTCGCTAAAAATTTTAACGAATAAGGAATTGTTCGAATCGAACGAATCCGAAAACAACGAAAATCCGAAAAAAACTAATTAGAAACAACGAATCTACAAAAGAAGAAAATCCGAAAAATGAAAACAGGAACAACGAAAATCAAAATGAACGAAAAAAATTTGTACATTCGTAACTTTTTTTTTTTGTTGAATTGGTAACTTTCCGTGTCCCTTACAATGGCGCTGCTTAACATGCTTCGAATAGATTGAACGAAAAAATTCGTACATTCGTAACTTTTTTTTCGATTCGTAATTTTCCGTGTCTCTTAAAATTTAATAATAGCATACACATTACATAAAATTATGAATTATGCTCCGATTACGAATCTACGAATGTTACGAAAGTACGAATAAATACGAATGCGTCCGAATTTCGAATAAACGAATAAACGAAAATTAAACTAACGGAGAAACGAATCAACGAAAAAATAACTCTTACGAAAATACGAATCGTTACAAATACGAACACCGACGACTTACGAATTTACGAATCGTTACGAATCAACGGAAACGAAAAAAACGAAACGAAAATAAACAAATTTTTTTGTTGTGCACATGTCTACTGTACAGAGCCCGCTGAGCTCGCGTGCAGAAGTGAACGCATACGTGAGTAGCGCCCACATATGTAAACGGTGTTCAAACCACACATGTGAGGTATCGCCGCGATCAGTAGAGCGAGAGCAATAATTCTAGCCCTAGACCTCCTCTGTAACTCAAAACATGCAACCTGTAGAATTTTGTAATTGTCGCCTATGGAGATTTTTAAGGGTAAAAGTTTGTCGCCATTCCACGAGCGGGCGCAATTTTGAAGCGTGACATGTTGGGTATCAATTTACGCGCCGTAACATTATCTTTCACAATATAAAAAAAAAAATTGGGCTAACTTTACTGTTGTCTTATTTTTTTATTAAAAAAAGTGTATTTTTAAAAAAAAAAAGTGCGCTTGTAAGACCGCTGAGCAAACACGATGTGACCGCCATTTTATTCTCTAGGGTGTTAGAAATGTTTGGGGGTTCAAAGTAATTCTCTAGCAAAAAAAACTGTTTTAAACCATTAAACACCAAATCTCAATACGAGGGTCTGTCTTTAACTGGTTAAACAGCTGCAGTTTAGTAACGCTTTAATGCATTCTAAAAGCCTTGAACCTTTATAACCTCTTCAAACTCAAAATTAAAAATCCTCTCTCCCTTTGTCAACCTGAAGGCAATAAACACTCAAGGAAATATTGTGATCCCGAAAACACTACAACTGCACAGAAGTCCAAAAGCCTGGTTTACTTCTAGAGTGGAACCTCGGTTTACGAGTAACGCGGTTAACTAGCGTTTTGAAAAACGAGAAACCTTTTTTTTTAATTCTGACTCGGTTTGCGAGTGTTGTCTCACAATATGCGCAGAATTCAAGCTAATGGGGTGTGCAGTACTGCATTCGGCCAGAGGTGCGGGGGCGCCGGGGACACTCGGAACGGTTCGGAAATACTCGGAATCGCTCAGAAATACTCGGAAACACTCAGAAAATACTCTGTTCCTGAGTGTTTCCGAGCCTTTCCAAGTTCAGCCAAGCTGTCCCTGAGTATTTCTGAGGCTCTCTGGCACCCCCCCACCTCTGGCCACATGCGATATTGCATGTAATAGAAGTCAATGCGGAATTAATTATCTTCGTTTCCATTGACTTCTATGGGGAAACTCGCTTTGATATGTGAGTGCTTTGGATTACAAGCATTCTCCTAGAACGGATTATGCACATAATCCAAGGTTCTACTGTATTTAGATTTTAGGTTTTATCCAGTTTCAGCAAGCTTTTCATAGTGTAACCTCCCTCTCATGCTCCATGTGTATAGGCAGAGTTCAAAGAAATAGGGCATTGCTGGAATCCGGGAACTCATTGGCTGCATATTCACACTGTTCATAAGAAGCAGAAACCGTCACTACGCATGCGAGGATTGCATTTATAAATGAAAAAAGATGCCAATATAAGTTAAAATTAATTACGGCCATGGAGAGCTGACACATATGCACTGCGCCATCCAGAAGAGGGCCAATCAGTAAAGGATTGGTCAATAGCTAAATCTTCTTAAGGACCCATTTACATTCTTGGGGTGCATTAACAGATGTAGGTGAACGCATGTTATGTTGAGTTGCATTAAAATCAATCGGCTGCCAATGCACCAAAATGTACCAAAAATCAGATGTGTCATAAAATTGGTAGCACAATGCACTATAGAGCAAGGCGATGAAACCCAAGTGCTTTGCTTTAGTGCATTAAGATGGCATTCAAAATGAATAGCACCACAATGCAGCAACCAGGGCCATTTTTAAGGCAGGGCAAAAGGGGCAGCTGCCCTGGGCCCTGTCATTGTTGTTGGGCCCAAAGCAGCTGCCTCATATTTGCCAACTATCCTGGTTCAAATTCCCTTGCCCTTTGAGGTTTTGGTCCTCTGCTGTGTGACAATATCTCAGTGTGAAGTGCCGCTACTAATCCTGCCCAGCTCTGCCCTATTGTTGTGTACAGATGACTCACCTGCAGACCCTGTGTTTACATGTAAATTACCGGCATTCATATGTAAATAGTGGCAGCCGGCGGCATTGATATATATATCATGCCCCCCTCAGGTCATATCCACAGTAATCTCTAGCAACCAATCAACAAGCAGAAATCATGTGCTGTAACCTCTAGAAACTAACCAGTGACCTGTAATGTGTCCTGTAACCTCTAGCAAACAGTCAGTGAGAGGTAATGATACCTCTGGCAACCAATCGCAATAGCTGCCTGATCTGATTCGGTAAACTGATTTTGAGTCTAGCTGCTATTTATTGTATGTCTCAGAGTAGGTGGAGAGCAAAACTGCATGGGGGGGGGCCCCAAGAAAAGTTTTGCCCAGGGTCCAATCAATATTAAAGACGGCCCTGGCAGCAACACAAATAACGTGCGTTAAGGTAATGCATTGCAGCAATGCATAGATGTAAATGGGCCAGTGCTGGCAGAGAACTGCATATAAACAGAAAAGTCAGTGCTACTACCCATACACCACATAGATAGCAGAGCTCCCAGGTCCTCGATCCACAGAGTAGAGTAATGTAGAAAAAATGATCCGCACTCCAGTTGTTGCTCTTAAAATTTCTTCATTTTATTGAATAGCTACAGCGCACAAACGCTGATTAAGTCAGTTGACGCGTTTCGGCCTATAAGGCCTTAGTCATGGGTTGTTCTTAAAATGTCTTAATTTTATTGAATAGCCACAGTGAACAAACGCTGACTAAGTCAGTTGACGCGTTTCAGCTTATAAGGCCTTAGTCATGGGTTATGACTAAGGCCTTATAGGCTGAAACATGTCAACTGACTTAATCAGCGTTTGTTCACTGTGGCTATTCAATAAAATTAAGACATTTTAAGAGCAACAACCTGAGTGCGGATCATTTTTTCTACAGAGAACTGCAAATGCTTTAAGTGCACTGGGAAACCCATAGCGCCATTTCCAGCTCATGGGGCTTTCTAGAGAAATCGGCCGCACTACTTCACCAATAGGGAAATACAATACTGAATCCACCAGCTTAACCTCACTTTAGGTTTAATATAATTAATTCTCCTAATTTCATGTCTAAATACGCCTGGTGTCGAGGTCATCCACCCTCCGGGGGCCATTACAGCAAATGAAGCTGAACTCCTCCCATTGCGACCATCTCTGTAATTGCCATTGTTTATTATTGAATGGCCCCCATGTGTGCGCAGCGTGTCATTAGGAAGGCCGGGAAGGGGGAATCATTGTGAAATGGTGCAGATTGTACAAACACGCCATCCGCGCTGACAGGACGCTCGGCCCAACCTGGAAACAATTTAATAAGAAGCACATGATGTGTGAGAGCGCGGCCAGGCCCAGTGTGGTGCCATGGGCTCTGGAGGGGGGCACCAGGCTAGAGGGGAGGAACCGCCAATTATCCCAGTAAATCATCCATCTCACTAATGGATTTCTCTAATCCCCCCCTAACCCCCCCAGGCCCCATACCACCCCCCCCCCCCCCAATCCCCTTCACCGAAAACTGTTTTAAAAAGCGCAAAGCGTTCCCAGATGTTCCATGAACTTTTCTCAATGTCCCAAAGAAACTTCATATTTACTTAAAATGTTATAATAGTGACAGAGCAACCAGCGGCCAATCTGTGATGTCATAGTAACATTATTGGAATATTTATGTTATATATTATAGGCTCAGTCCAAAGCTTCAACACAAGTGATCCTTATTTCCAGCCATGTGACTGTCATGATCAAATCTTATTGGACTGAAAATACTGATCCTTATCCTGGGGTGTAATAATTGTTGTGTGTCCTTATCAGTGATGTAAGTAACTGAGTTAAAATAAACGGAGTTACATAACGCAGTTACTTTAGAGGGTAACTAGTAATCTAACTGATTACTTTTCCCCTCATGGTAACGCAGTTCCCATTACTTGGGCGGAGTTACCTCAATTACATCTACTGCCACTAGATGGCAGTAGTGTAATTCCGGTGTCCTGCCGAAAAAGTTCCCCCGCCAGATAAGGACCCCTGTTCTGCGCAGGTGCAGCGCTTGCGCAGTACGAAGGACTACGGAGCTTACGAAAATTCCCGAACCTAAACAGCTCTGAGTGAACTCTACACCGCGCAGGCGCAGTTAACATGTAATTGTACGAGGCGATGCCGCACGCTCCCGATGCTCGTGCTACTCTGCAAGGGGCATCTATCGTGTAACTAAGGGGCGGGTCTAGTATTACTGTAACCAAGGGCCGCATTTATTATTATTGTTATATATCGAGCTCTGCCCATTAATTTAACATTCGCCCTCTTCTGTAGCCATCCGCCCCTTACACGATATAATAATAATAGACCCGCCCCTTGCTTACACGCTATAACAGATCTGCCCCTTGGTTAGAGTAATAATAGAGCAGCCCCTTGGTTACACGATATATAACAATAATAATAAATGCGCCCCTTGGTTACAGTAATACTAGACCCGCCCCTTAGTTACACGTATAGAATATAAAAAAAAAGTCAGTTACTTTGCTGAGTAACTAATTACTTTTCCAATATAGTAACTGAGTTACTAACGCAATTACTTTTTGGGAGAAGTAATTTGTAACTTAACTAATTACTTTTTTAAAGTAAGATGACCAATACTGGTCCTTATATTATATCATAATTAGTATGTCAAATACATTCATAATTTCTACTTTATTACTTCGTATTGTGTTATAAAAGTGTCTATGGGGCATCTCCTATCTCATTACCCAATTCGTCATATTATACTTTTGGCCTCTTGCAAACTGCAGCTTGAAAAAGCTCAGTACAGCTCTGTATTTTGTAGCAGCGGGTGTATTGTTATTTTATCGTTATTTTATTAAAAATGATGTGTTATCGTTATCTACTGACTGCAATATAAAAATACTGTGTTATAGGCCTCATGCACAGTGTGTTTCAATTTCAGGTGGTTTTGGGTGCCCAGGAGGCACAGGTACAGCATTCAATTCTGCTGCCAGCAGGGGCGGACTGACAACTCATGGGGCCCCCGGGCAATAGGAAATAATGGGGCCCCCGGGAAATAAGAGATTATGGGGCCACACAGTATACACACACACATTATACAACCACACAGTATACACATACATGTTTCTATTGGCTGAGAAGTTACTGCAGAGGTGGGGCAGCTATAATATCAGGATTTTTAGACCAAAAGGATGTCGGTAAGGGACATTTCAGAGACACATGTAAAAAAAACACAGATTTTTACATACTGTCCCTGGTTTTACTGAGGCTGGCAACCCTGATGGGGCCCCCTAGTGGCAGTGCCCGAGTGGCCGAATGGTCAGTCCGCCCCTGGCTGCCAGCAACCTATATAAATCTATGGCAGGCTGAAATATGCAGCAGGTGGACACTGCGGGTTGATGCACCAAGTGATACTCACCTTTAGGGCTGGATGTGTTCAGGGAGGTAAGAGCAGAACGCAGAAGAGGCCAAGGCGTAAAGGCCATATTCTGTATACAGTGGGACCTTGGTTTACGAGTAACGCGATTAACGATCGTTTTGAAAGGCGAGCAAATTATTTTTTTTTCAATCCTGACTCGGTTTGCGAGTGTTGTCTCTCAAAACGAGCAGGATTCAAGCCAATGGGGTGACACTCGGAACGGTTTGGAGCCGTTCAGAAATACTCGGAAACACTCGGAAATATTTCGGAAACACTCAGAAATTCTCTGTTCTTGAGTGTTTCCGAGCCTTTCTGAGGGTTTCCGAGTTAAGATGAGCTGTCCCTGAGTATTTCAGAGGCTCCCTGCGCCCCCACATCTGGCCATCTGCGGTACTGCAAGCAATAGAAGTCAATGCGGAACAAATTATCTTCATTTCCATTGACTTCTATGGGGAAACTCACTTTGATATGTGAGTGCTTTGGATTACAAGCATTCTCCTGGAATGGATTATGCTCGTAATACAAGGTTCCACTGTATTTATTGATATATTGTTTATCCCATTATATCTGATTCTCTGTTGTACAATATTATATCCTGTTCTTACAGTAGAGGGTGATGAATAATGTAAAATGTTATCACCTTTCACTAAATGATACTTTATCACATTATACATTGTACAATGGTGTCATCTATGAATTGTATTATGTTAGCTATAGGCAGCAGTGGAAGAACCTCAAGTCCCAGCAAGTCAGCAATGTGGGGTATTCAGATTGTTTAAACTCCTCCACCACCAACAGCGGTGACATAAAATGTGCCCCCCCATCACTTATGTCACTCACTCATTGGGAGTTATGTCCTAAAAGTGAAGTGGATCTGTATTGACTTTATACATTGATCTGTGTACAGGGCAATCAGAGGAACATCTGCCCCACCATGGGAGTCAGCATGATCTGAAATTTCAGGTGGTGTGCAGGGTAAGGACATTAAACATAAAGGAGGGTTATTATGGTTATATACAGGTTTGATGAATATATACTGTATCTGCTTTATACAAATGAAATCACATCAACTTGTAAGTTCTAAAAAAAAAAATAACCTCTACCGCAGACCGACCCCCTTCTGGAATGTTTATTATGTGCGCCAATTCCATCAGAGTAGATATCCGCACTGCTGGCGGGGGAAAGACGGTGATTCTGCGGTTCCCATCACAGAGGTTTATAGATGCCGCTGAGTCCAGAGCTTTATTATCTGTACATTCCACAGAAACCGTTTACAAGTTCCATCATTGCGAATGCTAAACACAGCATTCCTCATATGGAGGAACAATGTATACAGAGATAATAGATCTTATATCTGAAGAGCGGTGATGTCACTCCTGTATAATATATCTGAAGAGCGGTGATGTCACTTCTGTATAATATATCTGAAGAGCGGTGATGTCACTCCTGTATAATATATCTGAAGAGCGGTGATGTCACTTCTGTATAATATATCTGAAGAGCGGTGATGTCACTCCTGTATAATATATCTCAGGGATATGCAATTAGCAGACCTCCAGCTGTTCAGAACTACAAGTCCCATGAGGCATAGCAAGCCTGACACCCAGAGGCATGATGAGACTTGTAATTTTGCAACAGCTGGAGGTCCGCTAATTGCATATCCCTGAATTATATCTGAAGAGCGGTGATGTCACTCCTGTATAATATAACTTATATCTGAAGAGCGGTGATGTCACTCCTGTATAATATATCTTATATCTGAAGAGCGGTGATGTCACTCCTGTATAATATATCTTATATCTGAAGAGCGGTGATGTCACTCCTGTATAATATATCTGATATCTGAAGAGCAGTGATGTCACTCCTGTATAATATATCTGATATCTGAAGAGCGGTGATGTCACTCCTGTATAATATATCTGATATCTGAAGAGCGGTGATGTCACTCCTGTATAATATATCTGAAGAGCGGTGATGTCACTCCTGTATAATATATCTGATATCTGAAGAGCGGTGATGTCACTCCTGTATAATATATCTGATATCTGAAGAGCGGTGATGTCACTCCTGTATAATATAACTTATATCTGGGGAGCAGTGATGTCATTGGTCACATGACTGGGTGTAAGTTGCTCTTTGCGTCTGTCAGTGTTTTCTTTTGTTACATTGTACTATAATAACCTGCATTGTCCTGCTGCTCTTCAGGTGATTCTTAGTATCTGAGCTCCTCTATGACTTGTAATGTTTATCACAGAGGATACTTTGTTTGTAGAATAATAAGAAGTGACAATATGTAACACTTGGATTGTAGACTTCCCACTCCCTGGTATGGAGTATCGGACTTGGCCAGGATCGGGGAACACACACTGGGCCGGACCATGGCTGCCCCTTCCATGTGGATGAGCGCAGTCCCATTGGACGGGAGCCAGCATGTCTGTCGCCTTATATGGTCACGGCCGCGCGGTCTGAGCGTCTCAATCTGGTGCCAAAACTCAGAGGAGCGGGCAGACCCCTTCCTCACCCCACCGCCTCTTCCTCTGGTATAGAGACGGAGCCCAACGCCCCTCATACCACATCTACTGGTGAGCGGGCGACCATCACTCCACCCATGGAGGAACTGCAAGTCCCAGCAGAACTTGTAATTAAGGAGAACCTTTAAATAGTACTCAGCAAATGACAAAGAATGAGCTGCCAACACCATCCGGGAAGATTAGAACCTTCATTCTAATATAAAGGTCTGGATGGATTAAATAAGGAAGTCCAGCATCATTTATCCCTTTCCTCCTCAGCCTCATTGTCCCTGACCCATCCCCTTTTATTCACTGAATTTCATTTTTTCCAATCGTGGAGGTTCAGTATCACATGTGGGCGTTACCTATGCAAATACAGCCTGCCTACTATATTAACATTTGCATAACTCCTCCCAAAAAACAGCGACTGAGGGCTCCTGAGAGGAGGACTGAGGCCGGGTGATGGGATGTATTCAGGAAGCTATGAACAGCACCCTGCCGGCCCCTCCCACCAGCCATGATCTGCCTGCACTGCATAGAGAAGCACATAGACCCAGTGGACAAGAAGTCCATGGGTATTAAATATGAAATGTAATTAAAACGGTAATTTTTTATTTAATAAAAATAATTTAATTATCATAGTGATGAGGCGGGAGGGGGAACCAGTAAAGGGCAAAATATAAACAGGTTAATCTTTAGCTTTAATGCAACATGCGTGCAATGCACAAACAACGCATGCAAGTAACGGGCGTGCATTGGCGCTCACATTGGTGCAATTTAGCCCTTGTGCATGTAAAGGCAGGTGTCCCAATACTTTGACAATATAGTGTATGTATAAGGCAGGCATGGTGGAAGGTCAGTTGAAAGTTGACTCTTTTGTAACATTCATTTTTTTTGACAGGGGCCCTTTAAGGCGCGGCGCTTCTGGAAGGACAGTAGTTACATGTTGCAGCAGCTGTAGAATACCACATCAAAAATAAAAAACAGGAATTTGCTGGAAGCGTCTTCTCCATCGGATGGACGGGAGGGACGAGCTGCTCTTCCAGGAAAATATCAAAGTTTGGGGGTTTAACCTAAAACAGGCGCTCACTGTGTGTCTGGGAGGAATGATTGTACAGACGGTGAGCCGAGGCGCCCAGGATCTCCGGATGGCATGAAATGACAAATGGAAATATCAATCTTGGAATGAATACGTTTTAAAGGGAACCTGTTACTGTACAAACTGGCACTAGGGGGAGACAGAGAGCGGCTCCATTAAGGGGCTTATTCACAGACTTTATGCTCCCCATGATGTGGGGGGTTCCTGGTTCACATAGGGCAGCAATGTGGAACTTTTAGCAGCAAATAACTGCTTCCATCAATGCCTTTTATCACACCTTAAAAAGACCAGGCCTCTTTTTCAGACTCGGTGTTTACAAGTTAAAAAACAAGTTTTTTTGCTAGAAAATGACTTGGAACTCCCAAACATTATACATTTTTTTTTCTAACACCGTAGAGAATAAAATGGCGGTCATTGCAATACTTTTTTGTCACACCGTATTTGCGCAGCGGTCTTACAAGCGCACTTTTTTTTGGAAAAAATAAGACAACAGTAAAGTAAGACAAATTTTTTTTATATATATTGTGAAAGATAATGTTACGCCGAGTAAATTGATACCCAACATGTCACGCTTCAAAATTGCGCCCACTCGTGGAATGGCGTCAAACTTTTACCCTTAAAAATCTCCATAGGCGACATTTAAAATATTCTACAGGTTGCATGTTTTGAGTAACAGAGGAGCACTAGAGATAGAATTATTGCTCTCGCTCTACCGATCGTGGCGATACCATGTGTGGTTTGACCACCATTTTCATATGCGGGCGCTACTCGCTTCTGCATGCGAGCTCGTCAGTACGGGGCACTTTAAAAAAAAATATGTAGAAGAATACATTTCGGCCTAAACTGAGAAAGAAATTCGTTTTTTTATATATTTTTTAGGGATATTTATTATAGCAAAAAGTAGAAAATATTGCTTTTTTTTCAAAGTTGTCGTTTTTTTTTTTGTTTATAGCGCAAAAAATAAATTAAATCCGCAGAGGTGATCGAATACCACCAAAAGAAATCTCTATTTGTGGGGAAAAAAAGGACGTCAATTTTGTTTGGGTACAATGTCACATGTCCGCGCAACTGTCAGTTAAAGCGACGCAGTGCCGAATCGCAAATAGTGCTCTGGTCAGGAAGGGGGTAAATCCTTCCGGGGCTGAAGTGGTTAATGAAGTGCACGCATGAAATTCACACTATGTGCATGGCAGGACCACTTACTGTTACTAAGAGTAATGTAGTGTTGATACGATGGATCGGTGGGTGTGGACAAGGCTCAGCGTGTCCCTTCTAAATGCAAATCACAGAGACAGTGTACATTGACACAGAGGCCTGAACTGGAGAACAGTTACGGTGTACATGGCGTACATTCATCTCTAAGAGCGGAGGCCCGCCTTAAGGTCGAGTGTTCCCCCACGAGGGCCTCAGCCTTGTCCCAGGGCATTGATTAAAATGGCACATAAGTTAAAGTACCCAATGTGTAATAAAGTGAACCTGTCCCACGTGCCTAGCGTAGCCCAGAAGAACCCACCCCAGGGTAGGTCTCTCATGGGACCCTTGCTTGGCGCCCAACAAGGAGGGAATCATGGAGGACATGATGGACCACCCTGTAACCTTGACCTGCCCCTGCCTACCCCATACACGCCAACTAAGTGGTCTCCTATGTGACCACATGACCAATGTTCTGGTACTGGTCACATGATCGTTCTCTGGTACTGGTCACATGATCGTTCTTTGGTACTGGTCACATGATCATTCTCTAGTACTGGTCACATGGCCATACTCTGGTACTGGTCACATGATCGTTCTCTGGTACTGGTCACATGGTCATTCTCTGGTACTGGTCACATGGTCATTCTCTGGTACTGGTCAAATGGTCATTCTCTGGTACTGGTCACATGATCGTTCTCTGGTACTGGTCACATGATCGTTCTTTGGTACTGGTCACATGATCATTCTCTAGTACTGGTCACATGGCCATACTCTGGTACTGGTCACATGGTCATTCTCTGGTACTGGTCACATGGTCATTCTCTGGTACTGGTCACATGATCATTCTCTGGTACTGGTCACAAGGTCATTCTCTGGTACTGGTCACATGATCGTTCTCTGGTACTGGTCACATGATCGTTCTCTGGTACTGGTCACATGATCGTTCTCTGGAAGAAGAGCACAGTCCTCCTTTTTTACAGGACGAGACATTCTCAAGGGTTCAGTCAGCATTTACAACTACACCTGAGGATATATTTAAAGACATGTTTCATGTAATGTTTATTACAGCCCTTGGCTATTGTAAACTCAAATTTATCACTTGTTTTTAGTTTTACTGGCCCTTGAAGGGTTAAGGTGACCTCAGCAAGGAAACGCTAATTATCCCTCCGGGAAGAGAACGCTGGGGGCTACGAGAAGAGGAACCGCCAATTTCTCCTCAGTAATCACCACTCCGACCTGTTTACAAAAATTGCTTCTTTGAGTCTCTTCCGAACACTAAAAACCAATTCCTGTCATTTCCTGTCCTGTCAACATCTTATTAGTCGCATTGTTATCCTCATTCCAGGCATTCCACTGCGCCAGATCTACGAAACCACACCAATGGATCGCAGGTATCGCCGCCTGAAGAAAGATTTCTGCCGCTGCTTTGTAACATGTCTGGTATTGTGTCAAGAAGCCAATGGGCCGCAACGCACCAAAGATGCTGCAGAACGTAATGCAAAGATCGTTCACATCTGTATGCTCTGGTGCGTTTTACTGAAATTACTGAAATGCATTGTGTTAGCGTATTGGATTATTGTTCAAAATGAGTGACAACACACCGCACTACAGTACACACATTACATTTGCAGTAACATATGGTAAAACATGCGCAGCTCATTGGTGTGAACCGGCCCTTGGTTTACTATCAGCAAAACGCACATTTTACCATGCATGGATGTAAACACGCAGCAACATGTGTACTGCAATATGTTACGGTGACCTTTATTTTGAATAGTGACCCAACACCTGGTTCACACCTATGCAGGTTGTGGTTTATGCATTTTTCCTGTGTGTTTTGTGTTTTAATCCCATGTTCACATCTATGTGGATGCGGTTTTCAGGTGCGTTTTTAAACCCACATTTTTGTGCATTTTTCATGCATTTTTTCAGGTTCCCCACTGACAGCTGAATGTAAGAAAAAGAATTACCGGCAAAGAAAATCAGGAAAAAAATAACGTAGGGTCCCCTCCAATCCCTACCAGGCCCTTTCGGGTCTGGTAGGGATTTGGAGGGGAACCCCATGCCAAAATTAAAAAATAATTTAAACAGGGTGGGATCCCCCCAAAATCCATACCAGACCCTTATCCGAGCATGCAGGTCAGGATCCCCCTCTTAAACCATACCAGGCCACATGCCCTCGACATGGGGGGATTTCTTTGGGGCGGGGGGTCTCTACCCTCCCCACCCCAAAGCACCTTGTCCTCATATTGATGGGGACAAGGGCCTCTTCCCGACAACCCTGGGCTGTGGTTGTCGAGGTCTGCAAGTGAGGGGCTTATCAGTATCTGGAAGCCCCCTTTAAGAAGGGGGCCCCCAGGTCCCCCCCCATGTGAATGAGTATTGGGTACATAGTACCCCTACATATTCACCAAAAAATGTAAAAGTGAATAAAAACAGTATAAGAGTCTTTGACAAGTCCTTTAAAAAATAAAAAAACAATGCCCCCCAATGTGGATCCATCATTAATCACGATGCCCGTCGCACCGCAGGACAGGAAATAAGAAAAACAAAAGCTTCGCTGGCAAAGAACGCCCCCGCATTTCTGAAAAATGTAAAATGCAACAAAAACAATGCATAGGTGTGAACATAGGGTTAATGTGTTTTTTATGCGTTTTTGGAGGGTGTCTGTTGTCTTGCGGGAGAAACCAGCAAAAAACACAGCAGAAACGCATCAAAAACACAAGCACTATGTTTTTCTGTGTTTTTGATGCTTTTCTGCTGCGTTTCCATTGAAGTCCATGGAACCAAAAACGCATTCTGCTGTGGGGAAAAAAAAGTCCCTAACCCTATCCAAAAATCACACTGGTGGGAAACGCACAGATGTGAGCATGACCCATTGGAAACCATGTTAAATGGACTGTAGTGCGTTTTTTCAAAACTGAAACCACAATGAAAAATGCATAGATGTCAACTAGGCCTTAGCCCAGGTTCACACTGACAGCAGGAATGAAATAGTGCGAGTTCAGCTGAACTCGCACAATTTCATTCCCGAATGTCAGTCCCGACTTCGGGGGCGATTTCACAGTCATCTGTGCGGGTTGCTGCACAGATTTCTATGGAAATCGCACCCCAAAGTCGCCAAAATTAGTACAGGAACTACTTTTGGGAATCGGTGCGGCACCGCAAAGTCGGCATTGCACTGATTGGGACGGTGCTATTGCCGGCAATAGCCGCTGATTTGGCATGCGATTTGACATGTCAAATCGCATCAACGTGAACCTGGGCTTAAAGTGTGATTTGGCGCTTCATGGAACAAACCTAAGATTTGATTTATACCACTTCCATCAGTTCATTCCCCACAGTTACAACCTTTTGTGCCACCTGCCCCATCCTATTAGATTGTAAGCTCTTCTGAGCAGGGCCCTCTTAATCCTCTTGTATTTTATTGTATTATAACTGTATTGTCTCCCTTTTATATTGTAAAGCGCTGCATAAACTGTTGGCACTATATAAATCCTGTATAATAATAATAATAATAATATCCAGTGGTACCCATTCATACCTGAGCAAAGTGTCACTTGAGCTTCATTTGGGGGGAATTTGTGCTTTTTGGCCCTAATGTACTTTAGCAGGAAAAATGCGGAAAAGAAAAAAGCTTGAAATACGCAATTTCTACTAGCTAGCTTTCCATTGGCTAAAATTAATAATATAATCAACTGAACCACGTGAAGCTCTCCAATAAACTACAAATACATAAGAGTAAAAATCTAAAATCTTCTATACTACACAAAGTAAAAAATGAAGTATGAAGTATGTGAATGAATGTGCAAATCAATAGAGAGAGTCCAATCAAACATAATAGTCCGTCAATCTTCAAGTTCCACCAAATATATTACTTGCACATTAAAATAATAAAATATTTTATTTTTTGGGCCACATTTGCATTATAGGGTGTATATACTAATGAATTATTCTATATGAGTTTATACATATATACATATTTTTTTTATATATATTTATAAATGTGTATTTAAGTGGACACAGAGATTTCCCGCATTGATTTGTATTATTTGGAAGCACTTTGTGTAGTATAGAGAGGATTTTAGATTTTTACTCTTATGTACTTTATTGGAGCGCTTCATATAGTCTCTATTTCGAGGTTTTGCACGTTTTGAAATGTGTCTATATGATTTTTTTTTTTTTATAACAATCTGTAATTATGTTTCACATTTAAAAAAATGTATTATCATTAATTTATAAAATATTGTTTTCATCTTCTGATTAAAGCCCAACTGCAGAAAAAGCTATTTTCTCTTGGATTTTTGAAGGATTTAGAGCCTCTGTCAGGGTATCGTCGCCATCTATGTCCCCACTGATGTGATTTTCTCCCACTTCCTGTCTGGATGGGAAGTGATGGGAGATCTTGAGAAAAGATGGTCTGCAACTCCTTGCTTGCTCTTTAAAATCTTCAAAATTTATTAAGACCCCATACACACCTTTTCTGCAGATTTTTGTCTTCAGATTTACCAAAACCATATAATATAAGGTCAAATCTTAATGCCCCATACACACGGTCGGAAAATCCGATGGAAAAAGTCAGATCGGATTATGTTGTCGGAAAATCCGATCGTGTATGGGCTCTATCAGACTTTTTCCGTTGGAAATTTCCGACGGAAAAAGTTTGAGAGCAGGATCTAAAATTTTACGACAACAAAATCTGATCTGACTTTTTTGGATCGTGTGTAGAGCATTCCGACGCACAAAGTGCCACACATGCTCAGAAATAAAATTGGAGACGAAAGCTACTGGCTACTGGCCTCTACGTAGTCCTGTCGTACGTGTTTTACGTCACCTCGTTCCGAACGATCGGATTTTCCGACAACTTTGTGCGACCGTGTGTATGCAAGACAAGTTTTGGCCAAAATCCGTCAAAAAAAATCAGACGGATTTTGTCGTCGGAATGTCCGACTGTGTATACAGGGCATAAGAGTTTCAATTTGTATGCAATCTGGCAGGCTCTTGCACTACATGGTTTTGGTAAATCTGAAGACAACAATCTGCAGAAAATCGAATAGTGTGTATGGGGCTTTAGGCTAGGTTTTCACTATTGCGACCTGAAAGTTGTGCGATTTTGCCGCAACTTTTTGCCGCGGTTTTACCACGATTTTGATGAGACTGGAAGCAATGCTTGTGTATTCTTGAGGTCTACTTTGCACCAAAGTAGTGGAGGGACTACTTTGTCGCTGCAATTTGAAGTCGCACATATATGAACGGTACTCATTGGAAATGGTGGGGTACGACCTCTACTGCGATTTTGGAGTCCCAAGTCGCATGACAAGTCGCACAAGTGGAAACGAAGCCTTAAAGACACAGACAGCAGATGTAGATGGTGGGAGATCTCCCTGGTGGGGACACAATCCCAGTTTTTGTAGAGCTGGGAAGAGTTGGAGCTTTCATTGGTGTCTGGGCTTTCTCATCCTGGTGACAAAACCTGATTCTTTACCAATCACCACTCCACACACAACTAGAAAGTTGGGCTGGAGTTCTGCTTTAAATACTCATTTTTGTCCCTGGAAATGTCCCTGACTTTGAAGAGCCACAGGTTCCCTTTTGTGTTTGTATTTTCTTAGTTCTCCATGCTGGCACTGAGCTCCTACATGGACCAGGCTGGGCACAGCAGGGGCAGGGTGGGTGTCCAGCCTCTCCCCTGGCACTCAGTGAGGTCAGGTGGAAGAAATGGCAGTTGCTGTGCTGAGTCCCCTGCAGCCCCCTCCTTGGCTGGGACACATGAGGAGGGGGCTGAGCCTGCTCACTTCTCCTCCCTGAATTCTGCAATCTTCAGGATTGAATGAACTCCACAGACAGATGCGTCCCAGCTGCCGGGAGACACAAACTTCTCCAAAGTCCTGAGATTTCCAAGGAAAACCAGAGGGAGCTGACAAGTCCTGGAGTACTGGTGCACATTTCAACAGCAGGAGACCCCCAACTCTAAGCAGGAGGACCCCAAAAACTGACCATATTGAAGAACCAGTCTGTGTGGCGACCTATATGGGACCCCATCTACTTACAAATCGATTATAGGGGAGCTCATCCATGACCAGTTTTACAGGAATATAAGGACCCCATCTACATACTGATCAATCATCTACAGGGGACTCCATCCAAGTTATGACCTGTTCCAGAGTACTCCATCGCTGAGGACCCCATCTACATACTGATCATCTCTAGTGGACCCTATCCATTTAAGCCAGCCATAGAGGACTCCATCTATGGAGACCCCATATACATATTGATCAGCTATAGGGGACCCCATCCATGTAATGACCATTTCTAGAGGACTTCATCTATGGGGGACCATATCTTCATACTGATCAGCTCTAGGAGACCCATTCATGTACTGACCAGTTCTAGAGGACTTCATCTATGGGGACTCTATCTACACATTGATCAGCTATAAAGGACCTACCAACTACTTTGGCTATAGAGGACTCCCATCTACATACTGATCATCTTCTATAGTGGACTTCATTCATTTAAGCCAGCCATAGATGACTCCATCTATGGGGACTTCATCTACATACTGATCATCTATAGGGGACCTATCCATGTACTGACCAGTTCCGGAGGACTCCATCTATGGGCACCCATCTACACACTGATCAGCTATAAAGGATCTACCATCTACATTGGCTATAGAGGACTCCCATCTACATATTGGTTGACTATAGGGGATCCCCATCTACATAGAGTTTGACTATAAGGGGCCCCCAGTGACTTGCAGCATTACAGATGGATACCTAAGTGGATGTCACTTGATGTGACCCCCCGATAATTGAAACCCTCCTTTCTTCATCTCCCAATATTGAACCCCAATATACTTCCCTCTTTACTGGAGATTGTGGCTGATGCCCTTTTCTGCCAACAAATAAAGAAGAGTTTTACCCCCCGGCCCTCATACAGGACTCCAGATTCAGGATGGCAGATTGTGGATGGAGCTGTCGGTCACTTCTGGCTGGAATCTGTTCTGTCCTCTTATATGCACAGTGCTGTACAGCCCGGACCCTGAGGAAGAGAGCGCTGCACCTCCGAGTGTCCGACACCAAGTATGATGTGAGTCCTACTGACACACTAGAGGGGGGCTGGGCACCCATGACATTGGAGTAATTCTCAATATCTGTCCTTATTTATTTATTACAGGTACTTACTGTATATAGCGCTGTCATTTTACACAGCCCTTTACATATATATTATACATTCACATCAGTCCCTGCCCTCAAGAAGCTTACAATCTAAGGCCCCTAACTCACATTCATACATACACATACCAGGGGCCATTTAGACAGGAGCCAAATAACCCACCAGAATGTCTTTGGAGTGTGGGAGGAAACAATATGTACTGTATTGTCCGGTATGCCGGGTGTAATTCTCAGTATCTGTTTCTATTCTGTATATATGGACTCTGCACAGTACTACTTCCCTTGTCCTGTATGCCGGGTGTAATTCTCAGTATCTGTTTCTATTCTGTATGTATGGACTCTGCACAGTACTACTTCTCTTGTCCTGTATGCTGGGTGTAATTCTCGGTGTCTGTTCTCATTCTGTATGTATGGACTCTGTAAAGTACCACTTCTCCTATTATGTATGCTGGGTGTAATTCCGGTATCTCCTCTTATTCTGTATGCTGGGTGCATCTCTTTAGGTAGCTGTGTCTATGTACATATCCTGTAAGTCCAATTTGCTCCTTAAGATTCTCAGTACAGCGCCACATGTGGAAGGGAACATCCATTAATCATTAATCATTTGATGGAATTTTCCATTCAAAACCAGCAATTTGTTGTAGATTGTTAGCTCTGGTGACCCCTGCAAAGCCCCATACAGTAATGTATACATGTCTGATTTATGTAAATACATTGTAAACAGACTTGGTGGAGGAGTAATGATTTTCTGGCTGTGTATACACACTGTGCTGGCTGTGTATACACACTGTGCTGGCTGTGTCTACACATTGTGCTGGGCTCTGTGTACATACTGTGCTGGCTCTGTATACACACTGTGCTAGGCTCTGTATACACACTGTACTAGGCTCTGTATACACACTGTGCTGGGCTCTGTATACACACTGTGTTGGCTCTGTATACACACTGTGCTGAGATCTGTATACACACTGTGCTGGGCTCTGTATATACTACTGTGCTGGCTATGTATACACACTGTGTTGGGATCTGTACACACACTGTGCTGAGATCTATATACACATTGTGCTAGGCTCTGTTTACACACTGTGCTAAGCCCTTTATACACACTATGCTGGGCTCTGTATGCACACTGTGCTGGGCTCTGCATACACACTGTGCTGGGCTCTGCATGCACACTGTGCTGGGCTCTGCATGCACACTGCGCTGTGCTCTGTATACACACTGTGCTGTGCTAGGCTCTTTGTGCACACTGTGCTGGGCTCTGTGTGCACACTGCGCTGGGCTCTGTGTGCACACTGCGCTGGGCTCTGTATACACACTGCGTTGGGCTCTGTATACACACTGCGCTGGGCTCTGTGCACACACTGCGCTGGGCTCTGTATACACACTGCGCTGGGCTCTGTGTGCACACTGTGCTGGGCTCTGTATGCACACTGTGCTGGGCTCTGTGTGCACACTGTGCTGGGCTCTGTCTACACACTGCGCTGGGCTCTGTATACACACTGCGTTGGGCTCTGTATGCACACTGCGTTGGGCTCTGTATACACACTGCGCTGGGCTCTGTGCACACACTGCGCTGGGCTCTGTATACACACTGCGCTGGGCTCTGTGTGCACACTGCGCTGGGCTCTGTGTGCACACTGTGCTGGGCTCTGTGTGCACACTGTGCTGGGCTCTGTGTGCACACTGCGCTGGGCTCTGTGTGCACACTGTGCTGGGCTCTGTATGCACACTGTGCTGGGCTCTGTGTGCACACTGTGCTGGGCTCTGTATACACACTGCGCTGGGCTCTGTATACACACTGCGTTGGGCTCTGTATGCACACTGCGTTGGGCTCTGTATACACACTGCGCTGGGCTCTGTGCACACACTGCGCTGGGCTCTGTATACACACTGCACTGGGCTCTGTGTGCACACTGCGCTGGGCTCTGTGTGCACACTGCGCTGGGCTCTGTGTGCACACTGCGCTGGGCTCTGTGTGCACACTGTGCTGGGCTCTGTGTGCACACTGTGCTGGGCTCTGTGTGCACACTGTGCTGGGCTCTGTATGCACACTGTGTTGGGCTCTGTATGCACACTGTGCTGGGCTCTGTATGCACACTGTGCTGGGCTCTGTATGCACACTGTGCTGGGCTCTGTATAAACATTGTGCTGGGTTCCTCAGGGCCTTAAGTTAACATAAAAGATATGACAACAAAAAATATATTTAATACTATAATGCTAAGACTTGGAATATTACAAATAGTTGATAATAATACTAAGGGCCCCTCTCACACCAATGTTGGATGGATCCCCCTCTATTTGGCATATCACTGATCAGAGTCACACCGACAAATCTGAATCTCACCCGGTGGACTACAACAATGCCTGGAGGAGACACAGTCTGGGCAGGTTGGACTCCCTGCAGTGTTTTCACTTCTGGGTGGAGTTTCCCTTTATAGTAAAGTTGTAGTAATGTGCACTCTTTGAGCTATTGTAGGGCAGCAGAGTGTGGTATATACAGGAGGATCCATATACAGTATATATCTTACAGATAGAATAGAGTTCAGATCTGCTGCGACATTCCCCCAGAATACAAGTTTTTCTTCTCAAGTCTGGACAGTACTTCCCGTCTCCATCGCCCCTTTCTCACATTCCAGGAGTGAAAATAAAAAGCTGTCACACGAGTGGAGCGCTCCACCTGTCCAAGCCTGCACCCCTCGCTGGCACACAGCCCGCTCCGCCCAATAAAACAGAGATATATATAGACAGAGGGGTCATCATCCTCCTGTAGAGGCCCTACTGGGGGCGCCACATGGAGGGGGCAGAGGAGAGGGACCAATGACATGTCGCCATCAACACCATAATCCTAATAACAGAGAATTATGGGGGAGGGCGTAAAGGTGGAGCAATGACAGATTTATCCTCCTGTAGGAGAGTCCCCGCTGTGACTATTTTCAGGAGTGATAGAGCTGCTGGATGGGACATACAGGACTGGGTGACCACTCTTTTGAAATGGAGCACAAGTTATCTCACTGGTGTAACCATTGTAGATCATTTATAGAGTATCTCCATTCGACATTCATCTGCCTGAATGTCGAATGCAGATACTCTGCCTAAACCTCAACCTCTGCCTAACCCCTCTCACTAAACCTCAACCTACAACTAACACCTCATCCTAAACCTTGACCTCCCCTTTAGCCTAAACCTACACCTAACTCCTTATTCTAAACATTGACCTCCACCGTAGCCTAAACCTACACCTAACTCCTCATCCTAAACCTCAACCTCCACTTAACTCCACATCCTAAACCTCAACATACACCTAACCCCTCACCTTAACCCTCAATCTCCACCTAACACCTCGCCCTAAATATCAACCTAAACACTCTCCCTAAACCTCAATATACACCTAACCCCTAACCCTCAATCTCCACCTAACACCTCGCCCTAAATCTCAACCTAAACACTCTCCCTAAACCTCAACCTACACCTAGCAACTCCCCCTAAACCTTAACCTCCACCTTAGCCTAAATCTCCACCTAATCCCTCACCCTAAACCTCAACCTCCACTTTACACCTCACCCTAAATCTCAACCTAACCCCTCTACCTAAACCTTAACCTCCACCTCACCCTAAACCTCAACCTACACCTAACCCCTCTCCATAAACCTCAGCCTAATTCCTCACCCTAAACCTCTACCTCCACCTAACCCCTCTCTCTAAACCCAAACCTACACCTACCACCTCAATATAAACCTCTAGTTCCAATTAACACTTCATCCAAACCTCGACCTCCACTTAACCCCTCTCCCTAAACCTCAACCTAACCCCTCATTCTAAACATCCACCAACAACAACTCACCCTAAACCTCCCCCTAACAACTCACCTTAATACTCAATCTTCACCTAATATCTCACCTAAGCCTCACCCTCTACCTAACACCTCACTCTAAAACACAACCTCCACCCAACCCCTCAATTCAACTTAAATGTCTACTTGACTTGAAACTTAATCCTCCACCTATCACTTTACTCTAAACCTCAGCCTCTGCCTAACACCTGACCCTAAACCTCAACCTATACTCAACCCCTCACCCTAAACCGCAACGAACACCTCAACCTAAACCACAGCCTTCACCCAACCCTCACCCTAAACTACAATCCCCATCTAAAACCTCTCCTTAAACATCAACCTCCAGCAAACAACTCATCCTATACCTAAACCTTCACCCAACCCTCACCCTAAACATCAACCCCTACTTAACACCTCAACCTAAAGCTGGCCATATAAAGAATACATTTCAGCCACTCAGTGGTGGACATCGAGCTGAGTTTCTTGCTTAAAAAACAATCTCCAGCTAACAAACACATCACCCTAAACCTTAACCTCCACCTAGCACCTCACCCTAAACCTCAAACTCCATCTAACAGCTCAATCTATTAATCTCCACCCAACATTTCACCCTAAACCACAACCTTCACCCTAAACCTCAACCTAGCACTTCACCCTAAACCCCATCCTCCACCTAACCCATCACCCTAAACTTCAACCTCCGCACCACCCCAAAAAAATTATAATGTACATACAATGCCCCCCATTCTCCTAGATGATGGATCTGTTTGGTGGACAATCAGTGACATACATGGATCAGCTTTCATATTTCTCCATTCTGATATCCTAAGCTAAGTCAACCCATTCTGCAGCTGTTCTCAGCCAATCAGGAAATATTTCATTGTCCATTCCTCTATGGGGCAATCTGGGATGCTTAATGGTGGACGTAGCCCAATCAGTGTTTACCTTTCCACAAAAATATCCAATTTCTCCTATTTTTCCTAAATTTGAATGTAGTGATGCAGTTACCTTTTGATATTTGTACAACTTCAGATACAATTTTGTTTTCCAGTTGTGAGTACAAGGTACACCAGGGGATCTGCGACAGATGTTGAGGCTGCAGATTGATTAAAAAAAAGTATCAGAATTTCAGAAACATGTCTCTTTGTACCAATCTCAGGGGGTCATTTTGGTACCCTGAATCTCAAATAAAATATGTTTATCGAAGTGTCACCGTACTGTACAGTAATCGATCGCCAAGCAGTTATATTTGGGCTTCTCTGGCCTCGGGGCTCAGTTGGTTTTCCGGTGTTTAGTTAGGGATTATGACTCAGTTGTACAGGAGGTGGGGTATCTCACTCCCAACTGTCTGAAGTCCTGTGGGTTCAGCTGAGGACACCAGGCCGGTTACGCCAGGCGAATTGTGATCCTGAGAGCAGCAGGGGTGGACGGGCTTGGCACGGCACACATGTCCATTTTATTGTTTAGGAGGGACCACCAAAGTTGTGTGGTTTGCATTCAGAAGAGCCCCCAGATAGGATTGTTTAATAAACCTTTCCTTTGTTAGTGCGCCAGGAATACAACCAATAAACACCCCTTCCCTCCATCGTTCTGGAGGAATGGATAACTGGAACCCTACTGCTACCCTTCTGATGATTCTCCCCAATGGTACAGCAAAGGTGTTTAGATGGGGTGTCTGGATTCTGAGCTGGTGGCTTCTACACACCAAAGGATCTCCACAGTGTCGGCGTTTGTAAGGCACCTAAATGGATTTGAGATCAGAGCATCACACCATAGGTTGATAATCCAAATATTAATTTATTCCAGCACAAGATCAAGTAGAATGTTATCTATAGATGAAGCAACGCGTTTCAGGGCCAGAACTCACCACCTTCATCAGGGCTAGAACAATAAAACAAAAAAAATATGAATAGATATGGAGTCTTTTTATGTAAAAAAAAAAGTTTGCCATTTATCCAGTGAATCAGCAAGTACATTCGCTTTGGGGTAACTGGGAAAAAACAAATGTTCTTTAAGCTATATTTTCTGAACAAATGTTCTTTTATTATGGGCATTAGTAAAATTCCACTTTATTGAGACTAGATGAAGCTGAGGAGCTTAGGGAATAATATATGTGTAAAAAAAATTTAACAATTCTATAGTACACTTGGGGGAATTAGCAAATAAATGTAACCATTAGCCAGAATCTTGAGAATCATTACATTGTATCCCATGTTACAAAGACATGTGTTGCCTATGCTCCTCAGCTCCATCTACTGGCCATAATGCATATTTTACTACTGCCTATAATAAAAAATAACATTCAGAAAATAAAATAGCCTTAGGTTCACAATACACATTACAATCTTTGTACAAATAACTTCAGATTTACCAAAATTATGCATGTGTATCCAATCAGGCAGGCCCTTGCACTACATAGTTGTTGGTAGATCTAAAGTAAATTGTGAAATCAAATTATAATGTGTGTTGTGAACTTTAAGAACACTTATTTTTGCCCAATTTGCACATAACGAATTACTATTTTTTTTTTAATTATTATTATTATAGATATGCCCCAATGGTTTCATATTTGTAAAACAAAATGGATACATGAAAGACATGCAATGCCTAACATACTTAATATGAATAAATTCTATATAACATTATTCAGAATAATTAAAATACATGATTGTAACAAATGAGATAAGACTACTGACTGAGAAATGTCAATGGCCCAAAAAAAAAAATCACAAATCAATACGATAGAGAAGATATATAATCTTGAAATTGAAGAAAATGAGTAATAATTTAAAATAAGAGTTGGCTCTAGCTCGCCCCCTGTTGACCATTTGCTGTAATTCATCCGTTTGCATAATCCTCATATCCTCAGATTTGTTTTTATTGATGATTTTTTCATTAAGTGTGCATTGATTACCGATGATCTTTATGCCAGATAGACATTATAATATATTATCTATAATATAATATGTTTCAAAGGTTTTGTTTTATCAATAATAAGTATATTGATTATTGATTTATTTAGCCATTGATGTATTCTAACCAGTTTTTAAATCATTTACATTTAATTTGAATTGTATTTATGATTTTATTATCAGATTTCTGATACCATTGATATAATTATGATCATGTTAGAATAACCAATTAATATTAGGACTATATATACATTCCTGTTCTTATTTCTAATAGTCTTCTCACTTCTTTATTAGTTGCAGTCATGTTTTTTCATTTTCAGAATGATGCCCTTTCATTTATTGATAGTGGTTATTTAATGCTTTGCTTATGTTTTATGTATCATTTGTGTTCTATATTTAACCATTGTGAAACCCATATACTATACCCATTCATTAATCCCTTTTTGCTATATTGGTGTAGCCCTGATGAAGGGGGTTTGTTCTGGCCTAGAAACGTGTTGGCTCTTTTGTACAACCTTCTACTTGGAATAAGTTTATATTTGAACTATTATACCCGGGGAGTGGCATTTAAATCTCAAACCCATTTCTTCACATCCTCCTGAAGTCTGTCTGTGCAAAAGAATGCAATACAAGAAATAATGGACAGGAAGCTATCTGTGCGCTGGAAATTATGGTCCCCCAATATGTCACCTTCAGTCCCTAAAAACACTTCTAAAGCTTTGTATTTATATGCCCATGTGATAAAATGATACAACTGTCACGTAAAACAAATGAACATTTATAATCATCAGTTAACTAGTTAAGGACCGGAAGGATTTGCCCCCTTAATGACCAGGCCATTTTTTGCGATTCGGCACTGCGTCGCTTTAACTGACAATTGCGCGGTCGTGCGCGGTTGGTGGTATTTGATCACCTCTGCGCTATAAACAAAAAAAGACTAACAATTTTAAAAAATATATATTTTTTTTTTAATTTTAGCTATAATAAATACCAAAAAAAATAAAAATAAAAATAAACTAATTTCTTCATCAGTTTAGGCCAATATGTATTCTTCTACATATTTTTGGTAAAAAAAAATATCGCAATAAGCGTTTTATGATTGGTTTGCGCAAAAGTTATAGCATCTACAAATAGGGAATAGATTTATGGCATTTTTATTATACATTTTTTTTTCTAGTAAGTGGGGTGATCAGTAGACATTTGCAGTTCGTTTCATTCCGAATTAAAATTCGAACAATTCTACTTTAAAAAAAAAAAATTCGGACAAGTTTTCGTTATTCGGAAATTCGCATGTATCCGAATTAGAATAGTACCGAATTTGAACGTATCCGAAGTAACTAAAAAACATTTCGGACGAAATTCAAATCGTTTTCCAATTTCCAAAGAGAATAAAATAGTATACAAAATAAAGAAATAGAATAGAAAAATATTTTTTTTCTATTCTATTCCCTTTTTTTCTATTCTATTTTATTATTTTTGGAAATTGGAAAACTATTCGAATTCCAAAATTTTTCCAATTCGTAAACTATTTGAAATTGATTCGAAAACTTTTCGGATGGATTCGAAAACGAATTGAATGAATTAAACAAATTGAATTAAACAAAATATATAATGTAAATAACGAATTGAAATGAAGAAAACTTTTTTTTTCATTCTGCACATGTCTAGTGATCAGTGATTTTTAGCGGGACTGCGATATTGCGGCGGACAGATCGCCACTGATTACTGTATAAATGTCACGGCAGGGAAGGGGTTAACACTAGGGGGCGATCAAGGGGTTAAGTGTTCCCTAGGGAGGTGTTTCTAACTGTGGGGGGAGTGTAGTGACTGGAGTGACTGGAGGAGGAGAGAGATTGCTGTTCTTAACTTCACTAGGAACAGCAGATCTGTCTCTCCTCCCCTGACAGAACGGAGATCTGTCTGTTTACATTGACAGATCCCCATTCTGTCTCTCTCAGGAGAGATCGTGGGTGGCCGGTGGACATCGCGCCCACCGAGCACGCACATCGGCTCCAGGGACGTGCGTGCGCTCCCCCTAGATCTCTTAAAGCGGCCAACATACAATGACAGCGATTTGCTCATGAGAGTGAACCTGCCGCAGTACAACTGCGGCAGCTGGTCTTCAAATGGTTAAAGTCATATAAAGACTCTCTCATGCCATGCATGCATTTCATTTAATTGCATAGGCATGAGTCTCTTTTGTTATCCTACTCGTTTTGGATGAGCTGCCAATGTATCTTAATGCGCAAAGAATAGCAGTTGCTATCACAGCATTTAAGGCGGTGTTAATTCTTAGCAAAAACTGTGAAAAGTTTATATTAGCAGACTTCATCTGCAAGATTTGCTGGATCATTTTCACCCAAATACGGCAAATTCTCTGGAGCAGCCTTATAACTGAGCAAAACCTTAATATTCGACCTAGGGGGGCAAATACTTTCACAGGCAATTTCCCTTAAGCAAAGGACTGATATGTTTACAGGGCATGCTGGGATTTTTGGTTCTTCAGTATCTCTAGATCTGTAGACAGCTCTCATAGCACACAGAGCTCATCAACGCTGTTTAGCTGGTCTATTACGCCATCTGCTGGTATGTAATAGCAGTGCAGCTCCCTCCCAGGTATTATTCAACAGTGTTAAATGTCCAGTGACAGTCCCAGATTTTACTGAACTGTTGCTGAGAAATTGTTGTCCCTGGAAATGCTGGCTCCATTTTCTGCACTATAGGAGTGAAATTCCGGTTCTAGTTAGAAAAAACATTCTCCATGGCAGTGCTGCACACTGGAGACATTTTAGCACATTTTATTGCAGATACTTGCCTGCTTTTGTTCTGTAGATCCTTAAAGGCCACCTCAGATCACTTGGATTGGATTAACTTGCACCCTTATTTAGCTCTCTGTGCTAACCAGAAAACACAAACCACTGGTGCAGTAAACTTAAAGGCATTCCAGGGGCTACCACTTCTCCATATTCCTCATAATGGGCACAGGAGGTGTGGAATTTAGCACGGAGATGGTGGGAACCCCTCACAATGGGCACAGCAGGTGTGCAGATCCAGGAACTCAGCACAGGGATGGTGAGAACCCCTCATAATGGGCACAGCAGGTGTACAGACCCAGGAACTCAGCACAGGGATGATGGGAACTCCTCATAATGGGCACAGCAGGTGTACAGACCCAGGAACTCAGCACAAGGATGGTGGGAACTCCTCATAATGGGCACAGCAGGTGTACAGACCCGGGAACTCAGCACAGGGATGGTGGGAACTCCACATAATGGGCACATCAGATGTACAGATCCAGGAACTCAGCACAGGGATGGTGGGAACTCCTCATAATGGGGCACAGTGGGTGTACAGATCTGGGAACTCAGCGCAGGGATGGTGGGAACCCCTCATAATGGGCACAGCAGATGTCACAATATTTCCTGTCTTTCTCATTCACAGGACTATGAGTACCCACTGCACCCCCATAACACCAACTACCAGAAGAATGACCGCTGCCCCCCACCGCCACAAACCCTCCCTGATCGGGCCTGTGAGGTGTTGAGCTGCCGCTCTGACTCCGAGTGTGAGAGACACAAACGCTGCTGCTTCAATGGATGCATCTACTCCTGCCTGGAGTCCGTTCAGCCTCCTCCAGGTATGATGGTGACCACTGGACATAATACAGAAACAAAAGAGGGTGGGTCAGGCAAAAGGTCAGCAAGCACAGGCAGAGGTGCTTGGGGTTACCCCCTAAGCCTTGTTACCTTGTCCTCCTGATCTCCTACATCTTCTTTGTTGCCACTTCCTGCTTTAGGGTGGGTTTCCTGATGGTGACAACAGTGAGGCATGCCTGTATAATGTGTGGTTTAGGACCTTGTGTAGTCTCCATTGATAGCCCATGTGTCAGGGTGACAACGAAGGAGCAAATGAAGGAGACGTCACCCTATAACAGGAAGTGTATGAACAAGGACCTTCATGGCAGGATCACCAGGGATTATTTTAATGAAAGCAGCAGATTTAGAAATATTGAAAATTAAATGAATATGCTAAAGCTTGTAGGAAATTTAACAGATTGGGGAATTTATATATCTCAAACTGTCACTTATACTGTATGTGTAAAATAAATAAATATATATATATATATGTATCTATGTGCGGAGTGGACGCTTCTCACCGATTTCCATAACATTTTTCTTTCTGTCTGCCTTCAGTGCTAGATTGGTTGGTGCAGCCGAAGCCTCGCTGGTTGGGTGGGAATGGCTGGTTACTGGATGGACCAGAGGAAGTCTTACAAGGTACAAACTTTAAAGTTGTATTAAACTGCAAATATCTATAAAAAAAAAAAATGCATAGCCTTTTGTTCAGCCAATCTCCCTGTACATTCGTTCTGTGCAAACTTGGGCGAAATAACTATTATTTAGGCGATATTGTGAATGAATGGCCACTAGGTGTCAGACTTTCATTGAGTGTAGTACTCCTTCCTGGCCACTAAGTGTCAGACTTTTTCCTGAGTGTAGTACTACTTCATGGCCACTAGTTGTCAGACTTTTCTTGAGTGTAGTAATCCTTCCATCCACTAGATGTCAGACTTTTCCTGAGAGTAGTTCTCCTTCTTGGCTAAATATAGTACCCTGTACTCCTTCCTGGCCACTAGGTGTCAAACATTCACTAAGTGTAGCACACCTTCCTAGCCAACAGCTGTCCTAATTGGTCACTAGGTGTCTGACTTTCATTGAATGTGGTACCTGTTGCCAATCCTAAGGGCTCAGTCACTTAGCATTCTCTGTGTTTCCACTTACAGCTGAAGCCTGCAGCACCACTGAAGATGGGGATGAGCCTCTCCACTGCCCTACAGGATACGAATGTCACATAATTAATCCAGGAAGCCCAGCAGAGGGCATCCCGAATCGAGGGCAGTGCATCAAGCAAAGAGGAAACTCAGGTGAGTGAAACTTCCAGAATTCCTCACACTATGACCTCACAGAGGGCTGACCTAATTCACCACAGACCTGACACAGATTTCCTCTCTTGTGTATTTTATTCCAGATGGGAGAAACCTGAGGCTGAAATATCCCAAAGAATATCATGGTAAGTCACGTCTCTGGATCGGAGAAATGAGTGCGGGGGTGTGCTTTATATTGACCTCTGGTCCTCTGTAACCCTCCCCCCATGCACAGATCTTAAGCTGCAAAGTTCAGGTCACAGTCCATGTTCACCCTGGTTGTCAGGGAACCCCCAAAGAAATGTGTAAGGTGATACATACATGTAAGATAAAGAGGGGAGCAGCGATCTGACAGCATCACACCCACCCGTCTCACCTGTCCCCGAACCAGAGAACTCTGGTATATATATATTTTTATTTTTTTTTTTTTCAATCAGAGAGACAGTCTGAAAGCAAACCACGTTTATATTCAGGGGTGTCCATCAGAGTCCCCTTATATCCAGGGGTGTCCATCAGAGTCCCCTTATATCCAGGAGTGTCCATCAGAGTCCCCTTATATCCAGGAGTGCCCATCAGTGTCCCCTTATATCCAGGAGTGTCCATCAGAGTCCCCTTATATCCAGGAGTGCCCATCAGAGTCCCCTTATATCCAGGAGTGTCCATCAGAGTCCCCTTATATCCAGGAGTGTCCATCAGAGTCCCCTTATATCCAGGAGTGTCCATCAGAGTCCCCTTATATCCAGGAGTGCCCATCAGAGTCCCCTTATATCCAGGAGTGTCCATCAGAGTCCCCTTATATCCAGGAGTGTCCATCAGAGTCCCCTTATATCCAGGAGTGCCCATCAGAGTCCCCTTATATCCAGGAGTGCCCATCAGAGTCCCCTTATATCCATGAGTGCCCATCAGAGTCCCCTTATATCCATGAGTGTCCATCAGAGTCCCCTTATATCCATGAGTGGGCATCAGAGTCCCCTTATATCCAGGAGTGTGCATCAGAGTCCCCTTATATCCAGGAGTGTCCTTCAGAGTCCCCTTATATCCAGGAGTGTCCATCAGAGTCCCCTTATATCCAGGAGTGTCCATCAGAGTCCCCTTATATCCAGGAGTGTCCATCAGAGTCCCCTTATATCCAGGAGTGTCCATCAGAGTCCCCTTATATCCAGGGGTATCCATCAGAGTCCTCTTATATCCAGGGGTGTCTATCAGAGTCCCCTTATATCCAGGAGTGTGCATCAGAGTCCCCTTATATCCAGGAGTGTCCTTCAGAGTCCCCTTATATCCAGAAGTGTCAATCAGAGTCCCCTTATATCCAGGGGTGTCTATCAGAGTCCCCTTATATCCAGGAGTGTCAATCAGAGTCCCTTTATATCCAGAAGTGTCCATCAGACTCCCCCTTTTAATCTAGGAATGCCCATCAGGAGGACTGGGGGAGGGTCATGGCCAGCTGGCTGGCAGTGAGTGTATCAGTACCGGGATATTTTTATGGACACTTGCTGCAGGCCAGATAAAATCATGTCGAGAGCTGGATGTGGCCATAGTTTGGAGACCCCGCTATAGATAAATACAGATAAGTAACATGTATAATCTTTGTTTTGCAAAGTAATATTTGCTGTAGGGCACACCTATGGTGCAGGATTCACAAAGCACTCTGGGTTTCCTAAGACTGCACACCGGAAGCTGTTTGCTTTCAGACTGTCTCTCTGATTGAAACTTCAGACTGAGCTGTACAAAGGGGTTGTGGGGGACAGTCGAGTGTAAGCTCCTCTGCAGAGACTGATGTGGCTGGCTCAATGTTCTCTGTACAGCACTGCGGTATATGTCAGAGCTATATAAATGTATAATAATAATAGTGTGTGACTGTGGGGGGGGGGCATTAGAGTGTAAGCTCCTCTGGTGCAGAGACTGGTGTGACTGGCTCAGTGTTCTCTGTACAGCACTGCAGTATATATATGAATGTATGATAACAGTGTTATACATTATATACCTCTCTGCAGGTGGAAATTATAATAACGTCATGGTTGGAGTCGATAAACAGACCCGGAAGCATATAGGATAATGGTTGGTATTGTATTATGTGATACTATTGTACATCACAATGAAAATACACAATCCCCCTTTTCTGGTCTTCTTCTGAAAATGCCAAATACCTGGCTATCTGTAACTTCAATACATGTGCCAAGTCAAGTCAAGGAAAAGTCAGAGAATCAACATGACAGCCAAGCAACTGGCATTATCAGGAACAACAGGTTAAAGTAGAACTCTAGACAAACAGCTAAGTGTAAATTGGAAAGGCGCATAGATTCACTTTTTCTTACCTGTCTGTGGATTTGTGATTCTGCCCGGCCAGTCCTGAGAGTTACACACACTTCTGCTGTTTCCTGGCTCAGCAACGCAACCTGCTCAATGGACAGAGAAGAGGATGGAAGCAGGAAGCTGCACTGCTGAACCAGGAGCCCTGTGTGTCACCTGTGTGTCACCTGTGTGTCACCTGTGTGTCACCTGTGTGTCACCTGTCCATCTGCTGTGAAAAATGTCTGTAAATCACAAGACTGTCTGTACAAAATTATAAATGCACACAAACCAGTCCACAGATCTGCAGTTCAACTGTGTATTAATACTGACCTTAGGTGTAGTACCTTCTCATAGCCAGCAGGAGTCACTATATTATTACTATTATTCTGTTCTATTGTATTTTTCCCAAAATTTCCCAGTGCGTGACTGTGGGGGGACATTAGAGTGTAAGCTCCTCTGGTGCAGAGACTGATGTGACTGGCTCAGTGTTCTCCACACAGGACTACAGTATATGCCAGCGCAATAAAAAAAAAAAAATAATTATAGTGTATGACTATGGGGGGAGCATTAGTGTAAGCTCCTCTGGTGCAGAGACTGATATCTATATCTATGTTCTCTGTATATCAGAGCTATAGAAATGTATAATAATAATGACAAACATGTTACCCCCAGACCTCCAACCTACATGTATGTGTATAGAAATGTGAATCTTCCCTCCTGATTTTCTCTGAATCAGGAAAAAGAAAAGTCTGATTCCCACAATGCAATTGGAATATTTCTCATATACAGATCTCCGTTGGTCCCCAGACACTCAGGACGTGTACTCATTGGTCGCTCATTAGTCACTCTTTGGTTGCTAATGAGTGACAAATACTCTCATTGGTCACTCATTAATCGCTTATTGGTCACTTATTAGTCGTTGATTAGTTGCTCATTGGTCGCTTATTAGTCACTCATTATTCGCTTATTGCTCGATTATTAGTCGCTAATTAGTCACTTATTAGTCGCTCATTATTTGCCTATTAGTTGCTAATTAGTCATTTATTAGTTGCTCGTTGGTCGCTTATTAGTCACTCATTATTTGCTTATTGGTCACTTATTAGTCGTTATTAGTCACTTATTAGTTTCTCATTGGTCATTTATTTGTCACTCGTCATTTGCTTATTGGTCGCTTACTAGTTGTTCATTAGTCACTCATTGGTCGTTCATTAGTCCTTTATTAGTCGCTCATTGGTAGTTCATTATTGGCTTATTCACTCATTATTGGCTTATTGGTCGCTTATTAGTGACCTATAATTTACTTATTGTCCGCTTATGCTCATTGGTTGCTCATTAGTCCTTCATTATTTGCTTATTGGTCGCTAATTAGTCGTTCATTTGTCCCTCATTAGTCATTCGTTAGTCACCTATTATTCACTTATCGGTCACTTATTAGTCACTAATTAGTCACTTATTAGTTGCTCATTGGTCGTTTACTAGTCACTCATTATTTGCTTATATGGTCGCTTACTAGTCGTTCATTAGTCAATCATTAGTTGCTCATTGGTCGTTTATTAGTTCCTTTTAATTCACTTATTGGTCGCTTATTAGTCACTAATTAGTCACTCATTAGTCGCTCATTGGTCGTTTACTAGAAACTCATTATTTGCTTATTGGTCGATTACTAGTCGTTCATTAGTCACTCATTAGTCGTTCATTAGTCGGTCGATAGTCTCTCCTAATATTTATACATGCAGAATGTTCTCCCGGCGGATCGGCTCCAGCTTGTGTTTTCCAAGCCGCGTTTTTCCCAACGTTCACTTGTTGATGTCTCTGAATCTTGCGGCACGAAATGTCCCCAATAGAAGCTCAGATCCCACACACACCGTCTGTCAGCTCCTTCCTGCACCCCCTCTGAATTATTCAGAACTTCATCATCCAAATACGAATTGCCCATCAGTGCTATTTATGTAGAAGAATGGCAGCTCAGATCTTCAGCCGAACAAAAGACGAATGTGATTTACTGAGAATCCCCTAACCTCGCAGAAAAGGTGGATTGCTGTATGTGTTCCCAACTCCGCCCACCTTCCATAGTTCTCATAAGATGTCTCCCACTGACAACAAGTGTGTGTTATAGAGACTCCCTGCAACCCACAGGACCTCCATTATTCATGTCCTTCCATAATTGTGCCCCTGTCATTAGATATATCTGTTTGGTATGTGCAGTGCAGCATGCTCAGTAATGTGTCCTGGTATTTATTACTTCTCGCAGAGATCTCAGTACTCACCCTGACAATACCTTCATTTGCTTTAATCTCTAGAAGGATGGCATCATAATTGTTCGGGCATCATCCAGGGTCACCATCTACTTCCTGTACAGTGTTTGGTTGTGTTCACAAATGCCTGATACAGATCAGCCCCTGCTGCAGTCTGTTACCTTGTTATTTGCTACAAAGTTACAATGTACAGCCTGATCACTGGGGGAGGGAAAACTGAGAAAATGCTGACATCAATGATGACATCATCTCAGCCCAGGCAAAGTCACTGAAGCTCAAAGACAGCTTTTTTAGGATAAAAGGTGGAGGTTTTCTGTATATTGTGACATGTCAGGGGTTTATTTATGAAGACTTGTAAAGTTACAGGTTCACTTTAAAGCAGGCGTCTCAAACTGGTGGCCCTCCTGCTGTTGCGGAACTACAAGTCATGCCTCTGCCTGAAGAAGTCATGCTTGTAACGCTCAGTCTTGCAATGCCTCATGGGACTTGTAGTTTCGCAACAGCTGAAGGGCCACCAGTTTGAGACCCCTGCTTTAAAGGGACAGTTAGTGGCTGTGCTGTGCAAATACAATATCTTCTCACAGAACAGTGGAAGGAGCTCTTCCAGAGGTTTTTTTTATTCTGATTTAGACCTGCTCCACCATGATGGGGGGGGGGGGGAGGGGCGGACACACTCAGCACCTGAAATGTGGATGACATTTATTTAAAAACTTTATTGATACATTTATACAGTACATAGAGGGATCAGGTATGTTGGAAGGATCTATTAGAACATTGATCAAATATTTAGCGATTTCCAGGAAATGTCGGTATAATATAAATATCTATTTTATTTGTAATGTTTCTCATCAGACGGAGAGATATCATAGTAAATCTCTGCAGGAAAACAAAGTCTGAGACAGCAGAGGAAGTTCAGTGACACAGCCGAGGACGCCGTGCGCCTCTCACCCACACAGTGACTCAGCACTACTCTGCACACACAGTACAACAATATGATTAAAGTGGACCTGTCATCACATTACATGGATACATTTATGGAGTATGGAAACATCACATTTTTTCAATGGAAACGCATCTCAATGCATGTGTTAAGTCGTGCTTCGTGACACATCATAATGCAGGTACATGCAGTGCGTCAACCCTGGTCAACATGCATTTTGATGCGCCTCCACTGATTTCAGTGGCAGCTCCATAGAAGTCAATGCAACACTTAGAAACTCGTCTAACATATAACATGTAAAACATAACATAACACAACATGTAACATATAGCATGTAGCACATAACATATAACTCAACCAGGGGAGTAGATAAGGGAGGGGATAAGGGGGTCAAAACCTCCTCAGAGAATCGGTGGCACTGCACCTAAGCACATTAGAAATACTAAAGCTGCTGCTTCTGCCACCTGTCAGAACTCAGAGACGGGCAGCAGTTAAGAAGGGCGGAGGCTCTCCTTATCTTTTCCCTGGATCCCGTCACATGACACAGCCAAAGGATTTCATAGAGGCAGAGAGTTGCACATCCTACTGTATGTAATGTTGCCTTCCCTCTATATTGGAGGGAATGCGGGGAGGTTGGAACCCATGCTCATATATGGTGGCAGTGCCACCTGATTCAGTCATACTGGGTGGAAGTATTAGATCTAATTAAGAAGATCAGTGGGAATGAAATTGGGCTAGACCCGTGGCAATGCTTGTTCCATGCGATGGGTGTCTCAAGGAAGAAATACAGAGCAACAATCACTCCATTCTTGTTGAATGCAGCGAAGGCATTAATCCCGAAACAATGGAAGTCAAAGAAAGTACCAACAATAAAGTATTGGCTTAGGGGGGTAGATAAAACTAGGCTTATGGAAGAAGTAATACATTGGCAAAATGACTCCGAAACAAGATTTGTTAGGATTTGGAAAGGTTGGTTGGAATTTAAACAATCCCTGGTATATATGGGAACGGTTGGTGGGGGTTTGTTTTTTTTTGTTTTGTTTTTTTTGGGGGGGGGGTTGGGGGTGGTTAATGGTGTAATATTTGCATTTTTTGAAAAAAAATTCTGAGAAATTTGGCCTTCAGAGAGGCGTGTGTTATAGGATAGATCCATTTTTGTGTTTTTGTATTTTTCTTAAATGTTTTGTATGTGTGTCTTTGGAATGATATGGAAGGTTTTATATGTGTATAATAACTTAATGAAAATAATTGAAAACAAAGAAGGCCATAGATGCCCCCAAACACTGTCATTTTTGCAGTGCCTCATTGAGCGTGTCTGTAAAGATTCATCATTTTTTTATGTGTGGTGGGTCAGCCCCGGAAGGTTTTTACCCCCCATTTTTTGCGATACAGCACTGCGTCACTTTAACTGACAATTGCGCGGACGTGCGACGCTGTACCCAAACAAAATTGTCCTTTTTTTCCCCACAAATAGAGCTTTCTTTTGGTGGTAATTGATCACCTCTGCAGTTTTAATTTTTTGCGCTATAAACAAAAAAAGAGCGACAATTAACCACTTCAGCACCGGGCGATTTTACCCCTTTCCTTACCAGAGCACTTTTTGCGATTCGCCACTGCGTCGCTTTAACTAACAATTGCGTGGTCGTGCGACGTTACACCCAAACAAAATTGACGTTCTTTTTTTCCCACAAATAGAGCTTTCTTTTGGTGGTATTTTGATCACCTCTGCGTTTTTTTTTTTTTTTTTTGCTACATATCCAACATTTTTTTAAAATATATAAAAAAACTAAACTTATTCATCAGTTTAGGCCAATATATATTCTTCTACAAATTTTTGGTAAAAAAAATTGCAATAGGCGTATATTGATTGGTCTGCGCAAAAGTTATCGCGTCTACAAACTACGGGATCGATTTAGGGACTTTTATTTATTTTTTATTGTTTTTACTGGTAATGGTGGCGATCTGCGATTTTTAAGGGGAATTCGATATTTCGGCGGACAAATGACAATTTTTGGGGACCATTGACATTATTACAATGATCAGTGCTATAAAAAAATGCACTGATCAATGTAAAAATGACACTGGCAGGGAAGGTGTTAACACTAGGGGGCGATCATGGGGTTAAGTGTGTTCCCTCAGCGTGTTCTAACTGTAGGGGGGATTGGCTTACTGAAACATGACAGAGATCACTGTTCCAAACCACCGGGAAAATAGTAGATCTCTGTCATGTCACTAGGCAGAATGAGGCTAGCAGCATCTTTGGAGCGGTGAAGGAGCGGTGTCTACCGCTCCTTCCCATTGAAATCAATGGGAAACCGCGGGATACCGCCCGCAAACCGCCGCTGGTAAAACGATGGTAAAGCAGCGCTAAATATAGCGCTGCTTTACCGCAGGCATGCTCGGCTATCTTGCTTTTACAAACTAACCTACAGGTACGTCAGTTTGCGCAGGAGAGACATTCTGCAGACATATATCGACGTGAGACGGTCGACAAGTAATTAAAGGGGAACTCCGAATCATTTTAATGTACTTTCTTCTTTTTCAGGAAGAATCATCTCTCACAAGCCGACACAGTATGGAGACCCCACCGTAGAATGATTGTAGAACAAATTAGCGATTGCAGGAAAATTGTCTTCTATCAAATCTTCTCCCGACACATCAGACACCACTGATAGGAAACTAATTTACAACGAGTTCAGGATCGCTGTCTGCTGACCATTTATCTTATGCCGTTATTGTCGGACTGGTCCTGAGTCTCGGCCTGTGCACATTCAGCCAGTGTGTTCCCAGGTTCCAGTCCCGCCCCTTCTATGCGTCCACTGCAGTCCCACCCACACCCTAGATCCTGGAAAGGAATCATGTGACTATTGCCCCACCCATGAGCATTGCTTAATCCAATTTAATTGGATCTTAAAAAACTGTGGACAAGTGAGACAATTTCTGGCGCAGACGCAGTGTGCTGTAGATGGTGGCAGCCATGGATTTCTTTCACTTAGTGGATGCTCAGCACAAGAATCTGAGGCTATAACCATCTCAGATATTCATTCTGAAGATGTACATTGTGTCATATGATGACATATCCTTTGCTCTTGCTGTGCTCATAATTCTGATCCTTGGATTCTTCCTTGAAGTAGGCGGAGCAAAGCTCAGAGGAGGACGCTGTTCACTCATCAGGTGCAGATTTTGCAGTTTAATGGTTAACATTTTATACATATTGGAGCCAGAAAAGGCGTTGGCTCCATCTGATGGAGGACTGTGTGCTGTCTCTGCTTTATAGGTGGACTTTAGCACAGGCTGGGGACTAGCAATGTTCACAGGTGTCTCCGCCCCTTTTCTAATCATATCCTTGTCTAGAAATACAGAAGCCAAAAATGATTGAAATGCTTTACTGCCGAATACCAATAAATGTAATCCGCTATTGCCGGGATATGTGGTTTTAATGAGATGTGTGAAATCCTTCTGATGCAAGAAGCATCTGCTGTGCTCTGCTAGGGTTCACTGGAGGCTTTGTGTATCATTTAGTCCCTCCACCATCACCATAATAGTCCTTCCTCACCATCATTATAAAAGTCCCTCCAGCATCGCCATAATAGTCCTTCCTCACCATCATTATAATAGTCCCTCCACCATCACCATAATAGTTCTTCCTCACCATCATTATAATAGTCCCTCCAGCATCGCCATAATAGTCCTTCCTCACCATCATTATAATAGTCCCTCCACCATCACCATAATAGTTCTTCCTCACCATAATTATAATAGTCCTTCCTCACCATCATTATAATAGTCCCTCCACCATCACCATAATAGTCCTTCCTCACCATCGCCATAATAGTCCTTACTCACCATCATTATAATAGTCCCTCCACCATCACCATAATAGTCCTTCCTCACCATCATTATAATAGTCCCTCCACCATCACCATAATAGTCTGTCTTCATTATCACAATGATAGTGTCAGGTCACCTGAGTCCAGGTGACAGATGCACTCCGTAGGATTGCACCGCTAAGGTAGTGGACCCTAGGACTGACTGCTGCGGATTGAACTCTGGGAGGTTCAGGAAGCAGGTCTACTGGAGCATCAACACAGATCCCACTGGGAGCTAGAGCATAGATTCCCCAGGGAGCAGAGTCTAAGATAGGGTGACCAGACATCCCCGGTTTCTGGGGACAGTCCCCGGATTGAGGACACTGTCCCCGGACCAAGTCTGTCCCCGGTTTTGTCCCCGGATTGGAATTTAAACAGAGGCTGGGGCAATTTCAAAGACAGCCCATGCAGAATAAAAAAAAAAAAATCTGAATTGCACCCCCCCCCCCCTCTCTGCCGCTCCTACTAGCTTATGGGGGTTTATTTTTTTACATTATTTGTGCCCCTTTCTGATGATCATGTTCTGGTCGGAGCGGAGGGACTATTTCTTTTGTTTCGGGTGCATGCTCATTCAGCTACGCTCGCATGTTCTTCTGCCTTGGTTCAAGTCCGGGCCAGCTGCCTGCCTGTTTATCTCCTTGCCTTCTCTGGTGGAGTGATCTTCCTCTGTAGTACCTGGGGCCCGGAGAGAAAGACTTGACAGGCTGTGAGGCGGGCAGCGGTGGCAAAGATGGGCAAAGAGTCGCCAATTGCTGCCATTACTAGTAAAAAAAAAAATATCTCCCCGGATTTCATTTTAAAAATCTGGTCACCTGAGTCTAAGAGCCAGCAGGTGTTCACCAGAGCCTCTAGTGGTGAGGATGGACTGCGCTGCAGTCTGGCTCCAGGTCGCAACCCCAGGGTCTCACAGATCACGATCACGGTAGACTACAGGAGAAAGAGGAAGGCAGCAGCAGGCTGGAACAACAAGGATAGTAAAGGGATAAGCCAAGGTCGGGGTGACTAGCAGACAAGGATAAACATAGAACACGCCAAAGGTCAGGGTCACAAGCAGACAGGGATAGTCGAGAACAGGCCAAGATCGGTAACTGGAATCAGACCTAGGAGACACAGCAAGTAGCACATGAAAGCTAAACACACAATGGTTTATCAGCAAGGTTGGCTTGCAATGCACAGGTTAATATAGTGTTCCTAATTAGAGGCTGAGGTGGGGCTAAGCTGAGGGACGATTATATAAGCAGTCAGATGAGGGTGGCTGGCCTCTAAAGGTGAACACATGGGGGAGAGGTAAGCTGACAGAGAAAGATTACTGCATAACCATGACAGATAGTCCCTCCTCACCATCACCATAATAGTCCCTCCTCGTCATTACCATAATAGTCCCTCCTCACCATAATCCTTCCTCATCATCATTATAATAGTTCATCCACCATCACCATAATAGTCCCTCCTCACCATAATTGTTCTTCCTCACCATCAACATAATAGCCCCTCTACCATCACCATAATAGTTCCTCCACCATCTTCATACCAGTCCCTCCACCATCTTTATACCAGTGCCTCCAACATTACCATAATTGTCCATCCACCATCACCATAATAGTACCTCCTCACCATCACCGTAATAGTCCTTCCACCATTACCATAATAGTCCCTCTTTACCATCACCATAATAGTCTCTCTTCATCATCACAATGATAGTCCCTCCTCACTATCACTATAATAGTCCCTGCTCACTATCACTATAATAGTCCCTCCTCACCGTCACCATAATGGTCCCTGCTCACCATCACAATAATAGTTCCTCCACCATCTTCATTATCAGTCCCTCCACCATCACCATAATTGTCCCTTCACCATCACCATAATAGTCCCTCCTCACCATCACCATAATAGCCCCTCTACCATCACCATAATAGTTCCTCCACCATCTTCATACCAGTCCCTCCACCATCTTTATACCAGTGCCTCCAACATTACCATAATTGTCCATCCACCATCACCATAATAGTACCTCCTCACCATCACCGTAATAGTCCTTCCACCATTACCATAATAGTCCCTCTTTACCATCACCATAATAGTCTCTCTTCATCATCACAATAATAGTCCCTCCTCACTATCACTATAATAGTCCCCCCTCACCGTCACCATAATAGTCCATCCTCACCGTCACCATAATAGTCCCTCCTCAACATCACCATAATAGTCCCCCTAATATCACCTTAATAGTTCCTACACCGTCTTCATATCAGTCCCTTCACCATCCCCATAATTGTCCCTTCACCATCCCCATAATTGTCCCTTCACCATCCCCATAATTGTCAATTCACCATCACCATAATAGTCACCCCTCATCATCACCGTAATAGTCCTTACACTATCACCGTAATAGTCCATGACCATTACCTTCTGGGTTATACTTTCTCATTATACCTATCACATACATAAAATAATCATCCAACAAAGTGATCATCCTAATGTTCTAAAGGTAAGTGTCACACATGCAGCAGTGCAATGGCAGCGTAAATGTAAAAAAAAAAATATTTCTACATAATTTTACAGTGCTCCAAAGCACAATGCTTAAACTGTGACCTGGCTACGTTTACAGATGCCGTAAACAACATTCCCTCCCTGACCTCTGTAGCTGCATGCACTGTAGAGTAATTCATTCTTAAAGGGGTTGTAAAGGTTCATGTTTTTTCACCTTAATGCTCTGCCACTCGATTGGCTTTCATCCGAATCCTAGGCGCTTCCTATGTCTATCCTCTCACTTGAAGCTGACGGAAGCGGCACCCCGGATCTTTGCTGCTACCGGAGCCTCTCTACCCGCTCCGTCATCCCCCGCGTGGCGTCCCGCAACAATCCCGGCCTGCATGAGGCATCACAGGCGGGCTCGGGACACCTGAATGAGGCACAGGTAGTCGGAACGGTGGCTGGTAAGGGCAAAAAACGTAAATTCCCACCGACCCTGGGAAGCCCCCAGGCATTAGCAGAACCGTCTGAAGAACTCCGCGCCACCCGCAGCTTCCACAGGGCCTCACGGATAGGCCCAATGGAGTCGGCCGACTCCAGACCCCCCTGGCTAGCAGAAGTGGTGGCAGCCATAGCCACGTGCCAATCCACCCTTACAGCCAAAATTGAGGCAGTACAGATGGATGTGGGTCTCCTGAGGCAGGATATGGATAAACTCAGGACTAGAGTTGCAGACACCGAGCAGAGAGTTAGCAACACAGAAGACACGGCCGCTGAACATGGCGCGGCACTTCACACACTTCAAACTAAAGTGAAGGCCCTGGAGTATAGAGCTGAGGATGCTGAAAATAGAAACAGACGCAACAACCTCCCCATAGTGGGCCTGGCTGAGGGCTCTGAGAGCGCTAATCCCATGTGTTTTGTGGAGGACATGCTGCGCAACCTTTAACCTGATGCGTGCCGGTCCCCTCATTATGCAGTGGAAAGGGCACACAGAATCCCCCCTAAACCTGGGCCCCCGGGAGCCCCCCCCCCCCGCAAACCTTCATTGTACGCCTCCTTAATTTCAGGGACAGAGATGAGATCTTTCGCGCATCCAGAAATGTGGGGACCTGCGAACTCCGCGCCACCCGCAGCTTCCACAGGGCCTCACAGATAGGCCCAATGGAGTCGGCCGACTGCAGACCCCCCTGGCTAGCAGAAGTAATGGCAGCCATAGCCACGTGCCAATCCACCCTTACAGCCAAAATTGAGGCAGTACAGATGGATGTGGGTCTCCTGAGGCAGGATATGGATAAACTCAGGACTAGAGTTGCAGACACCGAGCAGAGAGTTAGCAACACTGAAGACACGGTCGCTGAACATGGCGCGGCACTTCACACACTTCAAACTAAGGTGAAGGCCCTGGAGTATAGAGCTGAGGATTATGAAAATAGAAACAGACGCAACAACCTCCCCATAGTGGGCCTGGCTGAGGGCTCTGAGGGCGCTAATCCCACGTGTTTTGTGGAGGACATGCTGCGCAACCTTCAACCTGATGCGTGCCGGTCCCCTCATTATGCGGTGGAAAGGGCACACAGAATCCCCCCTAAACCTTCATTCTACGCCTCCTTAATTTCAGGGACAGAGATGAGATCTTTCGTGCATCCATAAATGTGGGGGACCTGCGATACCAGAACAACATGCTGATGATTTTTCCCGATTATTCTGTGGAGACCCAGAAGCTTTGATAATCGTTTGACCATGTCAAAGCAGCTATGAGGATCCAGGACATGGAGACAACTCACTTCTTCAATTCTCCTAGGGAGGCCTCCACCTAGCTGGATTCGCTACCCCAGGACCGCTGACCAGGAGAATAGTATGTGAGTACCTGTCAACACCACTGGAAATGTGGAAATGTCGTAATTTTGAGCCTAGGGCTGTCAATTTTTTTTTTTCTCAGCACGGTCCCTTATTAGATGATACTAAAACAATGTCTGACGCAGTTGCACCTGTTGTGCCATGTTTACATAAATGGGGCCGACTGCACCAGGTATGCGGGCCTGCCCACCTGGTGGGAACCTAAGAAAGTGCCCCTGGCACCGACGAGGCCAGGAGAACACTACAGCCTGCATATTTTCTTTTATTTTCCAATGTTACTTTCCTCCTCAGGACTACCGGGAATTTACCGGACATACCTATGCACTGATGGATCTTTATCTTCTTTACTGCTGAGACTTTTATTTGCTCTCCAATTCTCCCTCCGGACTTCTTTGTCCTAGCAGTGCATAGTGGTGGATGTCTCGGCCGTTGAAGAGCCACTCAGCTTACTCCTTGACCCCCCCCCCAGATACTGTCCGGAGGGGTGGGGTCGCCACTTGCACAGGACCCCCCTTTGCAGCCAGTGAGCTGACTAGGTTTGGGTTGGATACCCGCCTCAATTTTAGGGGGTTGGGTGGGGTTCGGGGGGGGATTAATGTTCTAGGACAACTAACCCTGGGTCGGCACCCGCCCTGGTAGTGGTGGATGCCTTTAAAGCTTAAACGGGGGCCAGTACCAGACCCGACCATTATTCTAGGCATCTAGTGTTGGATGCCCTTGGCCATCGCAGAGAGCGGAGACAGGGGTAAATAGTGGTTGGCACGGTGGAGGAGAAGATGTCACTCTATGCGGACGATACCCTGCTCTACCTTAATGTTAATGGTAATGTTCCAGGACAACTAACCCTGGGTCGGCACCCGCCCTGGTAGTGTTGGATGCCTTTAAAGCTTAAACCAGGGGCCAGTACCAGACCCGACCATTATTGGTAAAGTTTGTAGGGAGAGAAGAGCTGAACTGAACAGTGCTGAAAGGGAGGTGGGCCTACAGGAAGCAAGATTTGTTAGATCTAGGGACCCACAGGCCTAGGTCAATATGGGTATCTTACATACAGGTCCATAATGGAGTGCCTCTTTATACCCCTGACGAAATAAATAGCTGCTTTGTTTCCTTCTACCGACACCTATACAGCTCTAAGGTGACATAAACCCAGGACAAACTGACCTCCTACCTTGACCCCATTAACATCCCGGTCCTGACCTCGAAATAAACGCGCTTGACGAACCCATTACAGTAGTGGAAATCTTAAAGGTGCTTAAAATACACCAATCGGGATGGTATACCGGTTGAATTTTACAAGCAGTATGCCGAGGAGCTAGCTATCAGACTACACACTATGTTGCTAGAGGCGCAAACGAAAGAGGAACTGCCGAGCTCCCTGAGCAAAGCGTTAGTAGTGGTGATTCCTAAGTCTGAAAAGGACCCCTCCCTGTGCTCCTCATACCGCCCTATCTCATTAATAAATGTGGATGTGAAACTGTTGGCCAAAGTTCTGGCCAACAGGCTGAGCACGGTCATACTAGCGCTAGTCCACCCAGACCAAACGGGGTTCATGCTCGGGAGAGGCACGGACATCAATATTAGGAGATTTTTCACACACATGGCCAGGGCCCATCCTGAGTCGGCAGGCATGGTGGCCTCACTTGATGTTGAAAAAGCCTTTGACTCAGTAGAGTGGAGCTATCTCTGGGGGGGTCCTTTCCAGGTTTGAATTTGGCTTTAAGTTTATGACTTGGCTGCACATGCTCTATGCCAGGGGTCTCAAACTCACGACCCTCCAGCTGTTGCGAAACTACAGGTCCCATGAGGCATTGCAAGGCTGACAGTTACAAGCATGACTCCCACAGGCAGAGGCATAATGGGACTTGTAGTTCTGCAATAGCTGGAGGGCCACCAGTTTAAGACCTCTGCTCTATGCCAACCCGAGTGCCAGAGTCCACACGAATGGTTGCCTTTCACATACTTTTCCTCTGGGGCGAGGCAAGTGCCAGGGATGCCCCCTATCATCGGGGCTGTTTGCACTGGGGGTGGAACCCTTGGCCATCGCAGAGAGCGGAGACAGGGGTAAATAGTGGTTGGCACGGTGGAGGAGAAGATGTCACTCTATGCGGACGACGCCCTGCTTTACCTTGCGGATGCTTCCTGGTCACTGGGGAGGGCATTGGACTTTTTTGAGAGGTTTGGCAGCTTCTCAGGAATCCGCATAAATTGGGGCAAGTCGATCCTGTTCCCACTACATCCTTCCATCCCTAGGTTGGACACGGGCACCCCCCTCAAGTGGGTTGAGGAATTCACCTATTTGGGTATTAAGTTCAGTGGCACAACAGGAGAATTCATGGAGCATGGAGAAGAATGTGCAGCCCCTTATGTCCCAACTAATGGCCAAATGTGCAGCCTGGCGTACCCTCCCACTGACGCCAGTGGGCAGAATCAATCTCCTGAAAATGATTTTCCTCCCAAAATTCTTGTATTTCTTCCACAATACCCCGTCGCATACACCCCAAAGCCTTTTTTAGAGGGCATACTGACCACATTTGTTTGGGCTGGGAGGCCACCTAGAGTGGCAAAGCGCATACTATACCTTCCCCTATCGGGAGAGGGATTGGTGCTGCCTAACTTCCTCCTATACTACTGGGTGGCTGTCCTTGTCACAGTGTGCTGGTGGTTCTCCCAACCCAAACAGAATCCGACGGTGAGGGTAGAGGCGGCCATTCTGGGGTCATTGAGCAATCTGGTATTTCGGGGGGTAAAGATATACCGCAAACCGAACTGTGTGCCCCCACACACTCCACACGGGGGAACCCTACACTTTCCCACCTATGCGACATCCCAGATCCATCCCAGTAGGCTAGAAGGGGGATTACCACTCTAAATCACATTGTACTAAACGGGACGATCATGCCCTTCCTGGAACTAAAACGCTTATATTCACTGCCCAACTCCTTTGAATTCAAGTAATGGTAACTGAGACATGCTATGAGGGCCCAGTTTACAGAAGTGCTGATACTTAAATCTGACTCCATTGAATGCCTGCTGATCTCCAGTGTGATGGGGAAACGGCTCTCCACTCTTTATCTCTACCTGACAGTAGCCCATGACACAAAACCCACCGTTCCCTAGATAAATGGAGGGAGGATATTCCAGCCCTGGGTGAAGATGAATAAGAAGACTGTATATCTACCTTCATCCCATCTATGATAGCGGCTAAAGACAGATTCATCCAACTTAAGTTCATCCACGGGGCATACAACACCCCGCATAGAATGGCCAGAATATACCCGCACCTCGACCCCTGCTGCCTTAGATGTGCATATGGTCTGGGCATGTCCCAAAATCTGGACATACTGGGAGGGGGTAGCCGGGAAGTTGAGCGAGCTAGGCGGGACACGGGTACCAGTGGAACCTTTGGTGCTCCTGCTGAGCTACCTGGAGGAGGTTGAAGGGGCCAGGTATACCAAACTTTGTATCACCTTCTCACTGTTTTACGCTGGAGGGAAATAATCCTGCACTGGAAGTCGGACAAAATCTGTTGCTGACTATGATGTAATGCTCATTTGTTAATAAAAAACTTTTCTGTAAAAAGTATGATATGTTTGTTTTTTAAAAAAAACAAAAAAACAATCCTTTATAATCACTTTATAATCACTTTAAGTCCAGGGATAACTTGGACTTTGCTGTGATTACAGAGACAAGGTTCAGTGATTAAGAGGCCTGGGAAATAACTATACCATGGAACACTCTATACAGGTCAGGGAAAAAGGGAGGTGGAGCTGCCAATTAAATTAATTAACATTACTTCAAAAAAATAAACAAACCATTGAAACCGCCTGCGTCTGCCTGCGAACCAGAGAGGGATCTCCCCTTCTAATTGTGTAGTATTCAGGACCGTCTAAAGATTATGATCTGTTGGTTGATGATGTAACTCTAAGGACAATGAAGAGAGAGATTCTAATCATAGGTGACTTTAACATACCATCACTACCACATGACATAAACTGGAGTTTCCAAACTGGGCTTACAATAATGAGCAGAGATATGCGGGGTGTTGTATGCCCTGTGGATGAACTTAAGTTGGATGAACCTGTCTTTAGCCGCTATCATAGATGGGATGAAGGTAGATATACAGTCTTCCTATTCATCCTCACCCAGGGTTGGAATATCCTCCCTCCATTTATCTAGGGAACGGTGGGTTTTGTGTCATGGGCTACCGTCAGGTAGAGATAAAGAGTGGAGAGGGGTTTCCCCATTGCACTGGAGGCAATGAAAGGAATTTCTCTTTTCTACAATTAGAAAAATGTCCAACTAGATAAGATCATATTCTAGACCTGGTACTGACACATGGGGATCGACCAATGTCTTCGGTTTGATATTACAACAAAAACTGAAAAATTATATACAGAAACCAAAGTTTCAGTTTTTAAATTATGCCAAAAATGGGTGAATTTCTAAAGAAAAAAAAAAAAAATCAGAGTAAAACAGAGGAGTCAGTAATTAGAGGGCTCTTTTGAAGTCTGGGGGCTCTTCCGTAAGGTGGTACTCGGGGGCTCTGCCGTCCGGTGGTACTCTGTGGACTGTGATGTATAGGGAGAATGTTGGGACTTTGGCGTAAGGGAGGACTCAGATGGGAACATGGCACTCATCCTGACTGCTGTACTCTATATGATGTTTTGTTTTGTTACTTACTCCTGGCGTGACGGCCATCTGTAAGCCTGGGGGCCCATAATCTTCTATTGCCTGGGGGCCCCATGAGTTGTCAGTCCGCCCCTGAGATATACATAAATATATATATCTATCCCTCCGCCAAGTCTTCTCAGAAGTAAATGACACTGACAAAAACAACATCATATCGATTCTAATAGTGAAAGATAATTTTCAGGATTTCTAGAGACAGAGGTAGCAGAGAAACTGGCTCAGTTAAAGCCTATGGGTCTAAGTTCTAAGAGGCCTATGAGGTCTAGTTGTTGGACCAATAAAGTGGTTGTAAACCCTTACAAACCACTTTGACCTACAGGTAAGCCTAGATTAAGGCTTACCTGTAATTCCAAGAAATATCTCCTAAACCTACACGGTTTAGGAGATATTTGCCAAAAGACAAGCACCGCTGTCTACGGCGCATGCACTGAGTGCGCCGCTGTTGAATGACAGGAGCCGCGAGACCCACCAAGAAGATGGAGGCTCCGTACACAAGGGAACAGCGGTGACTTCGCTGGCTCCTGTGTCAGGTAAGTGACACATAATGGACTACTATGCGATGCACAGTAGTCCATTATGCTTTACCTTTGCAGGGAAACAAAGAGGAAGTAAACCCATTAGGGTTTACTTCCTCTTTAAGGCCCCTTTCACATGGGCAGTCCGCTCAGGTCCGCCTGTCCGTTTTTTGGCGGACCTGAACGCACCCTCCATAGACCTCTATGGAGGGACGGATGTCAGCGGTGACATGTCCGCTGACATCCGACCCGAAAAACTGTGACGGAGGAAAAAGCTATTTTTTCCATCCGTCTGCGGATCGGGTGACGACGGACTCTACAGTCCGTCGTCATCCGATCTCCTATAGGGGAGAGCGACGCTCTGACAGGTCCGTCCCTGCACAGAGTGCAGAGACAGACCTGTCATCTTCCTGCACAGCGGGGGATCGACGGAGCGCCCCCCGCTGTGCAGAGCGGGCTCCGTACGCGGACGCGTCCGTGTGAAAGAGCCCTAACTGATCCTCTTAAAATGGTATTAAAGGTTTAGCATTAAAAAATAAAAATAACAAATATGTTATACTTACCTGCTTTGTGTAATGGATTTGCACAGAGCAGCCCAGATCCTCCTCTTCTCATGCCCCTCTCCAGCACTCCTAGCTCCAAGCTTGCTTGTCAGCGCTATGTTTAAATAAGACACATAGAGCAGTGGCTTGGCCCCGCCCCCTGCTCTTTCCTCATTGGCTCACTGGCTGTTATTGACAGCAGTGGGAGCCAATGGCTCCTGCTGCTGTCTCAGCCAATGGGGAGATGGACAGCCGGGGTCTCTCGCACACATCGCTCGATGGAGAGGGGGCTCAGATGAGTATTACAGGGGCTGTGGGTGGAGCAGCACACAGAAGGTTTTTTACCTTCATGCCTTAAAATGCATGAAGGTAAAAAACCTTCAGCCTTCACAACCACTTTAATTAATCTATCCTAAAAGAAGAAGTTCCCTATGACTGGTGGAAACTATCCACAAAAAGGGTAGAAAGGAAGAAACTGGTAAATATAGGCCAGTGAGTTTACCATCTGTTGTCGTCAAGTTAATGGAATCGCTCCTAAAAGAAGGATCAATGATCACTTAAAAACACACAAAGTGGTGGACCCAAGCAGCATGAGTTTAAAGTGGGCAGATCATATCGGACTCACCTTATTGAAGTTTTTGACTATCTCAACAATATATTGGACCAGGGTGTGCTGTGGACAGAGCCTATCCTGATTTCAGCAACACAAGAAGGGCATAGGTGGGCACAGCCCATTGCATTAGTGTGCACCCCAAAACTCAAACACATATGCGTGTGTGTGTATATATATATATATATATATATATATATATACTGATGGTGTCAGTAGAGCAGTGGACAATGTCAGTAGTCTTAATTAATTTTTTATGTTTTACAATTCTATTATTTTTTTTTAGCATCTTTTTTAGAGCCCCGTTAGGGGGCTTTGGTGAAATATCAGGGGTCTAGGAGAATCTGTGCCACACAGGGTGATTAGGGTGTGCCCAGGTACACCTGGCACACCCTGTGCGCACATCTATGACGAAGGGTGTGAATGCTGTTCAGGAGGGCAGAATTTTCAGTATGAAGCCAGGTTCAGGAACCCGGGGACATGACCTCAGACTATAATATATGATAAATATGATTTTACCGGAGAAAAAAAAGCTGATTCTTGAAACAGACTTCAAGCAGAAGGCAGAGGAGTCAGTCAACAATAAGGGGCAGTTCCCACCAGGAATCGCATAGCAACGCACTTGTGTTCCTGCGTGATTCGTCTGCGATTTGAGTGTAGTGCGCTTTTTCAGTCCATTCATTCGAATGGGCTGCAATCCCACTGCATCCCACCAAAAGCAGAGCATGCATTCCTTTAAAAAAACGCACTGCAACCAGATCGCATGTTACTTTGGTACCATGCAATCCGATGCATGGGGTGTCATTAACTTTACAGTGTCACCCACTGCAGTGTATTTTGAATGAGGTACCGGAAATGTGCACAAAGTAGCTTGGGGCAATCAAAAATCTAAATCTAAAAAAAACTTTAAATAAATAAATAAAATGAAGTAGACTTGATGGACCATGCTAACTATTTCTGCTGTCAATCTTCTAAGTTTTCTATGACCCTATAAAAAATGTAGGTTTTGATGGAGTTGGAAATAAAATAAAAATACTTTATTCTCCTGCTGCTCAATTCTCCAAATGCCGATTTACTGAAGAAGAATCCTTGCCCAAAGTTTCTTCTAATACATCACTTCTGGGAGTGTTGATCTTGGGGACCCCAGAAGTACTCAGTGGTTCTCCAGCCCTGCAGTTGAGACACGGACCATTACAGAGGTTCCATTCCCACCCCTCCCCCTCCTCGAGTTAGGCTTTCAAGGAAAACTGTAGAAAAATGGAGCTGCCATCGTTGACCTCTCCTTCCAAAAATACAGATTCCCTGGAGAAAGAGGTAGCAGAGGAGCTGGCTCAGCTAAAGCCTTATAAAGCAATGGCTGATATGCTTATCCAGAGTCAATGACCCAGAAGAAGTACACAGATGAGGGTTCTGACTTTGTTTGCCACATTCTGGTTTCAGGTCAGAGACAGACACAGCCAGGAAACTGGTATTATTAGAACTGAACTCTGCACTCTGTATGCAGCACACCTCTCAACACTGCACTCTGTATGTAGTGCACCCCTGAACTCTGCACATAATGCACTCCTGGCAATTATTGCCCATGTAAGATCCTCCTACTGTTAGTGCAATTTGGCCACGCCCACTGTTTTGTGTGGTTTGACATGGGAGGGGGGAGGCGGGGGCGTGGTTGAGTTCCTGCCCTGTACTCTGAGAAAAAAAAGCCCTGGATACATTTCTCTAGTCTTAGAGATTACAACCGGCCCTTTGAGAAAAAAACATAATGCTGATGCGGCCCACAATGGAATGGAGTGTGAAACCCTTTGTGTAGGTAATCACAAAGTAATTATGCCTAATGCATAAAGAACACCTGTAAATACTAGTTCCCTGGCTGTCATGTTGGCCCTTTGTCTTCAAAATATTCTAAGTCACTCATTTCCTGTTCAACAATTCAGAACTGGCGTTGGACTTTTCTGGATTGCATAGATTTTAACGGCACAAATCAAAGGAATCAGCCTTAGTGGGCAGACACAGTGCTGCAATGCACCAGCAGGGGGAGCACCCGTACCTGATTCTGCTGCAGGAAACAAGTGCTGGTTGCCTGGCAACAGGAAATGGAACACTTCAAATAGATGTATTTGTAGCCAGTCCAGGTGTGACACCTGGGAGCCGGATATCCAGAATGAGATAAAACATTGTCAGCAATCTCGCTTTATTATTTACACTCCAATTATAATTTTCAGCTTTTTAGGCAGAGGAGCTGAGGATAATCCATTAATGTCAGGAAGTGTGAAGGCCAGAAGATGACAGCGGATGGCAAACATGGCTTATAGGAAGGAACATAACAATCCTCTGATTCATATAGGTAAAAGTTTCAGCACTTTGTCAACATAGGAGATGAGTGAGATGGAGTTCTGGTCATGAGGGGACAATATTTCCTATGCACAGCTCACATCCTGTCCAATGATGTCCATCAATGATGGTAATCAGGAGCCTTCAGGAGTCTTAAATGTCTGACTGGAAATCAGATGACCTGGATTAGTGTGAAATGTAAATACAATGACAAGTTTTGGTTCAGTTCAGATTTTAGAATTTTTGAAGACCTCTTTGTAGTTGGGATTAGAGACCCAATTGATAAAAAGGTAAGGAGGAGAGGATGAGGAAGAAGAGGGAGAAAGGAAGAAGAAAAGGGAGGAGAGGAAGATGAAGAAGGGGAAGAGAACATAGATGAGGCTCAACACGCAACACCCTCAGCAGTGCTGGGCCCTTCGAATGCCATACCCACAGTTCCCGGGTTCAGACATTTCCAAGTGACTACCATTAGGTCATAAGCATGTGATGTCTTGCACCTTTGTAAGTATGGGTCGACACCTGAGGAAGTGATGTTATGGCACGAAACACGTCGGGTTACATAGATGCAAGTTCACACCTACTGTGGATTGATCTTCGAAACACTGTACGTTTCTACGGAATTAATATGTATATATCGACCTATCTGCTTGACTATATAGCAATTATGTCACTGTTGATCTGTCGGAAATTATATTTACCAATAAATCTTTACTTAATTGATTTTTCCACTGCTATAAATACACTATATTGCCAAAAGTGCCTTTACACGCACATGAATTATAATGGCATCCCAGTCTTAGTCCGTAGGGTTCAATAATGAGTTGGCCCACCCTTTGCAGCTATAACAGCTTAAACTCTTCTGGGAAGGCCGTCCACAAGGTTTAGGAGTGTCTATGGGAATGTTTGACTATTTTTCCAGAAGCGCATTTGTGAGGTCAGGCACTGATGTTGGCCAAGAAGGCCTGGCTCACAGTCTCCGCTTTAATTCCACTCAAAAGTGTTCTATCAGATCAGGACTCTGTGCAGGCCAGTCAAGTTCCTCCACCCCAAACAAAGTCCTCCACCCCAAACAAAGTGCTTTGTGCACTGGTCCAAATCATTTGGTGGAGGGGGGATTATGGTGTGGGGTTGTTTTTCGAGGGTTGGGCTTGGCCCCTTATTCCAGTGAAGGGAACTCCTAAGGTGTCAGCATACCAAGACATTTTGCTTTGTGCACTGGTGTGCATTCATGTTGAAACAGGAAAGGGGCCGTCCCCAAACTGCTCCCACAAAGTTGGGAGAATGAAATTGTCCAAAATATCTTGGCACGCTGACGCCTTAAGAGTTCCCTTAACTGGAACTAAGGGGCCAGGCCCAACCCCTGAAAAACAACCCCACACCATAATCCCCCCTCCGCCAAATGATTTGGACCAGTGCACAAAGCAAGGTCCATAAAGACATGGATGAGCGACTTTTGGGTGGAGGAACTTGACTTTCCTGCACAGAGTCCTGACCAATACTTTTGGCAATATAGTGTATTTATAGCAGTGGACGGTGTCAGTAGCGCAGAGAATGGTGTCAGTAGGGCAGTGGCAGCGCCATTCGTTTTTAGTTATTCTCTCTTTTATTATGTAAACAAGATACAAGCAATAAAACTCACATTGCAATATCCACATTATATTTTTACAATGTACAATTATTCTCCCCATTTCCCCCTCCCAAAAAAAAAAAAAGGAAACAAGCAACGATTCGTTTTCATATTGATATTTTTAGTATCAATTTTTTTTACAATTTTTTTTATATACATTTTTACAATATAATTTTACATTTTAGGTGGCGATAAATTACATATTTACCCGCCCCTTCCTCCGCTCTCTATTCTCCAACATCCCCCGCAGCAGCTGGTGGGAGATAAGAGCCCCATTGGGGGGCTTTGCTGAAATATCAGGGATCTAAACAGACCCCTGATGTCTCACTTTTGACACAGGGAAGCAGACAGAGATTCCCCAGTCTGTTTCTCTGCAGCCTCCGCTACATTGGACAGTGAAATAATGGGAAATGCTCTGTGCTGAGCGTCTTCCTGTTCATACACAAACTGAAGCATAGTAAACACAGTTTACTTTACTGGAGTGAGCTGGGGTAAGAGGCTGTTGGGGGGAAGAGGATGGTAGATTGGGGTGTTTGTCAAGTGATAGTTGGACTATGTTATTCAGATGTCACTGCTGTGTATTATGATGTTTTTTTGGACCCTATGTGGTCAATTAAGTGGGTTGGTGTTGTGCCAGCACAACTTCAATGTGTTGTATGACCTGTATAAACTAAAAAAAACAGTTGGCTATGCTTCAGTTATGAATGGACACAGGAGCGACTGGTACCGATCCAATCACTCACTATGTTCATTCAGGAAAGATAGGTGCTGATAACTTACATAATTACCCGCCCCTTCCTCCGCTCTCTAGAGTAGGAAAGCCAGCCGAGCTGTGCACAGGGGGGTACAGAGGGGCCTGGGCAGGGGGAATCAGCGCCACCCAGGACAATGACAATGACAGCCAGGAAATGGGAATAGAGAAGAGAGGAATGGGAATAGAGAAGAGAGGAAAAAGAAGAAAGAGGAGAGGGAAGAAGAAGAGAGGGGATAAGACAAGAGGAAGAAGGGGGGGAGAGAAGAAGAGGAGACGAAGGAGAAGATACAAAGAAAAAGAACGAGAAGAGGAAGAAGAGGGAGAGGAGAGGAAGAAGAACGGAGAGTGGGGAGGGTGAGCAAGGAGAGGAAGAAGGGGGTGGGGGTAGGAAGAAGAAGTGGAAGATAAAGAGGGGGGAAATAGGGAGCAAAGAGGAAGAAGGAGGAGGGTAGGAAGGAAAACAAGAAGAAACAACTGTAGAAGAAAAGGGTGATGGAAGAAGAAGAGGGGGAAGAAAGGGAGAGGAGAGAAAGCAGAGGGAGAAGAAGAGGGGGAGATGAAGAGGGGGAAGAGAAGAGGAAAAAGAAAGCAGAGATGAAGAAGAGGAGAGGGAGAACAGGAAGATGAAGAATAGGAATAAAGCGAGAGAAGAGGAAGAAAAAAAGACGATTGAAAGAAGGAGGAGGAGAAGAGAGGGAGAGGAGAGGAAAAAGAGGAGGTAGAAGAGAGGAAGAGGAGAAAGAAAAGAGAGGGTTGGAAGAAGTAGGCGAAAAAAGGGCGAAAAAGAAAAGAGAGTAAGAGGAGGAGGGAAGGACAAAGATGAGAGGAGAGAAAGAGAGGGAGGAGAAGAGAAGATGGAAAGGAGGGATAGAGGAGAGGAAGAGAAGAGGAAAGAGGAGATGGAGAAAATGAGGAAGAGGAAAAATAAGTGTGAGAGGAAAGAAGATAAATTGAAAAATTATAGGCCAGAGGGAGAAGAGGAGAGGAAGAAGAAAAGGTAAAGGAAAACAAGGAGATGAGGAAAGGGAGGATGGTGGCTAGGGAGAAGGGAGAGGGAGAAGAATGGTAAAGAAGAGGAGATGAGGAATGAGAGGGAGAAAAGGAGGAAAGAAGAGGAGACGAGGAATGAGAGGGAGAAAAGGAGGAAAGAAGAGATGAGAAATGAGAGGGAGAAAGAAGAGGAGACAAGGAATGAGAGGGAAAGGGGAAATGAGAGGGAGAAGCAGAAGAAAGAGAAGAGGGGATACAGAGCAGTGGAAGAGGAGAGGAGAAGGAAATGTAGAGGAAAGAAGAGTAGATGGAGAATTAGAGGGAAAGGAGAAGAGATGAAGAAAGAGAGGTGAGAAAGAAAGGAGGGAGAGCAGAGTACTGGATGTTTAGAGGATGAATATTATTAGAAAGAGTAGAAAAAGATGGAAAGGAGGAAAGAGGAGAGGGAAAAGATAAGGGATGGGGAGAAGAGGGAGAATAAGAGAAAAGGAGGGGAGAAAAAGAGAAGAGGGGATGCAGAGCAGGAGAGGAGACAGAGGACTAGAAAAGGGAAAGGCAGAGGAAAGAAGAGGAGATGGAAAATTAGAGGGAAAAGAGGAAGGAGAGGGAGAAGAAGAGGAGATGAACAAGGAGAGATGAGAAAGAGATGAGGGGGAGCAAAGTACTGGAAGAGAAGAGCAGGAATATTAGGAAGAGGAAAGGAGAGTAGAAGATGAGCAGGAGGAGAGAGGAGAGGGAGAAGATGAGGAAAGGAGAGGAGAGGGAGAAGATGAGGAAGGGAGAGGAGAGGGAGAAGATGAGGAAGGGAGAGGAGAGGGAGAAGAAGATACAAGGAGAAAGGAGGAGAGGAAAAGCAGGGTAGTGTAAAATAAGAGGAGGAAGATGAGGAAGCAGAGAGGAAAAGAAAGAGGAAATGAAGAGGGAGAGGGGAGAAAGAAAAGAGGAAGTGTAATGGAAGAGGAGAGAAGAAGATGAGGAAAAAGGGAGAAAGAGAAGAGGGAGAGGAATGGAGGAGGAAGAGAAAAAAATAGGTGGAAGAAAAAGGGGAGGAGAGGGAAAATAAGAAGAGAATAGAATTTGCTGGGTAGCTCAGTCAGCATCTCTCAGTTAGCCTCATGGCAGGCGAGTCGCACACAGAATTGTGCACTATATGACTGGTGAAATGAAGGATGAGGATGATGAATGTGTCGCACACACACGGGATTCAGGGGCGAGGCTGTGCATCTTCTGATTGGTGTAATAAAGGATGGGGACAATATATGTGTCGCACACACAAGGCTCAGACATGAGGCTGTACATATGAATGCTGTAATACAGGGTGATGGATGTGTCGCACCCAGGATGCCTCTAGAATTCTCTCCCACCCCCAGCAGGATTCTTCTCATTATCAGGTCAGGTGTGGCAGGGAGATGCTCTGATGATGCTTTGTGTCTACAAGGAGAAATGCTCTGCATCTGATGATGCCATGTGGAATATCATGTGATGTGGAATGAAATGCTCTGCAGGCTCTGGTCATGTGATGCAGGATGCAATGCTCTGCTCAGATGATCAGCTGATGCTCCTCACTAGGGGGTGACGCTCTGCAGAGAAAAGATCTGTGCAGTCTCTGGGTGCAATCATCTGCAGCCAGTGATCAGCTGATGCTCCCCCTCCTCCTCCCTGGTCCAGCAGTGATCCTCTGCAGCCTCTGGTCATGTGATGCTCTGCAGACAATGATCAGCTGATGCTCTGCCCAGTCCTCCTCCTGGTCCCTCCCGGAGCTCCAATCTGCTCGGACGATCCCCAGAAGCAGCAATCCCGGATGGCCTCTCCGTCCTCCTCCTCCTCCCCTCCCCCGGGCGGGCCCCTGATGGAGGAGGGCGGGGCCCCTCTCACCTGTCACAGGTACACTCAGCCACCCGCTGGGCCCCTCCCCCCTCCGGAGACTCGCATCACCCCGGGGGTCACCATGGGGGCCACACGCTTCTCCCGGCTGCTCAGCAACCTGCGGAGGCTTCCAATCCGATACCAACTACTGGGGGGCCCCGAACTCAAAGACGAGGTGAGTGAGGGGGGTGTATATAATCAGCGGGGTGTCCGTATTACATGGGGGTGTATATGATGAATGGGGTGTCAGTATTGTATCTGGGCTGTATATAATTAGTGGGGGCAGTATTATATATGGGGTGTATGTTATGGGGGGCAGTATTATATGTGGAATATAGATAGATCTATCTATCTATCTATCTATCTATCTATCTATCTATCTATCTATATTCTCACTGGGGAGTCAGTACTATATGTGGGGTGTATATTATCCATAGGGTGTCAGTATTATATTTGGGGGTGTATATTATCAGTGGGAGTATCAGTATTTGTGGGGTGGGCATATTATCAGTGGGGGTGACCACATTTATATGCAGGTGGTGTGTATTATCAGTGGGGATGTTTATATTATCAATGGGGGTGTATATTTATCAGTGGGGGTTTCAGTATTATATATGGGGTGTACCAGCGGGGGTGTCAGAATTTTATATATGGGGTGTATCAGCGGGGGTGTCAGAATTATACATGGGGTGTATCAGCGGGGGTGTCAGAATTATACATGGGGGGTGTATCAGCGGGGGGTGTCAGAATTATACATGGGGGGTGTATCAGCGGGGGTGTCAGAATTATACATGGGGGTGTATCAGCGGGGGTGTCAGAATTATACATGGGGGTGTATCAGCGGGGGTGTCAGAATTATACATGGGGGGGGCGGGCAGAATTATACATGGGGGGGTGTATCAGCGGGGGTGTCAGAATTTTATATATGGGGTGTATCAGCGGGGGTGTCAGAATTTTATATATGGGGTGTATCAGCGGGGGTGTCAGAATTTATACACGGGGGTGTATCAGCCGGGGGTGTCAGAATTTATACACGGGGGTGTATCAGCCGGGGGTGTCAGAATTATACATGGGGTGTATCAGTGGGGGTGTCAGAATTATACATGGGGTGTATCAGCCGGGGGTGTCAGAATTATACATGGGGTGTACCAGCGAGGGTGTCAGAATTATATATGGGGTGTATCAGTGGGGGTGTCAGAATTATACATGGGGTGTATCAGCCGGGGGTGTCAGAATTATACATGGGGTGTATCAGCCAGGGGTGTCAGAATTATACATGGGGTGTATCAGCGGGGGGTGTCAGAATTATACATGGGGTGTATCAGCCGGGGGTGTCAGAATTATACATGGGGTGTATCAGCCAGGGGTGTCAGAATTATACATGGGGTGTATCAGCCAGGGGTGTCAGAATTATACATGGGGTGTATCAGCCGGGGGTGTCAGAATTATACATGGGGTGTATCAGCGGGGGTGTCAGAATTATACATGGGGTGTCAGAATTATACATGGGGTGTATCAGCGAGGGTGTCAGAATTATACATGGGGTGTATCAGTGGAGGTTTCAGAATTATACATGGGGTGTATCAGCGGGGGTGTCAGAATTATACATGGGGTGTATATTATCAGTGGGGGTGTCAGAATTTATATGTTGTGTTTTGTATTATTAGAGGGGTTATTACTATAATGTATGTAGTGTATCTTATCAGTATTTTATGTAGGGATCAGTGGGGTGCCAATATTTATTGTGGGGTGTATAAATTGTTAGGGGAGGGTTGTCGGTATTACACACAATGGTATTATCTTATAGATTTTGTCTTATGTTGAGAAGATAAAGAGGTCCTCCACCTTCAAATATCTTTATTTCCCCACCAAATCCTGCCCAGGAATAATACCACCCCCCCCCCCCCCACATCCTTGAAGGAATGGGGTATCTATGGGCACATTGCCCAGTGAGATCCTGTACAAAAAATGCTGATAAGGTGTCACCATGTTCAAGTGGCTACATGTACTGTATGTGGAGAGGCAGAGGAGGCGTGTGTCATGTATGTCTGCACACAAGAGCTTACACTCATCCCCCCCACCCAGTCGCACACGATTATTGTTACACATTTATATTAGCTCTGTATATACTATAGTGTCACATATCATCTAGAGAATATTGCAGGGTGATCTGTGACAATGATTAGAAGCTCCTTCTATAAAGCCATTTTCTGATTCCAGTATTTGAGGTTATTTGTCATTTGTGAATTCAGTTCCTCTTCCTGGGGCGGTAATGACAGGTTGGCAATGTGATGAGGGCACCTGCCAAAACGCCATCCTGTTCAACTTTAAGACGACACCAGCATTTTTGTGTGATGTTACAAAGTACATTCCTTTCTGTGAGGACAAATGATTATAACAGTCAAGTACATGTGAAGAAATTTGAGTCTTTGCTCCTGTGTGGGGACCCTTCTCCTCCTATGCAAGTCATGAAAGCGCATACTGAGCAAGGAGAAAAAAAAAGGATATGCGGATCTGACACCCCCCCCCCCTTTTTTTTTTTTCAATCTTCATTAGAATCGTTGAACATCCGTCCATTGTTCCAGCTGGCAGTATACTTGATATTCGGAGATCCAAAACGAATACATTGTTGCAATGTATGAACTGCTCCTCCTGGGAGTGACCTTTATATTAACGCCCCTCCTTCTGATATTCCTGCTGTCCTGCATTCACATCTGGGCATTTCAGGAACGCGTGACAAAGCCACAGAAAACACGTGGCAAAACGCACTGCAAACGCGTTTCACTCTTGCAGTAATTGTTAAAGGCACCCTGACGCGGCAAATGTGTGACAAAAGTGCCCAAATACGCAGTAAAAAACCACGCCACGTTTTGGCGCTTCTTTGGAGTGTTTGTGCGTAGGGAAGCCCATTCAAGTGACAAGCAGGAACAAGCCAAAAAAATGGGTTCCCGCAATGCTAATAATGTGAACGGGGCCCTAAGCCCACTAGACACCATGAGATTATCGAATGATCGTCCATTTAATTTTAATTTGTTTTGGATGTTAATCTCCATATCGAAAACGAATGGGTTACTAAAGTACGAATATTCTCGTACGGCAGAATAAAAATGTAGTGTATTTGTAATGTACTTTCGGAAAAAAGCTGTACTGGAAAAACGAAAATCGTACAATTTTGGACAACAGCTGTGTACGAATGATCAGGTTATCGTACAATCGCTTAGAAAGCAGTATTTTTTTTGTACAATATTCTGATCGTGTGTACAGGGGGCCTTAGAGGGCAGTTTGTGTCCGATCTGATCTGTGATTGACATGGCTAAAAAGCGAAGAACAGAACTAGAACTACAAGGCAGTGTCGTGTGAGTCTTGCCTTGCGTTCTCCGCAAGAGCCTATGGTCAAAGCTCCTACCGCGTTTCCCCCGAAAATAAGACCTACCCCAAAAATAAGACCTATCGTTATTTTCCAGGAGGGCTGCAATATAAGCCCTACCCCGAAAATAAGCCCTAGTTTAAAAAGCTTGTATAATCCAATCTATTTCAGTAGTATATAATGTACAAATGTGTGTTTTCTGTAATATAAATGCGGCGAAGAGCTCCGGCGGGTCACAGAAGTGCAGAACGGCGCTATAACAAAGGTATTTGGCACAATTATGTTACAGAAACACACACATTGTACATTATATACTACTGTAATAGAGTGGATTATAGGATTTTACAAGCATTTTAACTCAGTTCACACTGGGAATTCCTATCAGGCAAGGAGAGAGAGGGGGAGAGAAGACAGCACATTACATGGTAAGACCTACCCCAAAAATAAGCCCTACTGTGTCTTTTGTTGCCAAAATTATTATAAGACCCGGGCTTATTTTCGGGAAACACATTAAATGGTGAGGAAGGAATGCTAGCAGCCAAAACATGCGCTGTCCTTCTAATGGTTGCTAATGAATTTTCATTTGGAGCCCAGCACAGAGTTCTCCTTTAAATTGGGTCATCCCATAAAGGTGGCAGTTGATGATGGCAGTTGACCAATTGCAAATACAGTGAGAAAACAGATACACAATTCACATGATGAGCACTGAGCAGAAAACGACCTTCTGTGTGCTCTGCTGTTCATGTCTAGCCAGCACAGTGTCACATCTGGTGAACAATTGTCTGAGATAACGTTATCAATGAAATTCCATAAATTATTATTTTATTACTTTGTAGCTTTGTGCTCTGTTAGCTGAAGGAGGATTACTGGTGTCCTCAGTAAATTGCCAGGCTGGTGAAGAGGTCACGTGTGTAGGAACATTGCCCCCTCCCTCCATGGTGCCACCTTTTGAGTTATGGGTTCTGCCCGCAGCCTGGCTCCTTCTGCAGTGTAGGGATAACCGTTACATGATGTTTTAGTAAATGTTTTTTTTTTTTGTTGGAGGATAATGATGTTCATGTCCAGTTTGATTTAATTGGCCATTAGCGAGAGAAGCGACATGCCTTGTTTCTGGAATGTTTTATACAAATACACTCGCACCTTCCCTGCTGGCGTTTTCTGCCATGTTCCTTCCCTTTCAAGTGCATAAAAGATCAGATCGCATTTAGTTTTTTTTCCTGCGTAACAAAGAACTGATCGGAGCGGTTGTATTCCGCGTGGAACTCTCCATGAAAGGACAATGGCGAGGCGGCGTGTTGTAGACGGATTTGTGGCTTCATTCTCTTACAGCGCTTTTATGATTATAGACCCCAATGGATTGTTTGGTATTACCCCCCCCCCACCGCCCTTTTCACCAGACTGTCCACATCATCATCACCACAAGTCCCTTTAGGTACGAGGAGAAGAGCTTGTCCCATATAGATAGCCAAGATCAGAACCACAGAAAGGAAATTGTATGGAATTTGATATAAAAACTGTAAGTGGAAATGACACAATCTAGCCGCATCTAGAAAGAGGGGACAGGACGGTTTGTGAGACAGGAGAGTGTTCTCGGAGCGGGAGAAGACACACCGATACAGCGCCTTTATATAGGGAATATTGTCAATTTATCCACTGGGCACTTAAACCCCCTTCCTAACCAGACCAATTTTCAGCTTTCGGTGCCCTCACAATTTGAATGACGATTACATTCTACACTGTACCTATATGTAGTTGTTGTCCTTTTTTTTTTATTTTTTTATTTTTTTTCCACACAAATAAAGATTTCTTTGGTGGCATTTAATCACTGCATTTTTTTTATTTTATTTTTTTTATTTTTTTTTTTGCGCTATAACAGGAAAAAGACAGAAAATTTTGTAAAAAAAAAAAAAAAAAAAAACTTTTTTTTTTTCTTAGTTTCTGTTATAACATTTTAGCAAATTTAGTAATTTTTCTTCATATATTTTGTCCAAAATGTATACTGCTACATATCTTTGGTAAAAAATAACCCAAATCGGTGTATATTATTTGGTCTTTGTGAAAGTTATAGGCCTCTTTCAGTGCTGATCCACCCCGTGGATATCCGATTGCTCAGCAGGGATCGCCGGAGCGATCTCCGCTGAGCAGGAAGATGACAGGTCCGTCTCTGCACACTGCGCAGGGATGGACCTGTCAGAGCGCCGCTCTCCACTATGGGAGATCAGGTGACAACGGACCGTAGAGTCCGTCGTCACCCGATCAGATCCGATGACGGATAAAAAAATAGTTTTTTCCTCCGTCACACTTTTTCGGATAGGAGCGGGTCGGATGTCAGCGGACATGTCACAGCTGACTTCCGACGCTCCATAGACCTCTATGGAGCGTCCGTTCAGGTCCGCCTGAAAAACTGACAGGCGGATCTGAACGGATCGGCCATGTGAAAGAGGCCATAGAGTCCACAAGCTATGGTGACATCTCTGAAAATTGATCACACCTGGTGTACTGACGGCCTATCTCATTTCTTGAGACCCTAACAAGCCAGGAAAGTACAAATACCCCCCCCCCCCAAATTACCCCTTTTTGAAAAGTAGACAGTCAAAGGTATTTAGTAAGAGGCATGGTGAGTTTTTTTGAAGTTGTATTTTTTTTTCCCCCACAATTCTTTGCAAAATCAAGATTTTTTTTTTTTTTTTTTTCACAAAATTGTCATATTAGCAGGTTATTTCTCACACACAGCATATGCATAGCACAAATTACACCCCAAAACACATTCTACTACTCCTCCTGAGTATGGCGATACCACATGTGAGACTTTTACACAGCGTGGCCACATACAGAGGCCCAACATGCAGGGAGCGCCATCAGGCGTTCTTGGAGCATAAATTACACATCTAATTTCTTGACCTCTTACATTTTTGAAGGCCCTGGAGAACCAGGACAATGGAAACGCCCCAAAAATGACCACATCTTGGAAAGAAAACAACCCAAAGTTTTTGGAAAATGTGTAAAGAAAATGAAAACTCATTTTTTTTTTTATTTAACACAACATTGTCCATTTACACAGTATTTCTAACACATAGCATGTACATACCAACAATGACACCCCAAAATAGATTCTCCTACTCCTCCTTAGTACGGCGATATCACATGTGTGAGACTTTTCCACAGCCTGGCCATATAGAGGCCCAACATGCAGGGAGCACCGTCAGGTGTTCTAGGAGCATACGTTTCAAATCTAATTTGACTACCTATTACACTTTTGTGAGGCCCTCTAGTGGCGTGGGTGATAACTGATGTGGCATGGATGAGCATGGATGGGATGACTGAGCATGGATGAGTATTGCTGAGGATGTATGAGTATTGCTGAGGATGTAGAGATGGCTGAGTATGCTGAGCATAGTTACATAGTTAGGTAGGCCGAAAAAAGACACAAGTCCATCCAGTTCAACCAAAAAAAAAAAGAAATAATAAATAAAAATAAAATGGATTCCATGGATGGATGGCTGAGCCTGGATGGATGGCTGAGGATGGATGGGTGCTGGAATGGGCACATATTAGCACTGTGGGCAGTACACATCCAGCCCACAGTGCTGCTGCCAACGATCTCTCCCCTCTCCTCTCACACGGTACTGATTGGTACAGAGAGGCGAGAAAGGAACCGGACGTGACGCCGGTTTGTTTACAAGTGATCGCTCCCGCCATTTGATGGAGCGATCACGTGGTAAATGGCCGCTATTAGCGGCCATTTACCGTGATCCGTGATGTGTGTCGCGGATATTCCCGGGTGCCCCAGGGGGGCGCGCCGGAGCGGGATTCTGGGAGGATGTCATAGTACGCCCTCCCAGAGTTATGGAGCCGCTCTGTAACTGTCATTCGGCTATGGCGCTGTCGGCAAGTGGTTAAATAAAACTTTTAAAATGGTTATACACTATCCAGTTTCCTCTGTTTCCCATATGTATATTGTTGCAAGCAACCATCCAAGGATCTGAATGCTGACCATAAACCCAGAGCGTGGTTTAAAAGCGTAGTAAAAAGGGGAGCACAAGAGTGGACACGAGGAACGCTTTACTGTTTTACTTTACTGTTTTATCATCTGTTTTATCAGCTGCAATGAGTAGAAGAATGGAGTAGTTATGAATGGACTTTATGTTGTGATTCTGTGGACACAGATTAATGCAAAATATTGTATATTGATGCACTTTTATATAGATTGATGTAAATTATAGATTGTCACGGCAATTATCGCATTTATGGCACAGGGTTGCAAAGTTCTCTATTGCAAATGAATGCAACATGTGCATATAGAGGTGTGTATGCTACACAGGTTGTCATTGGGAGGATCGCATAGGATTAACAGTTTTTAAATGTTTATGAACTCAACTTTTAATTGCATTAGATTGCATTATTAAGTTCACTAGATTTTTCACATAGGAATGCAATATCTCACCACCACTATTTCACTACAGTCAGCAATATTAGGATTCATTACGATTACCATATGGTTTTATTTGGATAGTGCAGCATTATATTGGTATAAAACATATCTAGAGACATGTTTTCTGCAGTTTGAGTGCCATCAAAGCATGGCATGGAGGTCCGGGTACTGCCAATGTTACTCGCATGTCATCTGACACATCAAGTTCCACTCAACTTTAATTTCAGGTTTATTAAATGTTGCATGGATCCGTACCCATTCCCTATTTTTTTTTTTTTCCCATTATCCCTCATCCTTTAATTTCTTGGTTACTAGACCCCTATTCTTTACCTCCCATACTCTTCCCATCCTTTGATTTCCATCCCCCCCCCATCCTTTGATTTCCACTCCCCCCCCCATCCTTTGATTTCCATTCTCCCCCCCCCCCCCCCATCCTTTTGATTTCCACTCCCCCCCATCCTTTTGATTTCCACTCCCCCCCCCCCATCCTTTTGATTTCCATTCTCCCCCCCATCCTTTTGATTTCCACTCTCCCCCCCCATCCTTTTGATTTCCATCCCCCCCCATCCTTTGATTTCCACTCCCCCCCATCCTTTGATTTCCATTCTCCCCCCCCCCATCCTTTTGATTTCCACTCCCCCCCCCATCCTTTTGATTTCCACTCCCCCCCATCCTTTGATTTCCACTCCCCCCCCCCCATCCTTTTGATTTCCACTCTCCCCCCCCCCCCATCCTTTGATTTCCACTCCCCCCCCATCCTTTTGATTTCCACTCCCCCCCCCCCATCCTTTTGATTTCCACTCCCCCCCCCCATCCTTTTGATTTCCACTCTCCCCCCCATCCTTTTGATTTCCACTCTCCCCCCCCCCCCCATCCTTTGAATTCCCCCCCCCATCCTTTGAATTCCCCCCCCCCATCCTTTGATTTCCACTCCCCCCCCATCCTTTGATTTCCACTCCCCCCCCCATCCTTTGATTTCCACTCCCCCCCCCATCCTTTGATTTCCACTCTCCCCCCCATCCTTTGATTTCCACTCCCCCCCCATCCTTTTGATTTCCATCCCCCCCCCATCCTTTGATTTCCACTCCCCCCCATCCTTTGATTTCCATTCTCCCCCCCCCCATCCTTTTGATTTCCACTCTCCCCCCCATCCTTTTGATTTCCACTCCCCCCCATCCTTTTGATTTCCACTCCCCCCCCCCCCCCCCATCCTTTTGATTTCCACTCCCCCCCCATCCTTTTGATTTCCACTCTCCTCCCTCCCCCCCATCCTTTGATTTCCACTCCCCCCCCCCCCATCCTTTTGATTTCCACTCCCCCCCCCCATCCTTTTGATTTCCACTCTCCCCCCCATCCTTTTGATTTCCACTCTCCCCCCCCCCCCCTCCCCCATCCTTTGAATTCCCCCCCCCATCCTTTGAATTCCCCCCCCCCCCCCCATCCTTTGATTTCCATTCTCCCCCCCCCCCATCCTTTGATTTCCACTCCCCCCCCCATCCTTTGATTTCCATTCCCCCCCCCCCCCCATCCTTTGATTTCCACTCCCCCCCCCATCCTTTTGATTTCCACTCCCCCCCATCCTTTGAATTCCAACCCTTCCCCCCCCCCACCCCCCCATCCTTTGATTTCCATTCTCTATCCCCCCCCCCCCATCCTTTGATTTCCTCTCCCCCCCCCCCCCCCCATCCTTTGATTTCCACTCCCCCCCCCCCATCCTTTTGATTTCCACTCCCCCCCCCCATCCTTTGATTTCCCATCCCCCCCCCCCATCCTTTTTGATTTCCACTCCCCCCCCATCCTTTGATTTCCATTCTCCCCCCCCCCCATCCCCTCCCCCCCCCCCCATCCTTTGAATCCCCCCCCCCTCCCCCCTCGTCCCACCCCTCCTCCCCCCCCCATCCTTTGATTTCCACTCCCCCCCCCCATCCTTTGATTTCCACTCCCCCCCCCCCATCCTTTGAATTCCCCCCCCCTCCCCCCCACCCCCCCACTCCCCCCCGCCTTCCCCCCCCCCCCCCTGATCCCCCCCCCCTCTCCACTCCCCCCCCCCCACCTCCTCCCTCTCTCCCCTCCCATTCCCCCCCCCCCCCCCCTCCACCCCCCCCCCCCCCCCCCCTTCCCCCCCCCCCATCCTTTGATTTTCCACCTCCCCCCCCCCCATCCTTTGATTTCCATTCCCCCCCCCCCACATCCTTTTGATTTCCATTCCCCCCCCCCCCATCCTTTTTTGATTTACAATCCCCCCCCCCCCCATCCTTTTGATTTCCATTCTTCCCCCCCCCCCCACATCCTTCGATTTCCATTCCCCCTCCCCCTCCCCCTCCCCCACATCCTTTTGATTTCCATTCCCCCCCATATCCTTTGATTCCCATCCCCCCCCCCCACATCCTTTGATTTCCATCCCCCCCACATTTTTTTTGATTTCCATTCTCTCCCCCCCCCCCCCCCCCCATCCTTTTTGATTTTCCATCCCCCCCCCCCCCACCCAGCAGGTGCTTAACATCTTACCCAGAGGAGGTCCCATGACTGTAGGACGGGTGACCAGCAGTAAATGGTTTTGTTCTTTTGCCCCATTCTGCCGCCCCAGTATCGCGCATCGTCCAGATGTATCTTGGCCTCCTGTGTCACTCGCCGAGGGGCTTTCGATGTATAAGCCTATTGTGATCGCCCTTTCTTTTGGGGGCGGGGGGGGGGGGGTCTACAGTAGAAAGGACTGCCAAATCTTTATTCCTTTTAAAATTGCTAGATGCCTGGCTTTCCTTTTCATTTTACTTCTTTTGCACCCGAGCAAAGCTAATGTGATCACTGACGTAAGTAAGAAAATGGTGTGATTTGTTTTACAGCAGGCCTGGTGTGAGAATGGAACTGAGGGCAGGATCTAAACAGGCATTGCCGTCTCTTGGACATACACTATATTACCAAAAGTATTGGGACGCCCGGGTTCACACTCTTGCGTTGCGGGAACGCGTATTCTGCGAACCCTTGCGGGTGTCCATATAAAGTTAATGACACCCCCAGATCAGTTCACAGATTGCTGTAGATTCGCATAGGAATTGTATCGATTCCGATTCCAGTGTGGGGGGAAAAAAGGCCCTGCACCTTTTTTGTGCAAACCCAATGCCAGTTCAGCCATACAAACTGTATGGCTGAACTGGCATTGCACAGACATCGCATGTGATTGGCACAGCAATGGGGGTGCGATTCGCATGCGAAGTCTGTGTTCGCATATGTGTGAACCTAGACTTACACACACATGAACTTTAATGGCATCCCAGTCTTGGTCCGTAGGGTTCAATATTGAGTTGGCCCACCCTTTGCAGCTATAACAGCTTCAACTCTTCTGGGTAGGCTGTCCACAAGGTTTAGGAGTGTGTCTATGGGAAGGTTTGACCATTCTTCCAGAAGCGCATTTGTGAGGTCAGACACTGATGTTGGACCAGAAGCCTGGCTCTCAGTCTCCGCTCTAATTCATCTCAAAGGTATTCTATCGGGTTGAGGTCAGGACTCTGTGCAGGTCAGTCAAGTTAATTCCACCCCAAACTCAATCATCCATGTCTTTATGGACCTTGCTTTGTGCACTGGTGCACAGTCATGTTGGAACAGGAAGGGGCCATCCCCAAACTGTTCCCACAAAGTTGGGAGCATGAAATTGTCCAACTTGTCTTGGTATGCTGACACCTTAAGAGTTCCCTTCACTGGAACTAAGGGGCCAAGCCCAACCCCTGAAAAACAACCCCACACCATAAGCCCCCCTCCACCAAATGATTTGGACCAGTGCACAAAGCAAGGTCCATAAAGACATGGATGAGCGAGTTTGGTGGAGGGGGGATTATGATGTGGGGTTGTTTTTCAGGGATTGTGCTTGGCTTCTTAGTTCCAGTGACGGGAACTCTTAAGGCGTCAGCATACCAAGACATTTTTACAATTTCATGCTCCAGACTTTGTGGCAACAGTTTTGGAGCTGTCCCCTTCCTGTTTCAACATGACTGCGCACCAGTGTACAGGGCCATAAAGACATGGATGAGCGTGTTTGGGGTGGAGGAACTTGACTGGCCTGCACAGAGTCCTAAACTATACCCAATACAACACCTTTTTGGATTATTAAAGCAGAGACTGCGAGCCAGGCCTTCTGGTCCAACATCAGTGCCTGACCACACAAATGCCCTTCTGGAAGAACGGTCAAACATTCCCATAGACACCCTCCTAAACCTTGTGGACGGCCTTCCCAGAAGAGTTGAAGCTGTTATCGCTGAAAAGGGTGGGCCAACTCAATATTGAACCCTACGGACTTCGACTGGGAAGTTCATGTGTGTGCAAAGGCACATCGTCCCAATACTATTGGTAATATAGTGTATGTACAGTATATGATGGTCATAAAACAGACACACAGATGTGGTGAAGCAACCACAGTGTTGATAATTTTATTTTGAGTATCTCTTTGAAAGGGATGGGTCTGGTCAACATTATAATGATACATCTTTCTATCGTTCTAACAGCTGTAAAATCTTTTCTGTCCTTGGTTAGCCAGTCAACGCTACTGTGTGTGCCCCCCCTGCCTGCTGAACCCTGAAAATTGTGACCTCATTTCTAAATCTCTGATGTCACAGGCGATGGGCGGAGCTGGGAACCTGTCACTGGGGAGCCCTCAGGAATATCATTGATGGGAATGGTGTTCCAGGAGAGGCGTCCAATGAAATGCCACTCGGCATGTTTACCTTGAGTAGGGTGTGCCAATGTTACAATGTTTCCTTAGCACAGGTGATAAAGGAACGCAAGTCCCTATAAATATATATATAAATATCCGCATTGAGCTCAGAGTCTGTGGCATGAACCCTCTCGGGAGACTGGCCGGTCTTGCTGAGCAGGTTCTTGGCTCAGCCGGTGTGTAATCCATGTGCCCGATACGGATGAGGCGGCACAGAGGATGTTCTAATCACATTCTTGGTCTCTGATCCCTCATCCCTCTAAATCCCTCCAGCTATTCAACCCCTCCCAACTATTGGGCCGCCTGCCACACTCCAGATGTTAAGGAACTACAAGTGCCAACGCAAACCATAGTCCTGCCCTTTTAATTAATGCCGTGCTGGAACTTGTAGTTCTTTTTAGAGCTAAATGAGATTATAATGTGTGTTGTTTTTTTTTTTTTTTTTTTTTTTTTTTAATTTTGCATAAATCTAGATATTTTGGTGAAAAGGATTAGGGTTACCGTGAAAGGTGAAATGTAGGCGTTTTGGTGATATTTAAGGATGCAATGGTCTTTTTAAATGGCTCCTGAGAGTCGTGGAACTCGGAAACTAGTAATCACATTGGTGGTTGGTTTTCCCCCATCTATCATGAAATCCTTGTACTCAGGTGTTATTGGGGATCTGGTTCAGGGAGGTGTCCTCCGCCTTGTAATGAATGAACAATAATTTGAAATAAAACAATGTGCCACCAATCTGAGTGCTGAGAACCGGGATGTGCACCACTAGCAACTAATCAGGAGTGTGATTGCTCTGATCGATCACCAGGGTGGCAGCAGAAAGTGGATTAACAATGGGAGGATAAAGGCCATCCCATATGGGAGGCTGAAGCCCCTTGCGTTGGGCAAGGGGGTTGTGGCCTCTGGTGTTGGGCAAGGGGGTTGTGGCCTCTGGTGTTGGGCAAGTGGGCAAGGGGGTTGTGGCCTCTGGTGTTGGGCAAGGGGGTTGTGGCCTCTGGTGTTGGGCAAGGGGGTTGTGGCCTCTGGTGTTGGGCAAGGGGGGGTGCGACCTCTGGCATTTGAGCAGAGAGGGGGGTGCAGCCTCTGGCGTTTTGGGCAGAGAGGGGGGTGCGGCCTCTGGCGTTTGGGCAGAGGGGGGGTGCGACCTCTGGCGTTTGGGCAGAGAGGGGGGTGCGACCTCTGGCGTTTGGGCAGAGAGGGGGGTGCGGCCTCTGGCGTTTGGGCAGAGGGGGGGGGTGCGACCTCTGGCGTTTGGGCAGAGAGGGGGGTGCGGCCTCTGGCGTTTGGGCAGAGGGGGGGTGCGACCTCTGGCGTTGGGCAGAGGGGGGGGTGCGACCTCTGGCGTTGGGCAGAGGGGGGGTGCGACCTCTGGCGTTGGGCAGAGGGGGGGTGCGACCTCTGGCGTTTGGCAGAGGGGGGGTGCGACCTCTGGCGTTTGGCAGAGGGGGGGTGCGACCTCTGGCGTTTGGGCCGAGGAGCGGCTTCTGGCGTTGGGCAGATGTGGGCGAGTCCTAGAGCCAGGCTTTGGGGCTGAGAGTGTGATAAGCCCTAGTTTCAGGCTCTGGGGCCAAGCTGGGCCATGAGGGCTAGACTCTTGAATCTTGGGCGTGGAACTCTTGGTTCAGGAGGGCTGGTGGACTCTGAGCTCAGACTTTACCGCTAGGTAGAGACGTCCAGACTCAGGGGTTAAAGGTCCAACTCTGGGGCAGGGAGGGCTGGACTGAGGAACCATCAGTCATACACATGTGCAGAAATCTAAATATATGTGTGGGGAACTGTGTGTTGCAGTGGTGGGGTCAGGTGCAGGTACATCACACACCCCCCCCCCCCCCCCCCATTGATTAACCTGCCTAGAAAGGCAGAGACAGACAACAGGTTTCTCTAGATGTCCAGGGGGAAGGAAATATAGGGAAGTAATATAATCTGAATGATCAATTTTAAAGCTGCTCCACCACTAAACACATGGCTTATGTTTCAGTTTAGAGTGGAGTCGTAATCAAATATTCATAAAAAGTTTGCCGTCCTATTTGGAAATCCTTTATCTACGGCTGGGATAGCCACCTGTCCGAGATTTGTCAGTCCGGATTTTGAATCGTGAGTCCGGGTTTCAGTCTACCTCTAATCCCGAAACACATTATTCAGACAGGAATATGGCTCGGAACAGGGCTTGACAGGAGGGTGAGGGGGCACTATGTGCGCCACATTACTATTCTCTTTGGAGTGCCCAAAGGTGTCAAAAGGTCATTACAATTCTAGAGTGTATGCTAAAAAAAATGTACTGTATTGTATACAATTTTCGTATTATGTATATGAAGCTTAACTGTTAGTACATAAAAAAAAACATTCCTCAATAAACATAAATACGGTAATTCTCTGAATAATCAGCATTCATTCAATTGTGCTTCCATGCAAATATGAACATCATGTTCTGATCTTTATTGGGTAATTTTATTTTGTATATAGAGTGTTTATGCTGCACATTATCTGGACAGAATGCTTGGGAGATAGTGATGTGTTCCTGCTTAGGAATGTATGTTAGCTTGGGGGGCTGCAAACTCTGCGGGGCTCCAACACACACTCGCTGCTATTCCAACCCTTCACATATTTCCACATAAACTTCCCCCCTGGCATTAAACTTTGCCAGGTATTGTGCTCAGCTTACCACCCCAAACTGATGTTCCTCCCTCAGCTCACCTCTCTCCTGCATGTCCTGTGAGCAGAATAGCTGTGCTCCTCCTCTGGGTTCTCTCATCATATGGCACTGAAGATAGAGGGGGGGGGGGGGGGATTCAGCGGGACACACAGAGCAAGTATGCAGGAGACTGGGGGGGGGGGGACATGAGGAGACAGAAAATCAGGAGGGGCCGGCGGGGAGGAGCGCATCACGAGAGGTCTGACTAAATACAATCTCTTAGCAGCAGGGACCTGATCTACCCGTCAGCTAGCTGTGATTGACAGGTAGATCGAAGAGGAAGCTGTCATGGGGCCCCCTACTGGCAATGCCTGAATGGTCAGTCCACCCCTGGTGTTCGTCACTTACTATTGCGAGCTGTGTCGGCGGCTGCTGGTGTAGCACCTGCCACACAGCTCGCATACTTCAAAGTCTTGCAGGACACGGCTGCTAACGGGAACCGAGTTCCTGTTGTGGAAAAAGTACAGGAACTCCGTTCCCATGCGTTCCCGCAGGACTTGAGCCCTGTGTACGCCGCTAAGGTGTTTGGGTTTGGCTTAAAGAAAAAGTGACAACCCTACCACCAAGTCATGTTTTATATTTTATGTGGAGGTGGGTAGTGGGAGGCTTATAATCAGTCGTATAAAGATAAGGTGAGTGTAGAACGAATACTGACTGTCCCCGACACCCATGTTTACCGAATATTTTCTTTTTTTTTATTGCCAAAGTCATTATCGTACTTTATCTTTATTGGCAGCGCCAGCAGTAAGCAGAAGGTGACATCTGTATGCAGACGTAGCCGGAGTCACACAGGACATACAGTATATTGTCAAAAGTATTGGGACACCTGCCTTTACACGCACATTAACTTTAATGGCATCCCAGTCTTGGTCTGTAGGGTTCAATATTGAGTTGGCCCACTCTTTGCAGCTATAACAGCTTCAACTCTTCTGGGAAGGCTGTCCACAAGGTTTAGGAGTGTGTCTATGGGAATGTTTGACCATTCTTCCAGAAGCGCATTTGTAAGGTCAGGCACTGATGTTGGATGAGAAGGCCTGGCTCGCAGTCTCTGCTCTAATTCATCCCAAAGGTGTTCTATCAGGTTGAGGTCAAGTTCCTCCACCCCAAACTTGAGCATCAAACAAATGCGCTTCAGGAAGAATGGTCAAACATTCCCATAGACACACTCCTAAACCTTGTGGACAGCCTTCCCAGAAGAGTTGAAGCTGTTATAGCAGGTGATTGGTTGCTAGGTGGTCCTAGCAACCAATTATTAGCTTGTTAATATGAAAATTTAACTCCAGCAGTTCCCATCCTCTGTTCAGCGCTGCTGTGTCTCCAGTTTGGCATGCATGCCCCAGTAAAGTAGGAAGGAGCAATGTGTAATTTGCAGGGGTCGAGAGCTGTGGGGGTGCTGTGTAATGTGCAGGGGTCCAGAGCTAGGATGGGGGGCTGTGTAATGTGCAGGGGTCCAGAGCTAGGATGGGGGGCTGTGTAATGTGCAGGGGTCCAGAGCTAGGATGGGGGGCTGTGTAATGTGCAGGGGTCCAGAGATAGGGTGGGGGGGGGCTGTGTAATGTTCAGGGGTCCAGAGCTAAGGTGGGGGGGCTGTGTAATGTTCAGGGGTCCAGAGCTGGGGTGGGGGGGCTGTGTAGTGAAAATGGGTCCAGAGCTGCGGGGGGCTGTGTAATGTAAAGGGGACCAGAGGTGCAGGTGTGGAGAGGTAGTGACAAAGAGATATTGGGGGGTGCAGGGAGCACAGTGGGGTGTTATTTTTTCATTTTAAAGTGGGGGGGGGGGGGGGTTGTTGTGTGCCAGGAACAGGATCTGCCCCGGGTGACAAATGCTCTAGGTACGCCATTAAAGTTCATGTAAAGGCAGGTGTCCCAATACTTTTGACAATATAGTTGTATGTCCCATCATATATCCCTCTGGGATCGCCCCGGGGTCTGCATATATTTGTTCTGGGTTTTTGACTTCTGAAATGATGCATATAAACTTTATTAGTAGGGAAGGGTTAGAACCTCTGCCTAGTGAAGGAGATTTTCTTTAATTTCCTGACCTGGAGACACAACAGGAGGTAAGAATATATCTCCATGAAGTGAGAACATTACTGTAACCAGCGTCCTCATTAAAAGATTTAACTGTTGATCCTTCCAGACATCTTGTGGCCCAATATCATCTTTTTTGCACTCTTTGGCTTGTCTGGACTGTTACCAGTTACATTATCCCCAGCTATCTCTGAGGACTACAGAACCCCCCATTGCTAAGGATATTGGAGAAGTGTTCTATAGCCATTTACTCCGGTGACAGTACTGCTTTCTCCATTGATACAGAAGAGTAAGTGAGTGTTGTCACCCTAGGTCTAGGACAAGAAGTGTGTTAGCATTGGCCAGCTCACTTCTTTTGGAGTACAAAAACTTCCCTCCCATGTTTATAAGAATGAGGAGGAGAGGAAGTACTTTTGCATACATCCTTTCTTGGCATGGCACATCTTGGCATGGCACATCTTGGCATGGCACATCTTGACTTGGCACATCTTGACTTGGCAATATTTGCCCATTCTTCTTTGCAAAAACACTCCAACTCTGTCAGATTGCGAGGGCATCTCCTGTGCACAGCCCTCTTCATATCACCCTACAGGTTTTCAATGGGATTCAGGTCTGGGCTCTGGCTGGGTCATTCCAAAACTTGAATCTTCTGATGAAGCCATTCCTTTGTTGATTTGGATGTATGCTTTGGGTTGTTGTCATACTGAAAGATGAAGTTCCTCTTCACGTTTAGCTTTCTAGCAGAAGCCTGAAGGTTTTGTGCCGATATTGACTGGTATTTGGAACTGTTCATAATTCCCTCTACCTTGACTAAGGCCCCTGTTCCAGCTGAAGAAAAACAGCCCCAAAGCATGATGCTCTTACCACCATGCTTCACGGTGGGTATGGTGTCCTTTTGGTGATGTGCAGTGTTGTTTTTGTGCCAAACATATCTTTTGGAATTATGGTCAAAAAGTTCAACCGTGGTTTCATCAGACCAGGACACATTTTCCCACATGCTTTTGGGAGACTTCAGATGTGTTTTTGCAAAATTTTGCCGGGCTTGGATGTTTTTCTTGGTAAGAAAAGGATTCCGTCTTGCCAGTCTACCCCATAGCCCAGACATATGAGGAATACGGGAGATTGTTGTCACGTGTACCACACAGCCAGTACTTGCCAGATATTCCTGCAGCTTCTTTAATGTTGCTGTAGGTCTCTTGGCAACCTCTCTGACCAGTTTTCTTCTTGTCTTTTCATCAATTTTGGAGAGACGTCCAGTTCTTGGTAATGACACTTGTGCCATATTTTCTCTACTTGATGATGACTGTCTTCACTGTGTTCCATGGTATATTTAATGCCTTGGAAATTCTTTTGTACCCTTCTCCTGACTGATACCTTTAACAGTGAGATCCCTCTGATGCCTTGGAAGCTCTTTGCAGACCATGTCTTTTGCTGTAGGATGCGACTAAAAAATGTCAGGAAAGACCTACTAGAACAGCTCAACTTTATTTGGGGTTAATCAGAGGCACTTTAAATGATGGCAGTGTGTGTACTGACTCCTATGTAACATGAGTCTGAATGTGATTGCTTAACCACTTCCCGACCGGCGCACACAGATATACGTCGGCAGAATGGCACAGACAGGCAGGAGGGCATATATATATAAGTCCCTCCTTAATGCCTGTCGTGCCATCGGAAGCGCGCCGAGAGCGGCGCGCTCCCGCGCCGGTTGGGACCCCCGTGAGTCCGGTCGCGGACCCCGCGGACTCGATCGCCGCGGGGACACCTGCGATCGTCTCACAGGAAGGCTGAATGGGGAGATGCCGAGATAAACAGCATCTCCCCGTTCTCCCTAGCAACTAGTGACGCCGATCTCTGCTCCCTGTGATTGGAGCAGAGATCAGCATTCACTAGCTGACAGCCACGCCCCCCCCACAGTAAGAAACACACCCCTAGGCATACGCAACCCCTACACTGCCCCCTTGTGGTTAACCCCTTCACTGCCAGTGTCATTTATACAGGAATCAATGCATTTAAATAGCATTGATTGCTGTATAGAAGACAATGGTCCCAAAAATGTGTCAAAAATGTCCGCCATAATGTCGCAGTCACAATAAAAATTGCCGATCGCCGCCATTACTAATAAAAAAAAAAAATTATTAATAAAAATGCTATAAAACTTTCCCCTATCTTGTAAACGCTATACCTTCTGCGCAAACCAATCAATAACCGCTTATTGCGATTTTTTTTTTTTTTTTTTTTTTACCAAAAATATGTAGAAGAATACGTATCGGCCTAAACTGAGGAAAAAAATTGTTTTTTTATATATTTTTGGGGGATATTTATTATAGCAAAAAATAATGCGTTTTTTTTCAAAATTGTCGCTCTTTTTTGTTTATAGCGCAAAAAATAAAAACCGCAGGGGCGATCAAATACCACCAAAAGAAAGCTCTATTTGTGGGAAAAAAAAGGACGTCAATTTTGTTTGGGAGCCACGTCGCATGACCGCGCAATTGTCAGTTAAAGCGATGCAGTGCCCAATCGCAAAAGGGGCCTGGTCCTTTGGCTGCAAATTGGTCTGGTCTGAAAGTGGTTAAAGTGTTACTTAACCCAAAACAGTAAAATCAGTCTGTATGGGTGTTATCAGCCTTGCCCAGTTCACCTCTGTATACTGCAAAAGACCTCCCTCCTGTGTTATGGGGATGAGGAGAAGGGGAGGTGTCCTGTATTCCTGGCACACTTCCATAGCTCCCAACTGTCCCTGATTTGGAGGGACTGTCCCTGATTTGGAGCAATGTCTCTCTTTCCTCCTCATTTGTCCCTCATATAGTTGTATATAAAATGCACTTTTTATCTTTCAAACATTGTTTCCCAGTGCTAAACCTTTCATCCAAATTATAATTTGCTACATTTGTAAATTTTAAAAGCCAATATAAAGGAATAGTAGAGGTAGAAAAAAGTCCCTTTGTGGATTTAATTAACCTTTTTTTTTTTTTTTTTTTGGTTAGATCTCCTTTAAGGGGGTGTGGCAAGAGGCGTGTCCTATGCCTACATACATTAGCTAGTAGGTGTCCCTCATTTCCATCTCAAAATAGGGTGACAACGTTGCACATTTTTAGATGCAGTACAGTAAGCATTGTCACCCTAGGACAAAAACTGTGTTACTGGCCCTACCCAGTTCAACTATTTGGACTACAGAGACCTCCCGCTATGTTAAAAGGATGAGGAAAAACTTTCTTACTTAGTGTGACAAATTCTTTCTCAGATCCAGTACCGTGAGCATTGTCACCTTGGGGCAGGAGGTGTGTTATCAGCCCCACCCAGTTTATTTACATGGACTAGAAAGCGCCTCCCTCTATGTTTATGGAGATAAGGATAGGGGGGAAGTGTTTTTCAATCCTGTAGTAGGGTGAAACCACTGCTCTTCTATAGGTACAGTGAGTGGGCGTTAGCACACTTCCTGTCCCAGGATGACATCAGCCCTGCCTAGTTCACAACAGCAGACCTTCAACTGTGTTATAGGAATGAGGAGAAGGGGAGGTGTTCTGTATACCTGGCACACTTTCTTTCCTAGGGTGACAACATGGCAAATTTTTAGGTACAGTAAGCGTTGTCACCCTAGGACAAAATGTGTGTTACCAGCCCTGCCCAGACCTTCCCCTATGTTATACGGGTGAGGAGATGGGGCAGTATTCTGTATTCTAGCTCACATCCTTTCCTAGGGTGACAACTTTGTGATGTCATAGATGCAGTACAGGCAGTGTTGTCACTGTAATTCTGCGTACACACGATCGGAAATTCCGCCAGCAAAAAGTCCGATGAGAGCTTTTGGTCGGAAAATGCGACTGTGTGTATGCTCCATCGGACTTTTGCTGGCGGAATTTCGGCCAGCAAAAGATTGAGAGCAGGTTCTCAATTTTCCGTCGGAAAAAGTTCCGATCAGAAATTCGATTGTCTGTACAAATTCCTACACGCAAAATTCCTACGCATGCTCGGAACCAATTTGACGCATGCTCAGAAGCATTGAACTTAATTTTCTCGGCTCGTCGTAGTGTTGTACATCACCGCGTTCTTGGCGGTCTAACGTTCCGAGAACTTTTGTGTGACCGTGTGTATGCAAGCCAAGCTTGAGCGGAATTCCGTCAGAAAAACCATCCAAGATTTTTCCAACGGAAAATCCGCTTGTGTGTACGCGGCATTAGTGTGTTATTGGCAGGATCAACTGGTGATGCTAAAGTAAAAAGAATTGACTATTCTCTGAAATCACACTTGCCATTCCTAGCAGGCTTTAGTGGTTGGTTGTTGTGGACAGACAGCCCCCCCTCCCCTCCCCCGTGTGCCATTTCAGGTGACACTGAGGCATTGCTCTGCTGCGCTCCAGTTTATGTATGTCGTTATCATTTTAATCCCATTGTAATTGCGGGCGAGGTGCTGCCAGTAATTTCTGCCACCGCCTGTCTTCTCTTCATTCTGCTACTTTTGTATCACCTCCAGAATTGGGTCACTCGGAGGAGGAGGAGGAGAATTCTGGGAAGGGAGATTGCGCTGAATTTCAAGCCGGCGTGTCACAGGAAGATGAATACATTTTTGTCTCGATAAAATTAAACCTTTTTTTTCACCCCAAGAGGGTTAAGGCAGCGCTGGGAAATAATGGCGGCCACACAAAGAAATATTGACACTTAGGGGTGTTCTCACTTTTATTGCCAGCGGTTTAGACATTAATGGCTGTGTGTTGAGTTATTTTGAGGGAACAGCAAATTTACACTGTTATACAAATAACATACAACACAACATAATTGTGAAGTGGAAGAAAAATGATAAATGGTTTTGAAATTTTTTTTTACAAATATGTGAAAAGTGTGGGGGGCATTTGTATCCACAATACTGTGTAGAACCACCTTTCGCTGCAATTCCAGCTGCAAGTCTTTTTGGGGATGTCTCTACCAGCTTTGCACATGATGGGGGGGGGGGGGGGCGCACCTAGATTCTCGGATGGTGCAAGGTACCTGGGTGAGAGGACGCAAAGAAGTCCTTGAACTGGAGGGAGCTGAGAGCAATAGCCTTGGCACTTTCAGAGAGAACTTCAGGGGCATCACGTGCGGGTCCGCTCGGACAACTCCTCAGCTGGGGCCTATATCAACGGGCAAGGGGGTACCAGGAGCAGATCCCTGTGGGTCCTGACGGAAACCATCCTCAAGTGGGCCGAAGCCAATGTTCTATCCCTCTCGGCGGTACATTTGAAGGGGGAACAGAACCAGGTAGCAGACTTTCTCAGCAGGAAAATGCTGAGGGAGGCGACTGGGATTTGAACCAGGACATCTTCGAGATGGTCACTCAAAAGTGCGGGGTGCCATGTGTGGACCTCTTCGCTTCGAGGGAGAACACAAAGGCGCGCCACTTCTACTCCCGGAGCAGATGGGACGGGGCGGTCGGAGTGGACACACTGGCTCAGAGCTGGTGGTTCTCCAGGTGTTATGGCTTCCCCCCCTCCTGTACTGATACCAGCAGTATTGAGAAAATCTCAGTCGGAAAACACAACTCTCATTCTAATCACGCCACACTGGCCCAGGAGGCAGCGGTTCTCCATCTCGAAGGACCTGGCTGTGGAACCTCCCTGGATTCTGCCTATCCAGGAGGATCTTCTTTCTCAGGGGCAGATCTGTTGTCCCCAGGTGGAGCGGTAGAATCACGCAGCCTGGCTACAGAGGAGGAAATGCTGAGGGGCAAGGGTTTCTCGGATCGTTTAGTGGCTACTCTCTTAGGTTGCAGAAAAAGGAGACGCAAGCTATCTACCTAAAGGTGTGGAGATGCTTCAATAGCTGGTGCACAGAAAGTTCATTTGAAGTACACAGCTCAGTAGCAGTGTTGGAATTTCTGCAGTCAGGGGCAGACAAGAGTTAGCCCATAGCACTTTGAAAGGACAGGTATCCGCCTTGAACGTATTCCTGGAAAAGCCACTAGCAACAGATCCATGTATAGCCAGGTTTTTTAAAGCCTTAGGCAGACAGAGACTAGTCAGAACCGATCTCTCCTTTGTATTACAGGCCCTCACTGGGGAGCCATTTGAGCCGCTGGGGTCCTGTGTGTTTAAAATTGGTCACCCTCAAGACAGTGTTTTTGGTGGTCATCGCTACAGCAAGGAGGGTTAGTGAACTCGAAGCCCTCTCCATTATGGCACCTTTTTTTTCAGATTTTTCCAAACTGATTTTGTGATTTTTTTAAAATGGATCCGGTCTTGGTCAAGATGGTTGAGGTTAGCCATTATTCGGGCCTATGTGGTCGGGGTTGGAGCTCCCAGAGGGTATTAAGGCACATTCCACCAGGGCAATGGCGCCTTCTCAAGCAGAGTGGGCTGGTGCTTCTCCAGAGCAGATCTGTAGAGCTGCAACGTGGTCCAGCTTTGCCACCTTCGTGAAGCACTACAGGTTGGACCTGCTATCGGCCAAAGACCAGGTCTTTGGGCGTAAAGTGATGCACCCAGTAGTCCCACCGTAAGGTAAGGTGCTCGCTTATCCTCTATGGTGGCTGTCCTGAAAAGTCGAACAGGGGAAAAACTGAGTTAACGTCCTTTTCCAGGAGCCTTGCAGGACGGCACCGGTACCCACCCAAATTGTTGGCTACACCTGAGAGCTCATCACATGAGAACGTCAGGTCAAGGTTAGTATGACTTATTCTTGTGTCTCCCCAGCTGGCCAGAGGTACTCTTGAAGAACTGAGGGGCCAGCGGGGCCGTGAGGCTTAAATCTTGCAGTATAAGGCGGTGTTCCCTGAGATGGGAGGAGCCAAGGTCTGTCTATGGTGGCTGTCCTGAAAGACTCCTGGAAAAGGATGTTACCAGTAAGAGTAACTCCGTTTTTTTTTTTTTTTTTATTGTCATTTAAAAAAACTGACAAAAAAGATTGAAAGGAAAATTTAACTTTTCTGGTTTAAGACCGACTACCTGCTGTGTGTAGCTGTCCTTTTCATGTTCATGCGGCTGGTGCTGAGTCATCTTTGTACATCTATGAGAGGTAGGGTTGTCACATCATCCCTTTAATCCAAGACACACATTTTAATTACACAGGTTCTGTGGCTGATTAAGGTGGTAATTAAACTCACTTGGTGCCTTATCTGCATTAAATCAGCCTCAGAAGCATAATTAATCAATGTGTCCTGGATTAAAGGGATGATGTGGCAAGCAACCCGAATGCCAGGTGATGTTTACAGATGGCCCTGAGGGGACAATTGTCTTGGGGAATGTCAGTCACTGTGTGCTGAAATTTTGCTGCTTTTGAAGATGTTGGGGAATGTTTACCAGCTAACGGTTGTCACCTTGGAGCTCAACTGTCCACACCCATTTATAAAGAATGAACAGCAAGAATCAGAGATTGTCATAAAGTCCCTGAGGTCCTCCTCATCTGCACAGAGACAGGCGGTGCCACCAACAGGCTTTTCTCAGAGTACCTTTTTAATGGCATTTGTAATCTGATCAGAAAGTTTATATAAAAGGAAGGGTTACTCCCCACTTGTGAAGTGTTTCTCTGCTCCATTGGTGAGACTTCCTTTTACTTCCTGTCCCAGTGACAAAACAGGAAGGGAGGCAACAGGACACAATCTTCTCTAAACTTCCTGTCCCAGTGACGCAACCGGAAGTGAGAGGAAATCTCTCAAGAATGATGGAATTCCCCTTTTTGTACAGGTAACCTCATTGGAATATATCCCTTCACTTCCTGTTCTGGTGACAACTGTAAATTTTTTGGATTGTGGAAGTACAGAGGGTGAATCCTTCCAGTGCAAACGGCAATAAAAACCAGACAGGGGGTCTAAATCTAGTTTAAACTATTTTGGATACAGTTTAAAGTCTCTCTAATGAGGGGTGTCATTGTCACTCGATGGGAGGAAGTCGCTCCTGACCTGGCAATTATGGGATATCTTGTCCAGCTACCCTACAAGCCCAACCCCCCCCCCCCCCCCCCATTTTCCTCACTACCACCTCCAACACATACAGTGGGGAAAATAATTATTTGATTCCCTGCAGATATTGTAAGTTTGCCCACTTACAAAGAAGAGAAGGGTCTATAATTTTTATCATAAGTGTATTTTAAATGATAGAGACAGAATATCAACCAAAAATCCAGAAATTACACATGATACAATGTTTTATAAATTGAGTTGCAGTTCAGTGAGTAAAATAAGTATTTGATCCTCAAGCAAAACGTGACTTAGTACTTGGTGGAGAAACCCTTGTTGGCAAGTGCAGAGGTAAGACGTTTCTTGTAGCTGCTGACCAGGTTTGCACACATCTCCGGAGGGATTTTGGTCCTCTCTTCTTTACAGATCTTCTCTAAATCCTTAAGGTTTATTGGCTGTCGCTCGGCAACTCAAAATTTCAGCTCCCTCCATAAATTCTCTGTAGGATTAAGGCCTGGAGATTGGATAGGCCACTCCATGACCTTTTTAAAGTGCTTCTTCTTGAGCCACTCCTTTGTTGCCTTGGCGGTATCATTTGGGTCATTGTCATGCTGGAAGACCCATCCATGACCCATCTTCAGTGTTCTGGCTGAGGGAAGAAGCCCTCCAGCTGTTGCCGAACTACAAGTCCCATCATGCCTCTGCCTGTGGGAGTCATGCTTGTAACTTATCAGCCTTACAATGCCTCATGAAACTTGTAGTTCTGCAACAGCTGGAGGTCCGTCGGTTTGAGACCCCTGATTTAGATGTTCATTGGCAAACTTCAGACGGGCCTGTACATGTGCCTTCCTGAGGAGGGGTAACTTGCGGGTGCTGTATGATTTCAATCCATGGCGGTGTATTGTGTTATCAATGGTTTGTTTGGTGACTGTGGTCCCAATCACCTTAAGATCTTTTACAAGCTCCTCCCGTGTAGTTCTGGGCTGATCCCTCACTTTTCTCATGATCATCCTCACCCCATGAGGAGAAATCTTGCATGGAGCTCCAGACCGAGGGCGATTGATGGTTATTTTGTATTTCTTCCATTTGCGAATTGTCGCTCCACCAGTTGTCTCCTCCTCACCAAGCTTCTTGCTGATGGTCTTGTAGCCCATTCCAGCCTTGTGCAGGTCTACAATCTTGTCCCTGACGTCCTTGGACAGCTCTTTGGTCTTGCCCATGATGGTGAGGTTTGAATGAAAGAAAGAGATTCTGTGGACAGGTGTTGTGTTGTGTTTTTTTTTTTTTTTTTTTTTTTTTTAATTTTTTTCTACACACAACGAGTTGTCGTTGGGAGCAACTTCTTAATTTGACAGGACCACATGAGCACCTACTGTAGCCAGTCTGTGGGAGCCAGAATTATTGTTGGTTTGTAGGGGATCCATAACTTATTTCACTCACTGAACTGCAACTCAATTTATTACCTATATATCATGTTTTTTCTGGCTTTTTGGTTGATGGTCTATCTCTATCATTTAAAATACGCCTTTTATAACAACTATAGACCCTTAATTTCTTTGCAAGTGGGGAAACTTACAAAATCAGCAGGGGATCAAATCATTATTTTCCCAACTGTATGTCATGTCAAAGGTCCTTCCAGATGGTGTGCAGGAATTTGCAGTTCAGGAATGTCAGTCATTTCTTTTATTGTTTATAAAGAAAGTTTCGTTTTTTCAGCCCCATCTGATAAATATGTAACATTATTACTTCCTGCACAGTAAAGCTGGAAAAATCGTCTGACAAATCTGATCTCCAAGATCGGCAAATGTCTAAATCCATTTGTCATGTGTGCTCTTCATGAATCTCGGTGTGCTTTGTGTATTTCGTCCAGATCTGTGCAGTAATCAAGTGTGAGACTTCCTGTAATAAAGACCACTCACTGCTGCTCTCTTTCCTTGTGCAGGGGGACTGGTCTGGACTCCGCCCTTCCTGTAGTGGGTGGAGCTTGCTGGGCATCTCCCACAGCTCTGCTCTGGGGCATTATGTGAAGGAGGGTGTAAGGAGCCACAACGGTATCTGCCTGCGGGGCACCACTGCCTATGTTGCCTATTTAACTACTTGCTGCCCGCTCACCATCAAATGACGGGGCGGTGCAGCTCTCGAGTCCCAGAATGGCCGATCTCGCGCACCCGCAGCGATCGCGCTGTGTTGCTAGGACACGTTGCGACCCTGATCTCTGTAAAGAGCCGTGTCCGTGGCTTTTTAACCATGTCATCGGCTGTGTCCAATCACAGCCGGTCACATGTAAACAAGGAAGTGCCGGTAATCGGCTCTCCTCGCCTCACATTCAGAGTGTGAGGTGAGGAGAGCCGATCAGCGGCATCTCCTCACAGGGGGACAAGTAGGAATGTAATCAGGGCATTGATCATCAGTTCCCTGATTACAACAAAGAAAAAGTTCCACCTATCAGGGCCCACCAATGCCAACTATCAGTGCCCACCAGTGGCAGCAATCAGTGCCCACTACTGCCCACAAGTGCCACCAATCAGTGCATATTAGCGATGCCAGACAGTGCTGCCCATCACTGCTCTCAATCAATGCCCATCAGTGCCACCCATCAATGCCCATCAGTACCGCCTATCCGTGCCCACCAGTACCACCTATAAGTGCGGCATATTAGTGCCTCCTCATCATTGCCACCTAATCAGTGCCCATAAGTGCCACCTCATCAATACCCACCAGTTCAGCCTATCAGTGCCCATCAGCGCACATCAGTGAAGGCAAAAAATTACTTGGTTCCAAAATTTGCTGACAAAAGAGTAAAAAACATTATTTTTTTTTCAAAATTTTTGGTCTTCTTTTTTTTTTTTTTTAAAAAACAAAAAAAAAACCCAGCAGTGATTAAATGCCACAAAAAGAAAGCTCTATTTGTGTGAAAAAAAAATATAAAAAAATGTTTGGGTACAGTGTAGCACGACCATTCAAAGTGCGACGTCATTCAAAGTGCAGAAGCGCTGAAAGCTGAAAAATGGCCTGGGCAGGAAGGGGGTGTTGCCTGGTAGGCAAGTGGTTAAAGGACATCTAAACGTAGACGTTACATGGGCTGCCACTGGTAAAATACCATTTGCCTGGCTGTTGATCCAAAAGCTTCCATACTTTCTGAATCCAGGACCCAAAACAAAGCATGGCACGGATTGGGGCTTCTCCCTGATCTCACTAGCTGCTGCATCCTTTTTCTATACCAGTTCTCTTTAGTCATCCTAGCCCCCTAGTTGTGTTATTTTTATATAACCGATCTCGCAGATCCTGTGTATGGTTGTCTCTGGACATCTTCCGTCCTCCAATCAGATGATACGACAGATCCCTGACAAGCTGGGTGAGGCTAGAAATTCCTCCATATTTTCTCTGCAGCCAGGCATTGCACGTTCCTCCTCCCTGGCTGACATTTCAGATTACTAAATAAACTGTACACATTCCATTGATGTGTCACCACCTGGCTGCTCATTGTCCGCTTCTTCTAGAGGAATAAAATGTCCCTGTCATTAGAAAGATGTGGGCTTCCAAAGCTGATCTCGCCTTCTAAAAATGCTGCTCGCCTGGCTGCTCTTCCAGTTGAAATACCTAAGGCTACTATTACACATGTACTGTAGATGATGCTGGAGGGGGAACATATGAATACAATGTGCCTGGCTACTACTCAGAGACGTTATATAAATGTTGGGTAGAGTTGGTATGATCATAACTATTGCTGTTCAGTATATAAGCTATAATCTATGTATATTGATGATATACACTCACCGGCCACTATATTAGGCACACCTTGCTAGTACCGGGTTGGACCCCTTTTTACCTTCAGAACCGCTTCAATTCTTCATGGCATAGATTTAACAAGGTGTTTGAAACATTCCTCAGATTTTGGTCCATAGGGACATGATGGCATCATGCGGTTACTGCAGATTTGTCGGCTTCACTTCCATGATGCGAATCTCCCGTTCCACCACATCCCACAGGTGTTCTATTGGATGAGATCTGGTGAGTGTGGAGACCATTGGAGTACAGTGACCTCATTGTCCAGTGGTGAGATGATTTGAGCTTTGTGACATGGTGCATTATCCTGCTGGAAGGAGCCATCAGAAGATGTAGTCATAAAGGGATGGACACGGTCAGCAACAATACTCAGGGGGGCTGTGGGTTTTTTTTTTTTGCGATATGGCACTGCATCGCTTTAACTGACAATTGTGTGGTTGTGCGACGCCGTACTTAAACAAAATTTACATCATTTTATTTCCCCCCACAAATAGAGCTTTCTTTTGGTGGTATTGGATCACCTCTGCGGTTTTTATTTTTTGCGGGACAATTTTGAAAAAAAATATATATATTTTTTTTTTACTCTCTGCTATAATGTATGTCCACATTTTTATATATATATATATATATATATATATATATATATATATATATATATATATATATATATATATATATATATATATATATATATATATATATATTTATTATTATAAAAACAAATGTATTCATCAGTTTAGGCCGATATATATTCTTCTACATATTGTTAAAAAAAAAATTGCAATAGGCGTATATTGATTGGTTTGCGCAAAAGTTATCGCATCTACAAACTATGGGATAGATTTAGGGACTTTTATTTATTTATTTTTTATTTTTTTGCGATGAGAGATCACTGTTCCCGATTTACAGGGAGCAGTAAATCCCTGTCATGTCACGAGGCAGAACAGGAAAATGCCTTGTTTACAAAAGCATCTCCCCGTTCTGCCTCTCCTTGCCACGAGTGCCCAAGGACGATGTCAGGTGTGACAAAACGCGTAGGGTGGATCGGCGTGCTGACGTCACCGCGATACACGGAAGTCCCAGACTAATGGGCTGTTACAGACAGCCGGCCGGCTTAATCATTTACTCTGCATATGATGCTTTTACATAAATGTAAGTGCAATACTTTTTACTATTTTATATGAATAAATACCTTTTATGGTTTTACGCTATGGAAGCTCTTTTTTAGTCTTTTCCGGGAAATATCTGTTATAGACCTCCTGATTGAGCCACATACTCCTGCCAAGGTGCTGGGATCCTGACTGTGAACAACCAAAGGCCTTGGCTGGGTATCAAGCCACAGGTGCATACGATCTCCTATAATTAGGAGATCCAGTAAGGCCCCTTTCACACTTATACGACTTGTCTCACGATTTGGGACTGCAAAGTAGCATGACAGCCATTCATATTAGTACGACTTCAAGTTATTCCGACTTCAAAGTAGTCCCTGCACTACTTTGGTTCGATTTTGATGCCACTTACACAGGCATTCCTTGAAATCGCGGCAAAATTGCACGACTTTGAAGTCGCACAAGTGTGAAAGGGGCCTAAGCGGTAGTTTGCGTGGAGGTGGAAGGCGGACCCTTTTTCTCTTATCACTACTCTTGGGTGTTGTGTGTCTTGAGGCGATTCAGTTCGCATTGTAGCGCTATACAAGTTATTCATTCATTCATATTTGCACAGAGGAGACCGACTATCAATCTGAATGGACTATTAATCATTCACTATTCTTGATCAGTTATTTATTTCACTGTTTTATTTGTATAAGGTTACAGCATTATATTTGTTTACTTCTTTAGTTTACTGTGCGGCTTGATATTGGAAAATTACATAGGCATCTCCCCGTTCTACCACTCCTTGCCACGATCGCAGGCCACCGACGGACATCGTGTTTGCGGGACCTGCGGGCGTACCCACCCGCGATGGAGGGACGTACGGATATGCCAATTTGCGCACCCATGCCATTCTGCTGACGTACATCGTCGTGCAGCGGTCGGCAAGTGGTTAAATGACTGCCCCCACACGCTGGTCAAGTAATACTACTAGTACATTCAACATGATCGAAAAGACTCCTCAAACTAAAAAATTTGGTCTGCCAAATCGCACAGCTTGCTTCCTAGTTAAATTGGAAATCATTGCATGACCTACGCTCTGAAAAACTCAGCCATAACATACTAAAACCCTTGAGTGACACCATATCCCTCTTTGATCTACTCTCTACTCGGCTACCTTGAGGACTTTAAACAGAACAGTAGCTACCAAGACCGTGCCACAATTGCACAGAGGATGAAAGCGAATGTGAACCAGCGTTTTGCTTCATTCATTCTTAGATCCAAGAGCTTAGATCCAAGAGCTAGTGCTTGCATCAGCTGCTTGTTTTTTTGGCCATTCTGCGGTCTGTGAAAACCCTTGTTGATGTGGCGACTGAGAATATTCAGGAACTGCTTAAGAAAGCAGAGGGGTGTATGCCCGCGTCGTAAGAAAATCCACATTGCCCCACTGACAAGATGAGCGGTGCAAATAATTTACTGTGGTGGTGCGCTGGCTTGACTTGGCCCGTCATTGGAGGTTTTATGTATCTGTGGGGTTGAATTAGGGGGGAAAAAAAATCAAGTTATTCTGATTTTACTTTCTCTCTCACCCCACACAGTCGGCTCTAAGTTGTCTCTCTATAATATACTACATGTGTGGTCCTTCCCAGGGCCAGCCTTAGGCCTTTAGGTGCCATGTGAAAATTGACAGTGCCCCTCCCAGTGACCACATCCCTCCTGATATATATATTTTAGTGAGATACGTCTTCAAGCAGCTGAGAGCTATTATGAAATAACTCCCATTAGGATTCAGTGACTAAGTGCACAACATGAGAAACAAACGGCTTTTACTTCAGAATAACAAAAGGTATGCAAACTGACTGCAAGAGAGTTCGTTAAATACCTGCAATGTACATAGATAAGACTGTTCTCAACAAAAGTGGAGTTACGTGTACTGTGCTTACCTTTTGTATGAATTTCAGGATTCGTTTTCTGTAATGGAGGCCTGTAATGCTGCATAGTGCTGGACAGTGGTCTGAGGAGGCCTGTAATGCTGCATAGTGCTCTGGATGGTGGTCTGAGGAGGCCAGTAATGCTTTCATAGTGCTGGACGGTGGTCTGAGGAGGCCTGTAATGCTTCATAGTGCTGGACAGTGGTCTGAGGAGGCCTGTAATGCTTCATAGTGCTCTGTATGGTGGTCTGAGGAGGCCTGTAATGCTGCATAGTGCTCTGGATAGTGGTCTGAGGAGGCCTGTAATGCTGCATAGTGCTCTGGATAGTGGTCTGAGGAGGCCTGTAATGCTGCATAGTGCTCTGTATGGTGGTCTGAGGAGGCCTGTAATGCTTCATAGTGCTCTGGATAGTGCTCTGAGGAGGCCTGTAATGCTTCATAGTGCTCTGAGGAGGCCTGTAATGCTGCATAGTGCTCTGGATGGTGGTCTGAGGAGGCCTGTAATGCTGCATAGTGCTCTGGATGGTGGTCTGAGGAGGCCTGTAATGCTTCATAGTGCTCTGGATAGTGCTCTGAGGAGGCCTGTAATGCTTCATAGTGCTCTGAGGAGGCCTGTAATGCTTCATAGTGCTCTGAGGAGGCCTGTAATGCTTCATAGTGCTGGACGGTGGTCTGAGGAGGCCTGTAATGCTTCATAGTGCTCTGTATGGTGCTCTGAGGAAGCCTGTAATGCTTCATAGTGCTCTGAGGAGGCCTGTAATGCTGCATAGTGCTCTGAGGAGGCCTGTAATGCTTCATAGTGCTCTGAGGAGGCCTGTAATGCTGCATAGTGCTCTGGATGGTGCTCTGAGGAGGCCTGTAATGCTTCATAGTGCTCTGAGGTGGCCTGTAATGCTGCATAGTGCTCTGGATGATGGTCTGAGGAGGCCTGTAATGCTGCATAGTGCTGGACGGTGGTCTGAGGAGGCCTGTAATGCTGTATAGTGCTGGATGGTGGTCTGAGGAGGCCTGTAATGCTTCATAGTGCTGGACGGTGAGCCCACCCAGGTGTTACAACAGCGAATTAATATATGCTGTTGTAACACTGATCCTCAATCCGGCCAATCAGAAGCAGGTCTGAGACCCGTTTTCAGATTGGCGAAAAAGAGAAGAGTCACAATTGTCCGCCGAGGAGGAGGGAGGAAATGGAGGCCGCCGATGACCGTACAGAGCAGGGGAAGGGAGAGGCGTCACGGCCAGTCGAGGAGCAAGGGAAGCCACTGGTATAGCACTGCATAGAATGGGGTAAGTGCACCTGACCTGTCCTTCGACCGACCGCCGGGGGTGGTACTGTGTGCCCCTCCCCCCAAAATAAAATTATCACCAGCCACCACTGCTCTGGACAGTGTTCTGAGGAGGCCTGTAATGCTGCATAGTGCTCTGCATGGTGGTCTGAGGGATGGCCTGTAATGCACAGTGCCCTGGATGCCACTGCCAGTGGTCAGAGGAGGCCTGTAATGCACACACAGTGCTGGGTGGGCGGTCTGAGGGGAGGCCTTCTGTAATTGTAATTTACACACTGCTCTGCTCTCTGCTCTTGACGTAGGCACCTGTCTGTCTGGCGGTCGTCTCGTGAGTTGAGACTCGGGAGTGGGAAAGTCTCGTCGGTGGTGCACACAGTCGCTTGCTTGCTGTGAGCAGAAGCAGGCGGAGCTCCGTGAAAACTGGAAGTTGGTTCACGAGGGTAAACGTCCCACCTTGATTTTCATCATAGTTTTCGTCAGTGAACGAAAATGTGCTGTACTTTTCGTCTCGTTTTTGTCAATGTAAAAATACCGCTGAGGAAAACATTGATGAAATTAACTGGGTGCCAGATACCACAGCATACCTTTTTAGTCTAGTGTAGCATCCTGTAGTTAAGGCAGGGAGCTCCTCACAAATTTACTTGCCAAAAGTAGTTATCCTGGTTGATAGAGATCTATTGATTTCTCCCTAAGTTTGGCCTTGTTGCACTTTTCTCTTCTAACACTAGGTGGTCGGGTACTTAGTGGTACTAGATATGAGAAGGGCAACCCAAGGTCAGATTATGGGTATGTGGGGTATCTCAGCCAATGGGCAGGGGTTTTCTTGAATCCCTTGGCCTGCTGGGAGAACCTATATATTCGGGTGGAGTCAGGCGATCTATGTTATGCGCCATTGCGCCACCTGGACGGCTGTCTGGGTGGACTGGGCTACTAGGCCAGAGATTGGGCCTATCCCGGACACATCTAGCTGCTAGGCTGTCTGAGGGCCTGTCCAGAAGCAATCAAAAGTGACGGTTCTGTTGGCCGGAGAACCTGACGTGGTCGGAGGTAGAGAGGAAGCGGTTGCCAGTAAGGGACCAACCACCTTATTACCAGGGACCACAGTGAGTAACTGAATAGCCGGGGACAATGAAGAATTGGGAAACTTCAGCAGGTGTCAAGCCAGGGACCCAGCCAGCGGAGGTGACGCTTGCAGAGCAGCCTTGTGTGTCAAGCCAGGGACCAAGCACAGGCCAGTGGGGTGAAGCTTGAGAGGTATCTAGTGTGCCAAGCTCGGGACCCAGCAGAGAAGCGGGGGTGACGCTTGAGGAAGATACCACCGTGAACATTGGACGAGCTCAAGGTATTCAGTGGCAGTGAATCAATGCTTGAGAGACCAGGAGCTCAGTGTATGGAAGAACTACAAGGAGAAGTTGTAGTGAAGCTGAAAGAACTGTTATGCTTTGTTAGGAACTGTTAAAGACTGTTGCCATAGGAGACAGCATTCCTACACATGCAGATGTGGCTTCTTGCTGGAGGCCTTTCCCTGCACGGCTGTCTTCCTATTGAAGTCTCGGAGTCTGCTAATTGAATTTGCAACTACGTAAGGGTGTCCTGACCCTAACCCTCGCTCATTCAAAAATACAAAAAGGACTGTTAAAGGAAATAAAACCTCTTTTGCATCCAAGAAGTGTCTGGCGCCCAATGACTTTCACCATCTTTGCACCCACCATGCCTCACAACCCACCATATACAGAAGGATGTTAGCTATCTCTGGCCCTGGAGGTTCTCATTGGACCCGAAAGAGGCCTGGGACCTCGCTACACTAGTGTAGTCCCGTCTTTATATATGATGACCTCCATAGTGAACACTATTTGATCAGTTCTTCTATTTGATAGGTATTTAAGGATTTCAATTATAGATTTGCACATGTACACTATATTATCAAAAGTATTGGGACACCTGCCTTTACACGCACATGAACTTTAATGGCACCCCAGTCTTAGTCCGTAGGGGTCAATATTATTATGCGATATTGAGTTGGCCCACCCTTTACAGCTATTACAGCTTCAACTCTTCTGGGAAGGCCGTCCACAAGGTTTAGGAGTGTGTCTATGCTTGACCATTCTTCCAGAAGCACATTTGTGAGGACAGGGACTGATGTTGGATGAGAAGGCCTGGCTCGCAGTCTCCGCTTTTATAATCCCAAAGGTGTTCTATTGGGTTGAGGTCAGGACTCTGTTCAGGCCAGTCAAGTTCCTCCACCCCAAACTCTCACTCATTCATGTCTTTTATGGGCCTTGCTTTGTGCACTGGTCCAAATCATTTGGTGAAGGGGGTTTTATAGCGTGGGGTTGTTTTTCCAGGGTTGGGCTTGGCCCGTTAGTTCCAGTGAAAGGAACTCTTAAAGCCTCAGCATACCAAGACATTTTGGACAATTTCATACTCCTAACTTTGTGGGAACAGTTTGGGGATGGCTCCTTCCTGTTTCCACATGACTGCGCACCAGTGCACTAAGCAAGTTCCATAAAGACATGGATGAGCGAATTTGGGGTGGAGGAACTTGACTGGCCTGACCTCAACCCGATAGAACACCTTTTGGATAATTTGGAACGGAGACTGTGAGCCAGGCCTTCTTGTCCACATCAGTGCCTGACCTCACAAATTTGCTTCTGGAAGAATGGTCAAGCATTCCCATAGACACACTCCTAAACCTTGTGGACGGCCTTCCCAGAAGAGTTAAAGCTGTTATAGCTGCAAAGGGTGGGCCAACTCAATATTGAACCCTACGGACTAAGACTGGGATGCCATTAAAGTCCATGTGCGTGTAAAGGCAGACGTCCCTTTATATAATTTGGGGAAAGGATCCCGGGGATGGTTGCTGATGGGGGGGGGGGGGAGCTATATAGAAATAATGTGTTTGGGTGTTGGGTAGCCATGAAGAAGGGAGTGCACCCTCGAAATGCGTAAAAGAAAACGCACGCTTGAGGTCGAACATTTGAGCATTCCCTGTACCCAGTGTGTAGAGCACGCCTCTCCATAGATGGATTTCATAGTACATGTGTTCTCCATACATTTTTGTGGGTATGCTTTCCTTTTATAAAATATATCGCAATTCTTCGGCTGCACTCTGTCTGGTCTATGATGAGGTATAAGGATTTCCTAGAGAGCTGTAAGGTCATAGATATCACTATGTATTTCAATGGGAACGCTCCAATCAGCTCTGGATGGAAGAATGTTACTAGAAGGATTTTGTATCCTTTCATCACCCCAGAGCTGACATTGTATCTAATTGTATCCTGTGCAGTAAATGTTTGATTCATATCAGTGATTCAGTATGTTTGTCAGTGTCTGTAAATTCTTATCCGTGTCTCTGTAGATCTGTTGGTGTTGTTTTTAGATTGCTATCAATGTCTCAGTAGTAGGTCCTCTGTTGGTGGGTATGTACACCGCTGTCATTGGTGGATATGCACACTACTTTCGTTGGTGGGTACGTACACTGCTGACGTTGGTGGGTACGTACACTGCTGACGTTGGTGGGTACGTACACTGCTGACGTTGGTGGGTACGTACACTGCTGACGTTGGTGGGTACGTACACTGCTGACGTTGGTGGGTACGTACACTGCTGACGTTGGTGGGTACGTACACTGCTGACGTTGGTGGGTACGTACACTGCTGACGTTGGTGAGTACGTACACTGCTGACGTTGGTGAGTACGTACACTGCTGACGTTGGTGAGTACGTACACTGCTGACGTTGGTGGGTACGTACACTGCTGACGTTGGTGAGTACGTACACTGCTGTCGTTGGTGGGTACGTACACTGCTGTCGTTGGTGGGTACGTACACTGCTGTCGTTGGTGGGTACGTACACTGCTGTCGTTGGTGGGTACCTACACCGCTGTCATTGGTGGGTACCTACACCGCTGTCATTGGTGGGGTACCTACACCGCTATCATTGGTGGGGTACCTACGCCGCTGTCATTGGTGGGGTACCTACGCCGCTGTCATTGGTGGGGTACCTACGCCGCTGTCATTGGTGGGTGCGTACTCCGCTGTCATTGGTGGGTGCCTACTCCGCTGTCATTGGTGGGTGCCTACTCCGCTGTCATTGGTGGGTGCCTACTCCGCTGTCATTGGTGGGTGCGTACACCGCTGTCATTGGTGGGTGCGTACACCGCTGTCATTGATGGGTACGTACACCGCTGGCGTTGGTGAGTGCGTACACGGCTGTCATTGGTGGGGGAACCTACACGGCTGTCATTGGTGGGGGAACCTACACGGCTGTCATTGGTGGGGGAACCTGCACGGCTGTCATTGGTGGGGGAACCTGCACGGCTGTCATTGGTGGGGGAACCTGCACGGCTGTCATTGGTGGGGGAACCTGCACGGCTGTCATTGGTGGGGGAACCTGCACGGCTGTCATTGGTGGGGGAACCTGCACGGCTGTCATTGGTGGGGGAACCTACACGGCTGTCATTGGTGGGTATATACAGCACTGGCGGAGGCCCTCATCACCCCTCACCCGCTGGAGTTATTGAATAAAGTAAAGCTCTGGGGTTCGGGGACTAGGAGTTTCTGTAGCGGATTTTGCTAATGTATAAATAATTCTCAACAAATCTCCTTTCTTGCCGCAGGCGGACGACCAGTGTGAGCTGAAGTCGGTGGAACATGGCGATGATGTTGTACCATTGACGGCGAAGGAAGCGAGCCGCCTGAGCGAGGAGGAAGTGATAAAATATTTACATGTGAGTCTCACTCACAGTTTTATTTGTTAATCCGGCAATCAGCCATTTTCATTAGAACCCGCAATCAGGCTGAGGCTCGTCACTGAAGGCGGATTTCATGTATTCAATTGTCAGAAGAAAGTCGTCTGTGAAATAATGTGACCATGGAGGGGTGTGGAGGGATTTCAGGTGAAATCAGAGACGGCTGTAGTCATTACACAATCGGACCTGCTCACCTGTCACTTGTCACCTGTCATAGATCTGGGATCAGCAACCTTCACTAAACCATATCACAGGAACAATATATAACAAGGAGGCCGATCACATGGAGATTTGGAGGAAGCTGAGAAATCTAGAAGAGACTTTAGGAGCACAAATTGGAACAGAATAGCGTTTAGTGTCACTTTAAGTGTCATGTTCACAAATATCAGCAGCAAGTCGGTGAACAACCGCGCATTGTAGAATTGTTTGTTTTGTACTCATTGCTGTCCTGCTAATGGAAGTAATTATATAATTGAGTTTAACTTGTCAATAACAGTACAACCACAAGTGCATACATCTATTACCTGCACACAAAGCGTGATCAGTCCCAATGCATGCATCTCAGTCCCCAGATCAGTCCTAATGCATGCATCTCAGTCCTCAGATCAGTCCCAATGCATGCATCTCAGTCCTCAGATCAGTCCTAATGCATGCATCTCAGTCCTCAGATCAGTCCTAATGCATGCATCTCAGTCCTCAGATCAGTCCTAATGCATGCATCTCAGTCCTCAGATCAGTCCTAATGCATGCATCTCAATCCTCAGATCAGTCCCAATGCATGCATCTCAGTCCTAATGCATGCATCTCAGTCCTCAGATCAGTCCTAATGCATGCATCTCAGTCCTCAGATCAGTCCTCATGCATGCATCTCAGTCCTCAGATCAGTCCTAATGCATGCATCTCAGTCCTCAGATCAGTCCTAATGCATGCATCTCAGTCCTCAGATCAGTCCTAATGCATGCACTTCAGACCTCATATCATTCCCAATGCATGCATCACAGTCCTCGGATCATTCCCAATGTATGCAACACAGTCCCCAGATCAGTCCTAATGCATGCATTTACAGTCCTCAGATCATTCCCAATGCATGAAACACAGTCCTCAGATCAGTCCTAATGCATGCATTACAGTCCTCAGATCATTCCCAATGCATGCATAACAGTGCTCAGATCATTCTCAATGCATGCACCACAGTCCTCAGATCAGCCTTAATGCATGCAGCACAGTCCTCAGATCAGCGCCAATGCATGAACCACAGTCCTCAGATCAGCCCCAATACATGCACTTCAGACCTCATATTGGCCCAAATGCATGCACTGCAGTCCTTAGATCAGCCCCAATGCATGCTCCCAAGTCCTCAGATCAGTCCCAATGCATGCATAACAGTGCCCAGATCATTCTCAATGCATGCACTGCAGTCCTCAGATCAGCCCCAATGCATGCTCCCAAGTCCTCAGATCAGCCCCCTTGGATCAGCCTCCGGTGCATGGTCCTCGGATCAGCCCCCGGTGCATGGTCCTCGGATCAGCCCCCGGTGCATGGTCCTCGGATCAGCCCCCGGTGCATGGTCCTCGGATCAGCCCCCGGTGCATGGTCCTCGGATCAGCCCCCGGTGCATGGTCCTCGGATCAGCCCCCGGTGCATGGTCCTCGGATCAGCCCCCGGTGCATGGTCCTCGGATCAGCCCCCGGTGCATGGTCCTCGGATCAGCCCCCGGTGCATGGTCCTCGGATCAGCCCCCGGTGCATGGTCCTCGGATCAGCCCCCGGTGCATGGCCCTCGGATCAGCCCCCGGTGCATGGCCCTCGGATCAGCCCCCGGTGCATGGCCCTCGGATCAGCCCCCGGTGCATGGCCCTCGGATCAGCCCCCGGTGCATGGCCCTCGGATCAGCCCCCGGTGCATGGCCCTCGGATCAGCCACCGGTGCATGGCCCTCGGATCAGCCCCCGGTGCATGCACCTCGGATCAACCCCAAGCCCTCTACCTTTTATGAACACAGGGTACCGGTGCAGGTGTACAGTCAGGCCTCACCTGCATAGCACACCTACACCCTCAGCCTCAAGCATCAGAGAGGAGGGTGGGAATGGCTTTATAAATCATATCCTATTGATCTGTCAGTTGCAGCCAATGGCAGCGGGTGGCAGTGCAAGGGGCATTGTGTACCTGCCAGGTTCATGTATGAGATGGGTTTGCCGACACCTGTTAGAACCAATACGCTGTATCGTGAGCCCGTCCTCTGCCCTCTCATCCTGACGCTCTCTCCATTTACAGGCGGACGTTAACACTGGACTGTCTGAGTGCGCGGTTCTCCAGCGGCGGGTGAAGCATGGCTGGAATGAATTTCAGGTGGACAGCGCCGATCCAGTGTGGAAGAAATACCTGGGACAGGTAAGATATGAGAAGGACATTGATCTGGTTATGCCTTTCAGAAGGTCTTTCACTGTACTTGTTGGCAGGACTGCAGCCTTTGGTCACATGATTCTGTGGTGTCCCTGCGGAGACTGTATAATATGAACTCGCATTAGAGACTCATTCAATGACCTCTGACTTCACCCAGGAACCATCTGAAAGATTCCACATGCCGGCATGGTTAAACGGTCGCTCCATGCAGCCTCTAAAACGCTGCAGGCGGTAAACCCGTGTCAGGGTAATTAAGTGGAGCCCATTTCACTCTCAGTGAAGGAAGAGAGGAAACACTTAGCAAGTTTGTGCATTCTCTGGGAGGGAAGAGATGTCTGTATCCACTTCTCTGCACACTTAGACACCGTCCCCAGGGCCAACCGTGCAAGCACCTTCTCTCAGCCAATCGCAGGCTGATGTGTAATCATTTCTACACAAGACTTGAATAACGCAGCACAGTAGGGAGGGGCGCCTACACTGCAGCAGCTTTGGAGGGACTACAGCTACCAGCAGGGCCTGCCACATGTAGGGAAGGGGCGGCCTCAAGCAACAAAAAATGTATTCTGAATATGAATAAAATCTGAGCAGCATTTGATTTTAAAGTGCAGCTCAAATCAATACATTTTACCTCCTTCCCTCCGGGATCCAGGGAGAGGGTCTGATATATAATCCATAGCTGGCACACTTACCCGGGCCCCACCCTCTTCTGCTGCATCAGGTGGATAGCACGACTCATGCAGAAGCAGAGCTGGGGAATCACCTACTGCAGTATAAATGTTTGCGACTGTGGGGGGCATTAGAGTGTAAGCTCCTCTGGTACACAGACTGATGTGACTGGCTCTGTGTTCTGTGTACAGTACTGTGGTATATGTCAAAGCTATATAAATGTATAATAATATACAGCTGAAGATTGGATATTCTGTTTTTGTCTTTCTATCAGTTTACGAATCCGCTCATCCTGTTGTTGCTTGGCTCCGCCCTGGTCAGCGTCATCACAAAGGAGTACGAGGATGCAGTTAGCATCACGGTGGTAAGTTGATATCGCATTTCTGATTTGTGCAGTTTCCGCCTGCAGGTGAATTTAATCTGAATAAACTCACCTGAAACTTCCATGAAATCCAGAGCTTCCAGCTTCCTCTGCTGCTTTTCAGCCAGGTCTCTCTATCATCCAATCAAAATTCTGACCTTCCATTGCTTTGACTAGGACACAGAACAGGATTTTGGATTAAGGATACTCCATCTTGATGTAACTCGATTATTATTTTTTTCTTTGTCCCTCCCCCAATTTGGTGACCCTCCTACAACTTTTACAGAATGTTTTTATTTCTGTGCTTTTCAGCAATCTAATAAAAATATGAATTTTTCCCAATATAACCTATGAAATATTATATAGGTATACAGTGGCATCGCTGGGGGGTGGCTTTTGGGGCTATAGCCCCGAATCTGGGGCCCATAGCCCTGAGTCTCTGCACTGATCCCCAAGGGGAGGGGATGCTGTTTGGTTCCCTGATTTAAGGGGAGGCTCTGTGGGGACCCTGATTTAAGGGGGAGGCTCTCTGGGGGACCCTGATTTAAGGGGGAGGCTCTCTGGGGCCCTGATTTAAGGGGGAGGCTCTCTGGGGGCCCTGATTTAAGGGGGAGGCTCTCTGGGGCCCCTGATTTAGGGGGGAGGCTCTCTGGGGGCCCTGATTTAAGGGGGAGGCTCTCTGGGGGCCCTGATTTAAGGGGGGGCTCTCTGGGGACCCTGGTTTAAGGGGGAGGCTCTCTGGGGGGACCCTGGTTTAAGGGGGAGGCTCTCTGGGGACCCTGATTTAGGGGGGAGGCTCTCTGGGGACCCTGGTTTAAGGGGGAGGCTCTCTGGGGACCCTGTTTTAAGGGGGAGGCTCTCTGGGGACCCTGGTTTAAGGGGGAGGCTCTCTGGGGTCTCTGATGTAAGGGGGAGGCTCTCTGGGGACCCTGGTGTAAGTGGGGGGGCTCTCTGGTGGTATAGACACACACGTATATTACTGTGTGTGTGTATGTGTATATATATATATATATATATATATATATAGTATGTGTGTGTGTGTGTGTGTGTGTGTGTGTATGCCCGCCCAAGCGTATGACTTTCTTTACTACGCCGCTATGGGCTCTAGCCCCAGATCTTTTGTAGACCTAGCAATGCCCCTGTAGGTATATATGAATATGGTGCTGAGTGCCTGGTGGGGAGGGGGATCACCCTTAGCCCAGATGAGCCCCCACTATGTGTGATGGTTTTCCTTATTCCAGCCTCTCAGGAGTTCAAGGAACCTGCATTAAATTCCCCTAATATATATTATATGTGGATCTTGCTAATCCTGCGGTGATCCTCGCATCAGATGTTTGTTGGCATGCCTACCAACTGATCATCTGATCCTGAAACTCTTTACTGATTATTTGGGGGGCCTCCCAATGTGTTTTGGTAAAGGAACACTCCACCTATGAGTGCTTCCTGGCCAGCTGGAATCCCATAACCGACATTACACAGCAATATGAACATTCCTTGCTGGGTTCTGGCTCCACCCCCCTTGATGGGCAATTTAAATCCCCCTGATGCTTCTCCTGTAATAGGAAGTAATTTCTGCATGCATCGGGTGGTGAGACTCTCCAGCAGTGGCTGGGCTACAAACAGTGTAGATTCGCAGTGATGGCGACATTTCCCATGATGCTAATGCACTCTGCAGTAGAATGGATGACCAAGCCTCCTCATCCTCCTCATCCTCATCCTCTTGGCCGCTCGCATCACGTTCGTGTGACCATGCGAGCGGCCCACGCAATGCATTGCGGCCGCCCACGGCGACGCAGTGCATTGCTGGCTGATGATTGGCCAAGCATGCACTGTGACCCCGCATGCTTGGCGACAACTCACAGCCCCGGAAACCTCGAAGAGCCATAATTGGCTACAGGCAGGACGCCTTTAGCCAATTACAGCTCAGGGGCTGTAGTACACGCCCCCCCCTTTAAAACGCCGCCACGCCGTCTGCGCCGTCACATGCTGTTCCGGCGCAGATTGAGCAGGCAGATTCTGTGACACTCTGCTGCATTTAGATAGTTAGAGAGATTCACTTACAGAGATGGAGTTAGATAGATTCAGTTACAAAGATTGATTGAGAAAGAGGGGCTTGTAGTGTGCTCGTGGCAGGCAGGCAGAGCTCCTATATTTTGTTACCCAGAAGCACCTATAGGACTTGTAGTGTGTTCGTGGCAGGCAGGCAGAGCTCCTATATTTTGTTTACCAGAAGCACCTATAGGACTTGTAGTGTGTTCGTGGCAGGCAGGCAGAGCTCCTATATTTTTTTACCAGAAGCACCTATAGGACTTGTAGTGTGTTCGTGGCAGGCAGGCAGAGCTCCTATATTTTGTTACCAGAAGCACCTATAGGACTTGTAGTGTGTTCGTGGCAGCAGGCAGAGCTCCTATATTTTGTCCCAGAAGCACCTATAGGACTTGTAGTGTGTTCGTGGCAGGCAGGCAGAGCTCTATATTTTGTTACCAGAAGCACCTATAGGACTTGTAGTGTGTTCGTGGCAGGCAGGCAGAGCTCCTATATTTTGTTACCCAGAAGCACCTATAGGACTTGAGTGTGTTCGTGGCAGGCAGGCAGAGCTCCTTCATTTTGTTCCCAGAGGCACCTATAGGACTTGAAGTGTGTTATTCCCATCACACACACAGAGCTATATTTCTTCCCAGAAGCACCTATAGGACTTGAAGTGTGTTATTCCCATCACACACAGATAGCTATATTTTGTTCCCAGAAGCACCTATAGGACTTGAAGTGTGTTAGTCCCATTACACACACAGAGCTCTATTTTCTTCCCAGAAGCACCTATAGGACTTGAAGTGTGTTAGTCCCATTACACACACAGAGCTATATTTTGTTCCCAGAAGCACCTATAGGACTTGAAGTGTGTTAGTCCCATTACACACACAGAGCTATAGCTTCTTCCCAGAAGCACCTATAGGACTTGAAGTGTGTTAGTCCCATTACACACACAGAGCTATATTTTGTTCCCAGAAGCACCTATAGGACTTGAAGTGAGTTAGTCCCATCACACACACAGAGCTATATTTTGTTCCCAGAAGCACCTATAGGACTTGAAGTGTGTTAGTCCATCACACACACAGAGCTATATTTTGTTCCAGAAGCACCTATAGGACTTGAAGTGTGTTAGTCCCATCACACACACAGAGCTATATTTTTGTTCCAGAAGCACCTATAGGACTTGAAGTGTGTTATCCCATCACACACACAGAGCTATATTTTTTCCCAGAAGCACCTATAGGACTTGAAGTGTGTTAGTCCCATTACACACACAGAGCTATATTTTGTTCCCAGAAGCACCTATAGGACTTGAAGTGTGTTAGTCCCATCACACACACAGAGCTATATTTTCTTCCCAGAAGCACCTATAGGACTTGAAGTGTGTTAGTCCCATTACACACACAGAGCTATAATTTCTTCCCAGAAGCACCTATAGGACTTGAAGTGTGTTAGTCCCATTACACACACAGAGCTTATATTTTGTTCCCAGAAGAACCTATAGACTTGAAGTGTGTTAGTCCCATCACACACACAGAGCTATATTTTGTTCCCAGAAGCACCTATAGGACTTGAAGTGTGTTAGTCCCATTACACACACAGAGCTATATTTTGTTCCCAGAAGCACCTATAGGACTTGAAGTGTGTTAGTCCAACACACACACAGAGCTATATTTTGTTCCCAGAAGCACCTATAGGACTTGAAGTGTGTTAGTCCCATCACTCACACACAGAGCTATATTTTGTTCCCAGAAGCACCTATAGGACTTGAAGTGTGTTAGTCCCATCACACACACAGAGCTATATTTTGTTCCCAGAAGCACCTATAGGACTTGAAGTGTGTTAGTCCCATTACACACACAGAGCTATATTTTCTTCCCAGAAGCACCTATAGGACTTGAAGTGTGTTATCCCATTACACACACAGAGCTATATTTTCTTCCCAGAAGCAACCTATAGGACTTGAAGTGTGTTAGTCCCATTACACACACAGAGCTATATTTTGTTCCCAGAAGCACCTATAGGACTTGAAGTGTGTTAGTCCCATCACACACACAGAGCTATATTTTGTCCCAGAAGCACCTATAGGACTTGAAGTGTGTTAGTCCCATTACACACACAGAGCTATATTTTCTTCCCAGAAGCACCTATAGGACTTGAAGTGTGTTAGTCCCATTACACACACAGAGCTATATTTTTCTTCCCAGAAGCACCTATAGGACTTGAAGTGTGTTAGTACCATTACACACACTGAGCTATATTTTGTTCCCAGAAGAACCTATAGGACTTGAAGTGTGTTAGTCCCATTACACACAGTGCTATATTTTGTTCCCAGAACCACCTATAGGACTTGAAGTGTGTTAGTCCCATTACACACACAGAGCTATATTTTGTTCCCAGAGCACCTATAGGACTTGAAGTGTGTTAGTCCCATCACACACACAGAGCTATATTTTGTTCCCAGAAGCACCTATAGGACTTGAAGTGTGTTAGTCCCATTACACACACAGAGCTATATTTTGTTCCAGAAGCACCTATAGGACTTGAAGTGTGTTAGTCCCATCACACACACAGAGCTATATTTTGTTCCCAGAAGCACCTATAGGACTTGAAGTGTGTTAGTCCCATTACACACACAGAGCTATATTTTGTTCCAGAAGCACCTATATGACTGAAGTGTGTTAGTCCCATCACACACACAGAGCTATATTTTGTTCAGAAGCACCTATAGGACTTGAAGTGTGTTAGTCCCATCACACACACAGCTATATTTTGTTCCCAGAAGACCTATAGGACTTGAAGTGTGTTAGTCCCATCCCACACACAGAGCTCCTCTATTTTGTTCCCAGAAGCACCTACAGGACTTGAAGTGTGTTAGGCCCATCACACAGAGCTCCTATATATTCTTCTCAGCAGCACCCACAGGACTTCTAGTGTGTTAGTGGCATCACACAGAGCTCCTCTATTTTCTTTGCATAAGCACCCATAGGACTTCTAGTGTGTTAGTGGCATCACACAGAGCTCCTCTATTTTCTTTGCAGAAGCACCCATAGGACTTCTAGTGTTTTAGTGGCATCACACAGAGCTCCTATATATTCTTCTCAGCAGCACCCACAGGACTTCTAGTGTGTTAGTGGCATCACACAGAGCTCCTCTATTTTCTTTGCAGAAGCACCCACAGGACTTCTAGTGTGTTTAGTGGCATCACACAGAGCTCCTCTATTTTCTTTGCAGAAGCACCCATAGGACTTCTAGTGTGTTAGTGGCATCACACAGAGCTCCTATATATTCTTCTCAGCAGCACCCACAGGACTTCTAGTGTGTTAGTGGCATCACACAGAGCTCCTCTATTTTCTTTGCAGAAGCACCCACAGGACTTCTAGTGTGTTAGTGGCATCACACAGAGCTCCTCTTATTTTCTTTGCAGAAGCACCCACAGGACTTTCTAGTGTGTTAGTGGCATCACACAGAGCTCCTCTATTTTCTTTGCATAAGCACCCACAGGACTTTCTAGTGTGTTAGTGGCATCACACAGAGCTCCTCTATTTTCTTTGCAGAAGCACCATAGGACTTCTAGTGTGTTAGTGGCATCACACAGAGCACCTATATATTCTTCTCAGAAGCACCCACAGGACTTCTAGTGTGGTTAGTGGCATCACACAGAGCTCCTCTATTTTCTTTGCAGAAGCACCCACAGGACTTCTAGTGTGTTAGTGGCATCACACAGAGCTCCTCTATTTTCTTTGCAGAAGCACCCACAGGACTTCTAGTGTGTTAGTGGCATCACAACAGAGCTCCTCTATTTTCTTTGCAGAAGCACCCACAGGACTTCTAGTGTGTTAGTGGCATCACACAGAGCTCCTCTATTTTCTTTGCAGAAGCACCCACAGGACTTCTAGTGTGTTAGTGGCATCACACAGAGCTCCTCTATTTTCTTTGCATAAGCACCCACAGGACTTCTAGTGTGTTAGTGGCATCACAACAGAGCTCCTCTATTTTCTTTGCAGAAGCACCCATAGGACTTCTAGTGTGTTAGTGGCATCACACAGAGCTCCTATAATTTCTTTGCTGAAGCACCCACAGGACTTCTAGTGTGTTAGTGCATCACACAGAGCTCCTCTATTTTCTTTGCAGAAGCACCCACAGGACTTCTAGTGTGTTATGGCATCACACAGAGCTCCTCTATTTCTTTGCAGAAGCACCCATAGGACTTCTAGTGTGTTAGTGGCATCACACAGAGCTCCTATATATTCTTCTCAGCAGCACCCACAGGACTTCTAGTGTGTTTAGTGGCATCACACAGAGCTCCTCTATTTTCTTTGCAGAAGCACCCACAGGACTTCTAGTGTGTTAGTGGCATCACACACAGAGCTCCTCTATTTTCTTTGCAGAAGCACCCATAGGACTTCTAGTGTGTTAGTGGCATCACACAGAGCTCCTATATATTCTTCTCAGCAGCACCCACAGGACTTCTAGTGTGTTAGTGGCATCACACAGAGCTCCTCTATTTTCTTTGCAGAAGCACCCACAGGACTTCTAGTGTGTTAGTGGCATCACACAGAGCTCCTCTATTTCTTTGCATAAGCACCCACAGACTTCTAGTGTGTTAGTGGCATCACACAGAGCTCCTCTATTTTCTTTGCAGAAGCACCCATAGGACTTCTAGTGTGTTAGTGGCATCACACAGAGCTCCTATATTTTCTTCTCAGCAGCACCCACAGGACTACCGACTACAATGGCTGGAAGACCGCCAAGGGGAGGCAGAGCGTGCAGAGCCAAGAACACAGGGCAGGCAGGCTCTGTTTCTAGTGGACGTGGACGTGGACGTGGTCGTGCATCGTCATCAGCACGTGGCCATGGGACACGCGCGTCTTTGTTTTCGGCAGCTGAACATGTGGAGCCGCATCATGCTGAAGGCTTGGTAGAATGGATGACCAAGCCCTCCTCATCCTCCTCATCCTCTCACCCAGGCTCAGGGTACTGACAGAGCATCATCAGCCACCCCTTCCCTAGACCCCACCATGTCCTCCTGAGGAGTCCCCCGAACTCTTTGAGCACAGTGTTGGGTACATGCTCCAGGAGGATGCCCAACGATTCGAAGGCTCGGATGACGATACCCAGCTTGAGGAATCTGGCAGTACAGTTCCACCAGCTGCAGCTTACTGCCAGGTTTGCTCTAGTGGTGAAGAGGGAGGGGATGATGAGGTCACTGACTCCACGTGGGTGCCTCAAGGGAGAGAGGATGAGGAGGAGGACGAGGAGGAGGAGGATGCGGGTCACATGTCCAACGAGGCAGGATGCCCCTGGAGGCCAGGTAGAGGCCAGCACAGCAACTGTACAACACCGCAGAGCTCCGCCTGTGCAGGGCGCTGCCTCTGCACGTTATCAGAAAAGTTCTTTGGTGTGGGCCTTTTTTGAGACGAGTGCAGCAGATCGCACCACTGCTATTTGCAATATTTGTCTCAAGCGTATCTCGCGTGGCCAAAACATCAGCCGCTGGGCACGACAAGCATGACCAGACATATGGCGACCTGCCATGCAGCTCGTTGGCAGGCACACATAAAAGACCCACACCAAAGAACTAAGCGGACCTCTCCTTGCTCCTCCTCAGCTGGGATCTCCATCCCCACTACACCTTCAGTCCTCTCTGAAAGCTGCTCTGAGAGGACTGAAGGTGTAGAATTCGGTGTGTCACAACCAAGTACTTGCAGTACACCGACGTCCGAATGCAGCAGGCAAATTTCCCTGCCCCAGCTGCTGGACCGTAGAAAGAAGTACACTCCCAGCCATCCACATGCCCAGCGGTTGAATGCTAGCCTTGCTAAATTGCTAGCACTTCAACTGCTGCCTTTTCAGTTGGTAGACTCGGCCCCCTTCCGTGAGTTTGTTCAATGTGCGGTTCCTCAGTGGCAGGTTCCCACAACGCCACTTTTTCTCGCGGAAGGCGATTCCGTCTCTCTACCGGCATGTGAGGGCAATGTCCATGCCTCGCTTGGACAGGGCGGTCAGCGGTAAGGTGCATATTACCGCTGACTCATGGTCCAGCAGGCATGGACAGGACGGTACCTTTCTTTCACGGCCCATTGGGTCACTCTATTGGCAGCTGGGAGGGATGCAGGACAAGGTGCAGTAGTGTTGGAGTTTGTTCCGCCACCACGCCTCCAAAACGCGACTACTGCTACTGGTTGTGACACACCTCTCTCCTCCACCCCCTCCTCTTCTTCTTCCTCCAGTGCTCTGTCCTTGGAACCAGCGGTGCTCCGTAGGCGTACAAGGGGCTACGCAAGTACGCAGGCAAAAAGATGCATGCCGTGCTTGCGCTGGTGTGTTTGGGGGACAGGAGCCACACTGGCCAGAGGTTCTGGCAGCTCTGCAGGGGCAGGCCGAGAGGTGGTTGACGCCACGTCAGCTTAAGCCAGGAATGGTCGTTTCTGACAATGCACCAACCTCCTCTCCGCCCCTGCGACAGGGGCAGCTCACCCATGTGCCCTGCATGGCTCACGTCCTCAACCTGGTGGTGCAGCGGTTCTTGGGCAGGTTCCCAGGCTTACAGGATGTCCTGAGGCAGGCCAGGAAAGTCTGTGTGCATTTCGCCGATCTTATAATGCCAGTGCTCGGCTGACTGAGCTGCAAAAGGAGCTGAACCTGCCAAGAACCGCCTAATATCTGACATGCCCACCAGGTGGAACTCAACGTTGGCCATGCTGCAGCGACTGCACACGCAGCAGAGGGCCATCAATGAGTACCTTTGCGACTACGGCACCAGGACAGGGTCAGGGGAGCTTGGTTTTTTTTCCCCACGTCAGTGGAGCATGATCAGGGATGCATGCACTGTCCTCTCACCATTTGAGGAGGCCACGAGGATGGTGAGCAGTGACAGTGCATGCATCAGTGACACTGTCCCTCTTGTCCACCTGTTGGAGCATACGCTGCGTGGGATAATGGACAGGGCACTTGAGGCAGAACAGAGGCAGGAAGAGGAGGACTTCCTTGCCTCTCAAGGCCCCCTTTATCCAGACAGTTTTCCTTCTGTCCCACCCATCACACAGGAGGAGGAGGATGAGGAGGATGAGGAGGATGAGGAGGATGAGGAGGAGGAGGATTGTGTGAGGAGGAGGAGGATGATTGTGTGAGCATGGAGGTGGAGCCTGGCACTCAGCATCAGCAGCAGCAGTCTTTTAGGATGATGTACAGTCCCAACAAGCCAGTGGACTTGTACGTGGCTGGGAGGAGGTGGCTGGCGATCATGTCATCCTCAGTGACCCAGAAGACTCCGGACCGAATGCCTCAGCTAACCTACGCTGCATGGCCTCCCTGATCCTGCAAAGCCTGCGGAAGGATCCTCGTGTTCTTCGGATCAAGGAGAGGGACCATTACTGGCTGGCCACACTCCTTGATCCGCGGTACAAGGGTAAGGTTGCGGACCTTATCTTGCCGTCGCAGAGGGAGCAGAGGATGAGACATCTCAGGGAGGCCTTGCAGAAAGGTCTGTGCAACGCGTTCCCAGAAACTGGGAGGCTACAAACTCCTGGTCCTGGGCGACGAGTTGCTGAGGCTTCGGTCAGTGGCAGAAGGAGCGGTGGGAAGGTGGACGTCTGACCGATGCGTTCAGACAATTTTTTAGTCCGCAGCCCCAAGGTATGATCGGTTCCAGCAACCATCGCCAGCGTCTGATATACATGGTGCAGAATACCTTGGGGCAAGGTCAGACTTGGACACCTTTCCCACCGAAAATCCTCTGGCTTACTGGGTCCCTGAGGATGGATCACTGGCCAGAGCTTGCACAGTATGCAATTGAGCTACTGGCCTGTCCTGCCTCCAGCGTTCTTTCCGAACGCACATTCAGTGCTGCTGGAGGATTTGTGACTGATCATAGGGTGCGCCTGTCCACCGCCTCGGTTGATCGACTGACATTCATCAAAATGAATCAGTCTTGGATCACCACCAGCTACCAGGCACCTGAGGCGGATATAACCGAATAATTTTTAATGTCACATCCCTTCAAGACTGCCTATGCTGATGCTGAGTGACTGTCCTCTTATGTTCACTGACTATCCTCTTCCTCCTCCTCAATGATCCATGCCACCACACCAGTGCCTAAGGCACAATTTTTCAGCCCCTGTTTAACAGGGCGTGTACTTACAATTTTTTAAAAAAAATGCTTCGCAACACGTGTGACTGCTGTGCTCCAAGTACAGTCTCTGTGAGGGCCGTGTTGCAGTGTTTGTGGCACCAGCACCAGTGCCTAAGGCACAATTTTTCAGCCCCTGTTTAACAGGGGCGTGTACTTACAATTTTTTAAAAAAATGCTTCGCAACACGTGTGACTGCTGTGCTCCAAGTACAGTCTCTGTGAGGGCCGTGTTGCAGTGTTGTGGCACCAGCACCAGTGCCTAAGGCACAATTTTTCAGCCCCTGTTTAACAGGGGCGTGTACTTACAATTTTTTAAAAAAATGCTTCGCAACACGTGTGACTGCTGTGCTCCAAGTACAGTCTCTGTGAGGGCCGGGTTGCAGTGTTTGTGGCACCAGCACCAGTGCCTAAGGCACAATTTTTCAGCCCCTGTTTAACAGGGGCGTGTACTTACAATTTTTTAAAAAAATGCTTCGCAACACGTGTGACTGCTGTGCTCCAAGTACAGTATCTGTGAGGGCCGGGTTGCAGTGTTGTGGCACCAGCACCAGTGCCTAAGGCACAATTTTTCAGCCCCTGTTTAACAGGGGCGTGTACTTACAATTTTTTAAAAAAATGCTTCGCAACACGTGTGACTGCTGTGCTCCAAGTACAGTATCTGTGAGGGCCGGGTTGCAGTGTTGTGGCACCAGCACCAGTGCCTAAGGCACAATTTTTCAGCCCCTGTTTAACAGGGGCGTGTACTTACAATTTTTTAAAAAAATGCTTCGCAACACGTGTGACTGCTGTGCTCCAAGTACAGTATCTGTGAGGGCCGGGTTGCAGTGTTGTGGCACCAGCACCAGTGCCTAAGGCACAATTTTTCAGCCCCTGTTTAACAGGGGCGGGTAATTACAAATCTTGATCTAATAGTTCACAGCAGGGCCCATTCCTGCGCCCACCAAGAGTAACTATGAGGGCCTGCAGTCTTGTGGCAACACCGTCCACCACCACCGCCAAAGGCCCATTTTTCTGCCCTGTTCATCAGGTGCTTGCAATTACAAATCTTGATCTAATAACTCACAGCAGGGCCCATTCCTGCGCCCACCAAGAGTAACTATGAGGGCCTACAGTCTTGTGGCAACACCGTCCACCACCACCGCCAAAGGCCCAATTTTTCTGCCCTGTTCATCAGGTGCTTGCAATTACAAATCTTGATCTAATAACTCACAGCAGGGCCCATTCCTGCGCCCACCAAGAGTAACTATGAGGGCCTACAGTCTTGTGGCAACACCGTCCACCACCACCGCCAAAGGCCCAATTTTTCTGCCCTGTTCATCAGGTGCTTGCAATTACAAATCTTGATCTAATAACTCACAGCAGGGCCCATTCCTGCGCCCACCAAGAGTAACTGTGAGAGCTTACAGTCTTGTGGCAAAACCGTCCACCACCACCACCACCACCCCCAATTTTTCTGCCCTGTTCAAGAGGTGCATGCAATTACAAATCTTGATCTATTAACTCACAGCAGGGCCCATTCCTGTGCCCACCAGTCTTGTGGCTACACCAACATCTAATAGGGCAAATTTCTGCAGAGTATATACGCCAGGCCCCTACTTTCAAACATCCAACTTACAAACGACTCCTACTTGCAAATGGAAAGAGAAAACAGGAAGTGAGAGGAAATCTACCCCTAGGAAGGGAAATTCTATCCTGTTAGATTTAATTTGGGAAAAAGGTATCTCCTCTCTACTGATACTTTATCACCAATCCTTGTTTCAATTAAAACCCCACTTTTCCAAAAACCTTTGTCATTGGGACGGAAAGTGAGGTGACATGTTCTGAACACATGTGCAAAGACAGCAAATGTTACAGGGGTGATAACCCCTCCCTATGTTCTCCAAAAAGCTTAAAATAGATTTTTTTGGGATGGAGCTGTACCTGTTCAGATTCTACAAACAGTGTAGATTCGCAGTGATGGCGACATTTCCCATGATGCTAATGCACTCTGCAGTGTAGTTGAGCATCATGGGAAATGTAGTTCCAAAACATTTGCCAAGGTTCGCCATCACTGGTGTAGAGTATAGCGTTTGTCCTCAGATCTTTGTCAGCCAGTCCATTGGCTCCTGTTCACATGTTCTTTACTGCACTTTGTTCTTGGCAGTTCCTGCTGGATCCCTGACCTGTGTTTTGTCTCTTCTCACTGCAGGCCATTCTCATCGTGGTGACGGTCGCCTTTGTCCAGGTATGTCATGGCAGCCAGAGGTGGTGGAGTGGTCTATGGGTAGTATGTGGAGGTATTTTGGTATATGGAGGTATTTCAGTGGTGTGGTGTGTGAAGGTACTCCAATTGGGTGGTATGAGGAGATGTTCGGGTTTGGTGGTATATGGAAATATTCCAATAGAGTGTTTATATGGGGATGGTATGTGGAGGTATTTCAGCAGGGTGGTGTGTATATTTATTCTGATGGGGTTTTTAATAGATGGAGGTATTTCAGTGGAGTGGTATGTGGGAATATATTGGTATATGGAGGCATTTTGGTGGGGTGGTATGTGATGGAGATATTTTGGTATATGGAGGTGTTGCAATAGGGTGGCATTTGGAGATATTTCGTGTGGTGGTATTCCAGTTGGGGTGTTATATGGAGGAATTCTAATGGAGTGGTCTATGGAGGTATTTCAGTGGGGCAGGGTATGGACATATTTCAATATGTATGGAGATATTTCAGTACAATGCATCCGGAAAGTATTCACAGTACTTCACTTTTGGCACATTTTGTTATATTACAGCTTTATTCCAAAATGGATTAAATTCATTATTTTCCTCAAAATTCTACAAACCATACCCCATAATGATAACGTGAAAAGTTTGAAATCTTTGCAAATTCATTAAAAAAAACAAAAAAAAACTCCCATGTACATAAGTATTCAAAGCCTTTTCTCAATACTTTGTTGAAGCACCTTTGGCACCAATTACAGCCTCAAGTCTTGTTCAGTATGATGCTACAAGCTTGGCACACCTATTTTTGGGCGGTTTCCCTCATTCTTCCTTGCAGGACCTCTTAAGCTTCATCAGGTTGGATGGGAAGCGTCGGTGCACAGCCATTTTCAGATCTCTCCAGAGATGTTCAATCGGGTTAAAGTCTGAGCTCTGGCTAGACCACTCAGGGACATTCACAGAGTTGTCCCGTAGCCACTTCTTTGTTATCTTGGCATTGTGCTTAGGGTCGCTGTCCTGTTACAAAATGAACCTTCGCCCCAGTCTGAGGTCCATAGTGCTCAGGAGCAGGTTTTCATCAAGGATGTCTCTGTACATTGCTGCATTCATATTTCCCTCGATTCTGACTACTCTCCCAGTTCCTGCTGCTGAGAAACATCCCTACAGCATGATGCTGCCACCACCATGCTTCACTGTAGGGATGGTATTGGCCAGGAGATGAGCGGTGCCTGGTTTCCTCCAAACATGACGCTTGCCAAGCAAGCCAAAAAGTTCAATCTTTGTTTTATCAGACCAGAGAAATTTCTCATGGTCTGAAAGTCCTTCAGGTGCCTTTTTGGAAAACTCCAGACTGCTGTCATGTTACTTTTACTGAGGAGTGGCTTCCGCCTGGCCACTCTACCACAGGCCTGATTGGAGTGCGGCAGAGATGCTTGTTCTTCTGGAAGGTTCTCCTTTCTCCACAGAGAAAGCCTGGAGCTCTGTCAGAGTGACCATCGGGTTCTTGGTCACCTCCCTGACTAAGGCCCTTCTCCCTGGTCACTCAGTTTGGTCGGTGTCCCGCTCTAGGAAGAGTCCTGATGGTTCCAAACTTCTTTCATTTATGGATGATGGAGGCCACTGTGCTCATTGGGACCTTCAATGCTGCAGAAATGTTTCTGTACCCTTCCCCAGATCTGTGCCTCCATACAATCCTGTCTCGGAGGTCTGCAGACAATTCCTTGGACTTCATGGCTTGGTTTGTGCTCTGACATGTACTGTTAACTGTGGGACCTTCTATAGACAGGTGTGTGTGCCTTTCCAAATCTTGTCCAATCAACTGAATTTACCACAGATGGGCTCCAATCAAGTTGTGGAAACATCTCAAGGATTATTAGTGGAAACAGGATGTACCTGAGATCAATTGTAAGTGTCATGGCAAAGGCTGTGAATACTTATGTACATGGGATTTTTTATTTTTTTTATAAATTTTCAAAGATATCAAACAAACTTCTTTAACGTTGTCATTATGGGGTATTGTTTGTAGAATTTTGAGGAAAAAAATGACTTTAATCCATTTTGAAATAAGACTGTAACATAACAGAATGTGGAAAAAGTGAAGCACTGTGGATACTTTCCAGATGTACTGTATGTGGAGGTATTCCAATGGGATAGTATGTGGAGGTATATCAGTGGGGCAGGGTGTGGATATATTTCAATGGGGTAGTATATGAAGTTAGTTAAGTATGTAGAAGTATTTCGGTAAAGCAGGGTATGGTATCCAATGGAGTGCTAAATGGGGCGTGGTGTGGAGGTATTTAAGTACAGTATGTGGAGGTATTTTTGATATTTAGAGGGATTCCAATGGGGTAGTATGTGGAGATATTTCTGCGGAGTGGTGTATGGAGGAGGTATTTCAGTGTGTGAGGTTTATTTTGGTGGGTGGGGTGTGGATGTATTTCAAAGGGGTGGTATATGGAGTTATTGAAGTATGTGGAGGTATTTAAGTGGGGCAGAGTGTGGATGTAACCAGTGGATTAGTATATGGGGCGTGGTTTTGAGGTATTTAAGTACAGTATTTTGATATTTAGAGGTATTCCAATGGGGTACTATGTGGAGATATTTCTGTGGGGAGGTGTATGGAGGTATTTCAGTATGTGCAAGTATTTTGGTCGGGCAGGGTGTGGATGTAACCAGAGGGGTGGTATATGGGGTATACTATGCAGGTATTTTCAGTATGTGGAGTTATTTTGGTACATAGAGGTATTCCAATGGTGTGGTCTAATATGGAGGTATTTTGGTGGGGCGGGTGTGGATGTACCCAATGGGGTGGTATATGGAGGTATTTCAGAGAGGTGGGGTGTGGCAGTATTTCAGAGGGGCGGGGTATGGCAGTATTTCAGAGGGGCAAGGGTATGGCGGTATTTCAGAGGTGCAAGGGTATGGCGGTATTTCAGAGGTGCAAGGGTATGGCGGTATTTCAGATGGGCAAGGGTATGGCGGTATTTCAGAGGGGCAAGGGTATGGCGGTATTTCAGAGGGGCGAGGGTATGTCGGTATTTCAGAGGGGCGAGGGTATGTCGGTATTTCAGAGGGGCGAGGGTATGGCGGTATTTCAGAGGGGCGAGGGTATGGCGGTATTTCAGAGGGGCGAGGGTATGGCGGTATTTCAGAGGGGCGAGGATATGGCGGTATTTCAGAGGGGCGAGGGTATGGCGGTATTTCAGAGGGGCGAGGGTATGGCGGTATTTCAGAGGGGCGAGGGTATGGCGGTATTTCAGAGGGGCGAGGTATGGCGGTATTTCAGAGGGGCGAGGGTATGGCTCAGAGGGGCGAGGGTATGGCGGTATTTCAGTAAGTGAATGTATTCCAATTAGATGTTGTATGTATTATAATATGTGGAGGTATTTTGGCATATAGAGGTATTCTAATGAGGTGTTACATGGAAGTATTTCAGTATATGGGGTGGTGTGGGCGGTCACGTTGGACGGGCTGTCCTCCTCGCCCTCATTATACACACAGCGCCAGTCTGACCTTCATACGGAGATGCTGTGTGCGCGGCGTGCCGTGCCGTCATTCCGTCTGTGATTTATCACAATGCCACCCTGGACCAAGCACAGGAATGTTTGTTCTTCGTCGTTCAGGTGGAAAATGGAGAGGTTTCTGTCACCTATTGTGACCTTTAAAATAAATCAAATGGTTAAATGTATAAATAGATGAATACATTGTATAAATTCCTTGTTACATTGTGTTATTATGTAGTCATCTCCCGTCCCTGTAAAAGGACGTCCATCCAAGAAATAGAAGAACCTCTGTCCTCCTTTCTTTGTACAGAGAAGGATGAAGGGTTCTTCATATCCCCCTAGTTAAGTGAAGGACACACTAACGTGAATCATTGTGCCGTCTATCGCTGGCGTCGTTTTTTTCTTAGTAGTGCAGGCGATCTAGTTAGAGGCAATGCAGAGATAAGGCACCGTTGGTACCGATTAATATACACTATATTACCAAAAGTATTGGGACACCTGCCTTTACATACACATGAACTTTCAAGGCATCTCAGTCTTGGCTTTTAGGGCTCAATATTGAGTTGGCCCACCCTTTGCAGATATAACAGCTTCATCTCTTCTGGGAAGGCCGTCCACAAAGTTTAGGAGTGTCTATGGGAATGTTTGACCATTCTTCTAGCGAATTTGTGAGGTCAGGCACTGATGTTGGACGACAAGGCCTGGCTCGCAGTCTCCACTTTAATTCATCCCAGTGGGGGCGGGTGGGGTTTTTTTTTTTGGGGGGGGGGGCGGCAAACAACCCCCCCCCCCCCTTGCTGTCCTTACCTGGATGCGGGCGGTGAGAGCTGATGCAGCCATCTTCCAGCCCCGTCCTTAAGTGTGGCGGGCTCGGGGAAAGCTTCTCCGGTGTCCTCTCCTGACGCAGCTTCCGCGGTGCTTCTCCTCCTATCTGCTCCTTCCAGTGCTAGGCATCCAATAGCCTGACATTTTGGTCAAACGGGGAAACGTTTTTCATACCTGCTTCCCGATTGGCCGGGAGGAGGAGCAATGTTGCATCAGCGAATATTAATTTGCTGTGCAACACACCTGGGTGGGCTCTGGTTGCATCCTCTGCGACCCGAGCCCACCCTATTTTGAAGCCTATTAGACCCTCTGGCCGCTGTAATTCATGCGTCCTCTGCCCTGAAAGGGGCCCGACACATGAATAGGCGGGGGCTGTGGATAGATTCATGCTATACATGAATATTTCCACTGCATATAGGGGGTGGCGAGGAAGGGGGGTGGCGCCTGGATGCCCCTAATGGACAGGCTGCCACTGGTCAGGACTCTGTGCAGGTCAGTCAAGTTTCTCCATCCCAAACTTGCTCATACATGTCTTCATGGACCTTGCTTTGTGCACTGGTCAAAATCATTTGGTGGAGGGGGGATTATGGCGTGGGGTTGCTTTTCAGGGGTTGGGTTGGCCCTTTAGTTCCAGTGAAGGGAACTCTTAAGGCGTCAGCATACCAAGATATTTTGGACAATTTCATGCTCCCAACTTTGGGGGAACAGTTTGGGGATGGCCCCTTCCTGTTCCAACATGACTGCTCACCAGTGCACAAAGCAACATGGATAAGCGAGTTTGGGATGGAGGAAATTGGCCTGCACAGATTCCTGACCTCAACCCGATAGAACATCTTTGGGATGAATTGTCATCCAACATCAGTGCCTGACCTCACAAATGCCCTTCTGGAAGAATGGTCAAACATTCCCATAGACACACTCCTAAACCTTGTGGACAGCCTTCCCAGAAGAGTTGAAGCTGTTATAGCTGCAAAGGGTGGGACAACTCAATATTGAACCTTACGGACTAAGACTGGGATGCCATTATAGTTCATGGGCGTGTAAAGGCGTCCTAATACTTTTGGTAATATAGTGTATG